>JBAMNC010000769.1:780000-1230000 GCA_037902135.1 Cetoscarus ocellatus
TGTTGTTTAGTACACTTCATATGAAATGTATTAAAATCGTAGTCAAGGAAGTTCCCCTTTAAGTTCATTAGATTCAGAATCGACCAAATAAGTCCCTCCAGCCAGTCATTGTAAAATACAGATTTTCTATTAGTTAAGATACATCTGTTATTCCAAATAGGAACAGAGTGTGGAGTAAAGTTATGACTGTAATTAGTTTCCAGTACGGGAGGACCTGCTGATGAAACTTGGACACCTTAACTGGTAGCTTGGATATACAAAAGTTACATCTTAGCAGAGAATCAATTCCACCACATTTCTCAATTTTAGAGGGAACATGAAACCAGAATTCATCCCGATAGTAGCCTATAGATAGCATTGCTAGCATTCTCAAATCAATCTAAGGACATATCCAAAGAATTTATATATTGAGCCTTTTCAGCTGATAACGACCACTGGCCATGGTGGTTTCAAAGTAGTTAACCATGTTAACATAATAGATAATAAATGCCTGGCTTGGTTATTGCTCGATAAGAAAATACACATCCACAACAACACAGTGTAAAACCCCATGGGCCTAGTAGGTTAAATTTTAGTTTTCGTTAGATTACATTAGAGTATATTAAGTTCTTTGACCAAAAGTTAGAGGTATGGTGATTGATTATACATTGATGTATTTGGCAAAGTGGTGTTTTGATGTAAAAATAGGAAGAAAGTACCAACAACGCCACCTAGGGACTTACACCCCAGGAGATAAATATACTGAAGTATGGACCAAATCTAAATCAAGGGCACACAGGTAAGCATTGAGGAGGCATGAGACGTGCTTCCAAAAATATGATTTTATTTTTAATTAATCAAAGAAAAAAAAGAAGCAAATGGCAGAACTGAAGTTGAAAGGGAAAAAGAGAATTGTTAAAGCAATGAAAAAACCCAACTAAAGAGGTGAATTAAAAGGATTCTTTATTACAATGATTTAAGAAAAGGCCTAGTATAAAAGAGTAAAAAGGACAAGCTGAAATATGGCTGCTAACTTGACAAAAAAACTGAACCCAAATGTGGAATTGACACCCCTAGCTGAGAGGCAGATTACGCTAAAGAAGGTATGGGGGTGCTACCCATATACTCACCCTTCATCGAAACACACAGCAATCCTCAAACAAAACAGGTGTAGTCTACGTGTGACCCAGTGTTTAAAACTTGCATGCAGTAGGTGGAGGGCCCTCACCCTGGGAGCCCAGCTAAATGACACCAACTCTAAAAGAACAAAACAGAATTAATAATAAAACAATTGAAACCCAGACAACTAAAATAACTAAAGGAGTGGTATGACTATTAACAATGATAATAATAATAATAATAATAATAATAATAATGATAATAATAATGAAAATAATAATAATAATAATACATTTTATTTAAAAGTGCCTTTCAAGATACTCAAGGACACTGTACAGGATAAAAACAACAATAAAATAAACAAAATAATACAACTATAAAATAAGCAAAACACAATATACAATGACGGAAAAGTGGCCGAGAATGGCAAATTTATGTTAAATGGAGTACGCAGTTCTGAATAGGTGGGTTTTGAGTCTGGATTTGAAGAGGGAAAGAGAGTTCAGATTTCGGACGTCTGGAGGGAGAGAGTTCCAGAGCTGGGGCGTAGAGCGACTGAAGGCCCTGCTCCCCATGGTGCTGAGGCGGGCAGACGGCATGGTTAGGTGGGTGGAGGAGGAGGATCTGAGGGAGCGGGCTGGAGTGGCGATGTGGAGGAGGTCAGACAGATTTATTTGTTTTTTAGGCTTTTATTTGTTTTTTTCAACCACATGATTATATTATTATTATTATTATTATTATTATTATTATTACTACTACTACTGCTGCTGCTGCTGGGCCAGTTAACAATAAAATAGAATAGAAATTTTGCTACAGCAGCAAAAACACCAAATCATAACAGGTTAAAAAATAGATTAAATTAAAGTCTGTAAAAATAGCATACTAGAATTAGGGGCTACAGTGATCACAGTATGGCACATTAAGAGAAGAATGACTATTTCAAAACTATGACTATGACTTCAACAGAAATGTGCAGGTTGAGTTAACTGTGCAGGTTGTATGATATTAAAAAAAATCTGACTCCCCCATAATATTAGTATTTCAAAAAGGGACAACCTCCAAATTTTATCAGCAAGCATATGTTGACCTCTGATATTATATTATATTATATTGTTGTATGAGGTCTGAAGTATCTAGTCATTACAGGGGAGAAACTGTGGGGGGAGTCAGATTTTGTTGGCTCAGCCAACAAAATCTAAATCCCCCATTATATCAGTTTGGCAAGAAGGGACATCCTCCAAATTTTATCAGGAAGCACATGTTGACCTCTGCTACTCTTATGTGAAGTCTCAAGTATCTAGTCATTACAAGGGAAAAACTGTGGGGGAGGCAGATTTTGTTGGCTCAGTTAACAAAATCCGACACCCCCATAATATTAGTATTGCAAGAAGGGACACCCTCCAAATTTTATCAGCAAGCATATGTTGACCTCTGATACTGTTGTATAAAGTCTCAGGTATCTAGTCATTACAGGGGAGAAACTGGAGCCAACAAAATCTGACTCCCCCATTATATCAGTGTTGCAAGAAGGGACACCCTCCAAATTTTATCAGGAAGCGTATGTTAACCTCTGCTATACTTTTGTGAAGTCTCAAGTATCTAGTCATTACAGGGGAGAAACTGTAGGGGGAGTCAGATTTTGTTGGCTCAGTAAACAAAATCTGACACCCCCATTATATTTGTATTGCAAGAAGGGACAACCTCCAAATTTTATCAGGAAGCATATGTTGACATCTGCTATTCTTTTCTGAAGTCTCAAGTATCTAGAAATTACAGGGGAGAAACTGTGGGGGGACCAATCACTTTCCCAATGAAAGGGAGCCATCTTGGAGATTTTTCTTTTCTTTTTTGAAAACAATATCAAACTTATTTGCTTACAAACAATTTACAAAATATACACATGCTAATCACAAGCAGCAAAAATAAACTGGTCATCCACAGATGGTCGTTTGACACAGGAGTGGTGGTACCACCGAGGACAGTTTTCACAGCCAATCTGAAATAGAAAATATATTACTGTATTTACATTATTTTAAGTATTGGACTGTGATTATCTTTAAAATATCATTCATTTAACTTAAGACCGCTACTATTATGATGACTACCAGCTTATATTACATAATTTGATGGTGTTACCCAATATGGCTCGTCAGGCTCGTCACCGTGGACATAATTTTGGGGGGGGACACAGGGGACATGTTCCCCCAAACTTTTTCAAAAGCCCATTTTAGTCCCCTGCAATTTTAACCGTCTGAAAACAATGATACGTTACGCTATAGCCCAGAGTGAAATGTAAGTCGCGCGCGTTCACGAGAAGGGGGAGTCAGATTTTGCTGGGGAGTCAGAAAAAAGTACAACATTGGCAAGTGACAGCCTGAGCGGACACGCCGAATCGGGGTAGGACTGTTTAAGAATTGTTTTAAACTGTGTAAGAGATTGGCCTTCTCACATCAGGATAAAGGTAAATCCTGCTACAATTCTAAATAAAACTTCGGCTGCTTTGCTAAGTCAAATAATGATGTCTGATGTGGAAATGAATGCTGTCAGTCAAACTGAAATGAAGAATGAACTCAGTAAAAGACCCACTAAACTTTCTGTCAAAGCACTGCAAGCAAAAATAATGTCACTTCAAAAGGAAAGAAATTCAAGGATAAAGAAACTCTACAAACTAATAAAGGAAGTGGAGCAAATGATGATATCAAATAAAAGGGTGTCTGATGGGCAGGTGAAATATGAAATGATCTTAAAACTGAGTATGGAAGTGATAGAGTTTAATACATCACTGAAACCATTAATGCTTGAGGATGAAATGTCAAAAGAAAATGAATGGGTTGAAACCCGAATGCAAAGAATAAATGAAATAAAAAAAAAATTTCAAGAGTGGTTGCTTGATAAAAGTGAACAATGCAAACATGATGGTGATGATGGCAATGGTGATGAAGCTGATGGTCTTGATGATGATGATAACAATGATGATGACGATGAAATTGATGACAATGCTGTGTTACCCTTAACTGTGGTCAATGATAATGCTGCACCAAACACTGTGGTCACTGACTATATTGGTCCAGGCGACAGTATTTCTAATGTTGGTGGAAAAACAAGCTCCTCAGGTGGTCGCTCTAGCCACAGGTCTACAAGGTCATCAACCTCCTCTGCATGCCTCATAGCAGAGGCTGAAAGAGCTGCTCTTCTTGCCAAAGCAGCTGCCCTTTAAGGGAAGCATGAGCTTTAGGCCCAGGAGGAGCAGATCAGGCGAAAAAAGGAATTGCTTGAATTGCAAAGTCAGATTGATGCTCACACTGCAAAGGTTACTGTGGTGAAATGCAGAGGTTCTGATGTACAGAGTTCCAGAGCTCATTTGGATGGTATATGTGAACAGTGCAAAACATAAATCCTCTCTCAGACCCTCTGCTATGGAATTTGTTCCACGAAGTTCAAACCATCAGTTCAATCATCCACCTACAGGAGGCAGCAAAATGACAGCACCAATGGAGACTCAGCTCAAAGATCCAAATCATCAGTTCTATCAACCATCTGCAGGAGGCAGCAAAAATACAGCACCAATGGAAAAACTCGGTTCAAAGATTTAAACCATCAGTTCAATCATCCACCTATAGGAGGCAACAAAGCTACAGTGCCAATGGGTGCACAGCCCATGCATTCAAACAGCCAGTTCAATCCTTCACCTATGGGAGGCAGCAAAACAACAATGCCAATGGAGGCATGGCCAAAGGATTCAAACTATCAGGTAAACCTTCCACCAGTGCGAGGCATCAAAACTTCAGTACCAATGGGAGCAATACCTAAAGAAATCACTCATCGTGCATATAAACCGGCCATGCTTTCTACACAGGAACCCATTCAATATGCTGGTATAGTGCAAACTAACAATCACACACACACACACACTACATGACCTTGCGCAGCCCACTCCTTGTTCCTTCTTATCACCTGTGTGCATAACTCGGTGCATCCTCAAGACCAGCTCAAACCAGCACAAGAAGAGGAGCCTGTGTGAAGGTCACTCCACATCACACCCCCCCACATGTTACATACACACACTTTCTTATAAAAGGGAGAAGACTTTGTATTAGCTCCAGACCAACATGTCAGACTGTCTGACACTCTGTATTGTTGCTCTCCTTGCTGCAAGTAAAACTTTGTTTGATTGCACCCAGCTGCTCTCTTCATCTTTATTCTCAAATATGTCAGGTGTTGGTAAGAACCATTAAAGGCGCCACTGAGCAAGCCTGGAAGAAGATTTCCAGCATTGAAAAGCCCGTCTTGAGGGATCGGTGGTCTCCACACTGGTATAAAATATTAAATCTTCAACCCTGCTATCAGATCAAACTCTGGTCATATGCGTTGTGTGTGTGCTCAAGAACAGGAACTCATTGATAAAATTGAATTACTGCATATGGCCATATGCCCAGCAGGTCTTCGCTGAATTGAATTACTGCATTACGGTCATATGCACTGCATGTGTGTATGTGTACATTAGGAAGTCACTCATGGGTTGACGTAATGAACTCTGGACATACATACTGTGTGTGTGCTTAAGAAGTCATAGATAAACCAATCATGGTCCACATGTGTTTTCCTATATAACTTGTTTAGAAAGTAATGCAATTTAACTCTGGTCATTAGTCAACATGTTAGAGCAGGGGGAAGAGCTAAAGTCTCTAACAAATCTTTGTCTGTCACACTGTATATATACTTTGTGTTTTCCTGAAATAAACCGAGAGAATGGACTGACTCTACTACGCACTGGTCTGCTGTGTCTTCCTTCTCTCCCCTTGATCAAGGATGCAGGCCGGGCCTGCACTGAATATGTGAGCTAGGCTCACACCTATTTAGGCTAGGCCTAACAGAGTATTAAAATAATTAATACACACACTTGACTGGGGCCCGGTGACGAGGATCCACCCGAGAGACAGCTGACTGCAAACTCATGAGCATAAATCTTTTGTCTAAAGAGTAGTATGGGAAGTTTCAGAGCGGACTTACAACCCGCTATTTACCCCATACTATCTAAAGAGCAGGGTGGGAAGTTTTAGAGCGGACTTGCAATCCGCTATTTACCCCACACTGAGCAGTGTAGGAAGTCTCAGAGCGGACTTGTAACCCGCTATTTACCCTACACTAAGAGTTTAGAATGTTTCAGAGGTAGTATGTAAAACTATCTAATTACTCTAAATTAGGATACCACTCCTAAGTGATTTTAACTGCGTTAGAAGGCAGTCTCAGGAGTGAAGAAAATTGTGTGAAATTGTGTGTGAGTGACTCTGATCAAAATTGAGAGGCTGCAGAGGAAGATGGCTACATCCGCTGTGAATTAGTCACAGAAGAAGCTTGGTGTAGTGGACGATCTTTTATCTGATGGTGGCTGATCGTTGATCACTGTCTGGAAGATTGTAAAATGGGGAAAGGAAATAGTAAGTTCAGTAAAGAGGAGAAAGACAGAATAAGGAGAAGGTTTGAACATAATGGAAAGTTGATAAAGAAAGAACAGGGAGGAAATCCACCTGTGGATCCCCTGAAGTATGCAGAAAAGTGGAAAAAAGAGTATGGATTTGATGGAAATCTGAAAGTAGAACTATGCAAAGCACTTGTGTGCGCTGTGAAGGAAGCAAATAAGAAAAGATGAGATGACTGTAATGAAGTCCAATGTGCCCTGATGTGGTCACAAGCAGCAGTAAATGCTGAAAAGAAAGGAGAGCAAGGGAAAATAAAACATAAAGAAATGTTAAAACAACAAAAACAGAAACAATTAGAAGAAGATCTGATGGCATGGCATTTGTCTAAACAAAGTAAACAAACAAAACAAGAAAAGAGTGCAACAGGGCCATTTCAAACACCTGATCAGGAACAGATAAAACTAGACTCAAAAGACCTGAAGTCAGGAGAGGTCCCTAAAATGGAGGAACTTTTCTCTCCATCTCCAATAACCCTTAGATCAGGACAAAGATTAGGTGAAGTACAAAATTTATACAGTGGATCTAGCAAATGCATTCTTCTCTATACCTGTAGATAAAAAGTCACAATATTGGTTTGCATTCACTTTTGAAAGTAAAAGGTATCCCTATACCCGCCTTCCTCAAGGCTTCACTGATTCGCCAACTATATTTTCTCAGGCTATGACTGCAAACCTTTCTAAACTTGACCCACCTTGTGGTTCACAAGTTATGCTGTATGTTGACGATATCCTTCTCGCCTCAGATGATGAAACTAAATGTTGCAAAGACTCATTAGCATTACTTAACTGCAATAGCAAAACTTACATTTTTAGCTGAACAAGGACACAAGGACACAAATGCAGCAGAAACAAATTACAGTTTGTTCAAGAGGCAGTTAAATTCCCCAGACACATGACGTATTAAAATGATTTCTGAGTTACCTTATCCAGACACACCAAAAGAACCTATGGCATTCTTAGGAACTCTTAATTACTGCAGACAATGGATCCCAAATTTCTCTGCTATGTCAGGGCCGTTGTATTCGCTGTTAACGTCAAAAGATAGAGTTTTTCCACTATCTATAGACAATAAAAACCTCTGTGACTAATTGAAAAAGGCAGTACATCAGTCCCTGTCATTAAAGCTACCTGACTACGGAAAACCTTTTCATCTTTTTTGCCACTCTAAAGGTGGTCACATGTCTGCAGTATTAGCCCAGAAAGAAACAGGAAGTTACCGCCCTATAGCCTATTACTCTAAAAAGCTTGACCCTGTGGCACCTCATGGCTGTCACAGCAGCTGCAGAAGCAGTTACATCCAGTGCTGATGTTGTTCTTTTTCATCCTTTGACCTTACATGTAAACCATGATGTATATCCTGCTACAACAGGATAAGATTAATTTCCTGTCACCTGCTAGACATCTTCACTGTATGACTGTTCTTTTATCTCAACCACACCTAGAAATAGTGCGCTGCACAGTATTAAATCCTGCAACTCTTTTACCCGACGTTGACAAACACAAGACTGATTAGAATCTTCCCTTCAGACATTTCTGCCCAGACCTGATCTGAAGGACACACCTATTCTTGATTCAATTTGGCTTTTTACTGATGGCAGCTCTTTAAAAGATTCTAGAGGCAAAACACACTCTGCTTATGCTGTAACCACCCTGACTGAGGTACTGATGATGCAATCACTACCTGCATCTGACTCAGCCCAATCTGCTGAACTGAAAGCTGTTATTTCTGCCTTACACTATTGTACTGACTTCCCCGTAACTCTTTTCACTGATTCTAAATATGTCTATACCTCTTGTCATTATCACTGTGCCCAATGGCATCTTAGAGAGTTTAAAACATCATCTGGTTCTGAAGTGAAATATGCAGCCCTGCTTAAGGACCTGACACAAGCCCTTAAGCTTCCCTCAGCCTTAGCTATTGTCCATGTTCCGGCTCATACCAACAAAACTGATCTTTTTTCCCGTGGCAATGCCCTAGCTGACTCTGCAGCTCAGGCTTTGGCCCGTGGTGAACCTGTGTTGAAGAAAAGTTCTCAGAGTCCAGTTTATGGTTTGCTGTGGTGAGGTGACTTTATTGAAGCATGCCGGCAAGCTGGTGAACTGACAGACAGAGTGCAGGTCTGTGTCTGTGAGCTGACCCCGACTGAGGAAGGAGCAGGGTTTAAGTACAGTCTGAAAACAATGGGATACACCAAAAGGGGAAAGAGGGTGCACTGTGACCAGACATTCTAAGTCAATAGCAGACAGAAGACAGACGTCTGAGTGTATTACGACATGGTAATTCAGTAGACAGAGGAGAGATGTCGTTTCCTTTGCCAGTATGCATACAAAGTTCTTTGATCAAGGGTACAAGGATGGGTGGGGTCAGTCTGAGCTTCAGGTGTAAGGAGGTCTATTGTTAGGGAAAGGACCTATGGGGGTGTAGTTACCAGGCTCCAGACAATTTGCATTCCAAGGCACTTGATTTACATTGGAGATAGTTTACAAACCAAGACACTATAGCAACAATTGAACATTTTCCCTATCAATTCCACACTTTTTTTTTTTTTTTTTTTTTTTTTAAGGTGAAAGGTTGAAAGTCATCTATTAGTTTAACTATTAACATCAGGTTGTAAACAAAAATTTGGACTTTCCTCTTCTAAAGGAGGTGGTACAGTTACAGTGGAGTACATCATTGTAGTGGGTGACAAATAGAGTAACGATTTGCACATTGACTTAAGGCATTTCATCAGGAGACTCATGGCATTTAATAAGCCAAAACCAAACAATACAAGTTCGAGAATCAAGTTACCTAGATTTCTGCCATAACTCCATAGCTATTAGAGTGCCAAACGGTCTTGAACAGTGTTTGCGCTGTACGTGAATGAGTCTCTTATGACATTGATGGTGCAGCAATGAATTTCATGGCTGGTATCACAAGACCCAGACCACATACTCCAGACCAGCCATTAGGTAAAAAGTCCTGTGCTTTCTTACCACAAATCTAATAAACACCCTTTGGTAGTGCTATGGATCACTGATTGGTGATTGTGGCAATGTTTTTGAAATGTCCAGAGGTAAAAGGTCAGGAATGACGGCCACAGGAAATGTCCTTGAAACTGTCCTTTTTGATGAGCTATAGGTGACATTACAGTCAGATACTCCAAGGTGAAGTTGCCCATTTCCTTTTACACACCATTTCAGTGTTTTTTTTTTTTTTTTCTTTTTTTTTTTTTTTGGTGAGCATGTTGAGGGTGAGACAGCTTGAAGTGTAACAAGCATAGCAGTTGGCATGACTTTTATGACAGTTTATCAGTCTAGTTTGTGGGGAGGTGGTACAGTAACAGTTTCTGGAGGTAGAGCTAAAGTTGTGGACGTTGCACATCTGCTTCCGTGCCCCTGGGGCCTGTTCTGCTGCTCCGGTGAGGTGGTGGATGTCGCACAACTGCTTCTTGGACTCTGGCACCTGTTCTGCTGCTCCGGTGAGGCGGTGGTCATCACACGTCTGCTTCTGGGACTCCGGTGCCTGTTTTGCTGCTCCGGTGTGTTAGCTCTCCTGTAATCTGTAGAGGCGTCGCCACCAGGGTAAGAGCCATTTGGCTCCTTACTGCTTCTGAGATGATGAAGGTGAGGACCCACAAGGTGAAGAGAAGCACTGCTGGTTTCTGGTGCATGGTGCTGGTGTCTTTTGCAGTGTGATGTGTGACCCCAGGTGGAACGACCTTCACACTTAACTGCTGTGTGCGTGGTGAGCAGGACCTGTTGTGGTTTTGACTAGCGTGGTGCCAAGGCATTCTTTCTGCGGAACTCCTTTATGCAGACTCAGTCACTCGGTTGGATGTCGTGGCACGGTTTGTCACTAGGGGGAGACTGGACAGCTTTCAAATGACTGTGGATGAGTCGAACAGCAGAGGTTAAAGCAGAACAAAATGTCATAAGGGATTCCTCCATTGCATGAAGATCCATTCTCTTCATACAGAGAACCGAGTTGGTAGGTATAGACATTGCCCGACCAGTGATAATCTCATGTGGTGTAAGTTGAATGTGAAGTCAAGTTGTAGGGCTTCAAAGGGCCCTTTCAGGGGCTGATGTGTTGATAATGTTGTTTGCACAGTTCTTCCTGGATTGTGCTGTTGGCAGATCAAACAATGTTCACAGTATGCTTGCACATAGGAGGTAAATCCAGGCGCATACCAGTCCTAACATTTCTTTTTTTACACATATGAACTAGCAAAAAGACAAGTAGGATCCACAACGTGGCCATCATTGTGGACCCACAAGTTATTTTACATATACACATCCATGGGAAGGCCACAACTTGTGCTCCTTCACATTAGCAGCCTCTTGTGGTAAGGCCACATCATCAGAAGAGGCAATGTTGTTGGCTTGTATCGTAGGGAAAAGCTTAACATAGATAGTTTTGCCAAATTTTGAAACTGCTTTGGCTGCATGGTCAACCAAAGCATTGCCATATGCTGTTGCTAAATATGGGCCTCACATTTAGCAACAGCAAAAGATGAGGCTAATTGACACGGATCTAAAATTGTCCAATTAGATAACTGTGTTTAACAGTTGTCCCTGAAGAGGTTATGAATCCTTAGTTTGCCCAAAGCAAACCAAAATAATTTCTGAGTCTGTGAATTTTGTAACAGTTTTACCTTTTGTGAGGTGCGTTCAGTTCAGCTACTTGGGCGGAGCTTGAGGTGGCAGAGCAGAGCTTTCAATGACTGAAAAGTTTTCACATATTGCAAACCCTGCATACAGCACACCATTTTCTCAAAAACAGAACAATCAATGTAAAAGACAAGTTTACAGTTAGGCAGAATGGTTTCTAAGAGATCAGGATGAGGTTTGGATGACAGGGAGGTAACATCTAACCAATCATATGTCACCATCATCCTGTGTGGGTAAAAGAGTTGCAGAATAAAGCAAAAGAGCATTTTTTTTAAAGAGTGATGTCAGGAGCAGTTAGTGATACGCTAGTACATATTTTACCTCTCTAGTCCCAGTCATATGTTTGTGTGCTTCCCTGGTAATCAGTGTAAGGGCATCATGTGGTAACATGACTGTGAGTTGGGAACCTAAAACAAGCTTATTTGTCAGTTGCAAGTGCAGCTGCAGCAACTGCTTTTAGACAGGGTGGAAAACCTCTCTCTACAGGGTCCAGTTTTGAGAAGAAATAGGTTACAGGTCTGTTAGCAAAGTTGTGGTGCTGAGTGAGAACAGATTGTGCAAATCCTACTCTTTCATGTACAAAAAGTATGAAACATTGGCTATAGTTAGGAAGGCCTAATGCAAGAGCTGCTGCTAATGGCTGTTTCAAGTTGACCCAAAAGCAACAGAAAACACACATTCCTATGTGTTTAGCAAAATCAAAAAACACAAAAGACAGACTAAAAAATTACTGTCATAAACACCAGCTGGTTTTTAATCAGGTCCTGGACAGTGCTTCCGGAAGACTTGGAGAGAAAAAATAAAATTATGTTGCCTGCTCCTAGTTCTTTGCAGGTACTTAACTAGCATTATTTTGCAATTTGTTAAATCTGTTTAAAATTACTAAGCTAGTTTTAACTCTGCGTTGTGCTTGAAACTTTTTTCTTTATTTACTGAGCTAATTTTTAACTCTGCGTTGTGTTAAATCTGTTGACTTTCATTTAGATTCTAGTTCTTAGACTTAGGCTTAGCTCTACACAGTACTTTCTTTTAATTTTTTTTTTTCTTTCAAAAATTTAACTATTTTTATATTTTTGTGTTACAACATTTTTAAAACCCCATTGGTACCACAATTACCGTACATGTACTTAGCAGGACCGGTTAAACCTTTCTCAGACCTTCCACTTAAAGTCCTTACAAGTTTTCAATCTTTGAGATCCCTCCAAATCAACACCCATGCCTATTTACTTTTGCCCACAATTCACTTACTGTTTCCATCAGTCAGCATTCTACTTAGACCATACAAATCATTTTTCTATGTAAGAAGAGTGAGTCAGATTCTTACAAAATGAAATATATAACTAAGTATTGGGAGAGCAATCATCCCCAGGAGAACGAGTCATCCTTACTTCTTCCCACCAGTCCTGCATAGGCCTTTTTCCCAGTGATCCAAACACTGTCCCTCTATCTTGAAGTGTCATCCCAGAACATCTCTCAAGAGTTATTCCTTTGGTCCGGCCATTATTCCCCAGTGTTCCAAACACTGTCCCTCTATCTTGAAATGTCATCCCAGAACATTTCTCAAGAGTTATTCCTTAAACCCCTTGTCACGACCACACAGCAAACTTACAGAAATTGGATGGCGTCAACTTCTTTGGGACTCCAGTTCCACAGACCTCCAACAACACACAGTAATAGGAATTGGGTTTTCAAAAGGATCTCTTACCTCTTTGAAAAATTTGGATTTAAAGTTACTGGTGTGTCCTTGGTCTGGAAGAAGGAGTCTCCATGGAAGTATGTTGCCATCCGGGTCACGGCACCAAATTGTTGAAGAAAAGTTCTCAGAGTCCAGTTAATGGTTTACTGTGGTGAGGTGACTTTATTGAAGCATGCCGGCAAGCTGGTGAACTGACAGACAGAGTGCAGGTCTGTGTCTGTGAGCTGACCCCGACTGAGGAAGGAGCAGGGTTTAAGTACAGTCTGAAAACAATGGGATACACCAAAAGGGGAAAGGGGGTGCACTGTGACCAGACATTCTAAGTCAATAGCAGATAGAAGACAGACGTCTGAGTGTATTACGACATGGTAATTCAGTAGACAGAGGAGAGATGTCGTTTCCTTTGCCAGTATGCATACAAAGTTCTTTGATCAAGGGTACAAGGATGGGTGGGGTCAGTCTGAGCTTCAGGTGTAAGGAGGTCTATTGTTAGGGAAAGGACCTATGGGGGTGTAGTTACCAGGCTCCAGACAATTTGCATTCCAAGGCACTTGATTTACATTGGAGATAGTTTACAAACTAAGACACTATAGCAACAATTGAACATTTTCCCTATCACCTGCTACCCCTTTCTTTACTGCTGTGGCCCACTCTGATAACATTCTGCATGACCATCAACACCGTGCAGACCCACCCTCATGTGTTACCCTTGACCCTGAGGATGACCTTTTTTATCACCCAGATACTGGTTACCTCTGGTTACCTCCTTCCCTATATCCCTAGGCGTGTCAGGTGTCCCATGGACCTTGCCATGTGACAACAGCAGGGATGTTAGGAGGAGTACAAAAATGTTTTTATGCTCCAAATTTCCAAAAAGCTGCACATGACCATGTTAAAAAATGTTTAACATGACTAAAGAACAATGCTCAAGGATGCATAAGAACAAGACAAGGTTCATTTCCTGAACCAACATCACCTTTTCAAGTTCTGAGTATGGATTACATTGAATTAGATAAATGTCAAAATCAAAAGTTTTGTCTTGTTTTTATATGACATTCCAGTAATTGGACTGAAATACACCCAACTGCACATGCTGATGCAGATTTTACAGTTAAAGTGCTGAAAGAGAGTATTTTCTGCAGATTTGGAATACCTGAAATTATCTACTCAGATAATGGTACACACTTTACTGCACAAAAAGTAAAAACTTTGTTGAAAGAATTAGGAGTGCAACACAAATTACACACAGCAAGTCATCCACAGTCAGCTGGACTCATGGAACAGAAGAATGGTACAGTTAAACAACAACTAATTAAAGCAATGGAAACAACAGGAAAACCATGGCCTGCTTGTTTACACCTGGTTAAAACTTCCATTAATACAACACCTTGTGGCAAACATAGACTAACACCATTTGAATGTATATTTCACAGACCTTACCAGCTGCCTGAGTTGGCAATTCTCCAACCTAAGAAACCTGTAAAATGCTCTGAATTAGTGACACACTTGTAACAATGTTTTAAAGTAAAAGAACAAATTGATGCTGTTAAACCTGTTTCTGTGTCCCAGGAGGAGAAGCCTATAGACCTGTCAAACCAGGAGACTTCGTGTTCCTGAAGGCCCTCCAGAGAGAGAAGTGGTCTCCACGTTGGACTGGGCCGTACCAAGTTCTCCTGTCAAGACCACAGCAGTAAAAGTTGAAGGAAGACCCTCTTGGATCCATCTCAGCCACTGCAAACTCCTGAGAAGTGAAGAGGAGAAGCTGAAGGTACAAACATCAAAGCACTCTGGCGAATAAAATGGGCTACCGGCCATGCTTTCTACACAGGAACCCATTCAATATGCTGGTATAGTGCAAACTAACAATCACACACACACACACACTACATGACCTTGCGCAGCCCACTCCTTGTACCTTCTTATCACCTGTGTGCATAAGTCTGTGCATCTTCACGACCAGCTCCAACCGGCACAAGACCGGCGCAAGAAGAGGAGCCTGTGTGAAGGTCACTCCACCTCACACCCCCCCACATGTTACATACACACACTTTCTTATAAAAGAGAGAAGACTTTGTATTAGCTTCAGACCAACATCTCAGACTTTCTGACACTCTGTATTGTTGCTCTCCTTGCTGCAAGTAAAACTTTGTTTGATTGCACCCAGCTGTTCTCTTCATCTTTATTCTGAAATATGTCAGGTGTTGGTAAGAACCATTAAAGGCGCTACTGAGCGATCATAGGACTGTGAAGGAAAAATCCTGACAAACACTCTTCATTATCACTCCCTCCAAGAGAGATACCAACCTTTGATGGAGACCCTCTTAAGTATAATGCATTTATAAGAGCTTTTGAGCATGGAGTTGAGGGAAAGGCTGCTAGCAGTGTAGACTGCTTATATTTTTTGGAGCAGTACACCAAAGGACAACCTCCGGAGCTGGTCAAGAGCTGTCAACACATGCCACCTGACAGAGGATATCAAAGAGCAAAGACATTTCTAAAAGGAAAACTTTGGAAATGAGCAACGAATAGCCACTGCCTACATGGAAAAGGCTCTTGGATGGTCACCAGTTAAATCAGAGGACATCAAGGCTTTGCAAGCCTTTTCTTTGTTTTTACGTGTCTGTGCTAATGCCATGGAGGATGTTAGTTACATGTCAGAGATGAACACAGCATCTAACATGCGTGCTATAATCTTAAAGCTACCATATAGGCTGAGGGAAAAATGGAGAAACACAGCTTATGAGTTACAGGAGAGGCACCATTGTCGAGTAGGATCTATTGATATCGTCAACTTTATTGAAAGATAAGTGTCTATTGCTTCTAACCCACTCTTCGGAAACATTCAGGAAACATCCATCTCACCAGCAAGGTCTAAAGGCGGAAATAAGGTATCACAGTTTCGCATTAAAGGAAAAGGAAGCAGTTTTGCTACCTCTGTGACAGCTGTTAATTCTGGAACCACAAGTGAAAAGAAAAACCAGAAAAACTTACCTGATAAGTCAACAAAGATGTCATGTCTGCTGTGTGAAGAGGGTCACAGATTGGAGTTGTGCCCAAAAATGGAGAAGAAGTTGCACTGGGAGAAAATCAACTTCTTGAAAGAAAAGGGTGCTTGTTTTGGATGTTTATCTGTGGGACACATGAGCAAAGACTGTCATCGTTGTCTGTCATGCAAGTTGTGTAACTTGAACCATCCCACCATCCTCCACATCCCTTCAAAGGACAAGGAAACCAAATCAGTGGATACACTGCGAGAAACATCAGGGAACAATGGTGTGGTTTCTCCTGAGACATGGCCATATAGGGGCCAGAGCACAGGATTGTGTTTTAGCTGTTGTGCCTGTACAAATCAAGGCTACAAAAGGCAGCAAAATGTTAAAGACCTACGCGTTCTTAGATCCTGGCAGCACAGCCACTTTCTGCTCTGAGCGACTCATGAGGGAGCTGAAGCTGGGTGGAAGAAATGTCAAAATCCTGTAAAGAACAATAAATCAAGAAAAGTTTGTTGACAGTCACATAATCTCAGGGCTTGAAGTTGCTGCATTCAACAGTGACACCTACTTTGAATTGCCTGATGTGTACACACAGTGTAAGATGCCTGTGACTCATGACAACATTCCAAAACAAGAAGAGTTAAGTGCTTGGCCACATCTGAACTCTGTGGAAATTTTTGTCATCGACGCTGATGTGGAGCTGTTAATTGGAACCAGTGTTCCTAAAGTAATGGAACCATGGGAGGTGGTAAACAGTGAGGGTGAAGGACCTTATGCTGTTAGGACCCTACTGGGGTGGGTTCTCAATGGACCACTGAGAAGAGGCACTGGATCTTACACCATTCCAGCCAATCGAATATCCATCGCTCACATAGAAGAACTGCTGGTGAAGCGAAACAAACATGACTTCAATGAGAAAGAAGAGGAAAAGCCGAAATGTCCAGAGAGGATCGTAAATTCATTACCTTTTAGAGAAGATAATGTTGCCATGCCCAACAATCATCATGTTGCTGAACAAAGGGCCCCACTGCCTGAAAAGAAAGGTGAAGATCAATTCTGCATTTAAGGAGGAGTACGTCAGTTTTCTCAGTGATGTCATAAATAAAGGCTATGCACAGAAGGTGCCAGAAAACGATTTGGAAGGAAAAGAAGGAAAGGTCTGGTACATCCCGCATCATGGCTTGCATCATCCTAAAAGGGGAACCTTGAGAGTGGTGTTTGACTGTGGTGCAAGCTTTAAAGGGATCTCACTTAATAGTCAGCTGCTCCAGGGACCTGACTTGACAAATTCCTTGCTAGGAGTTCTCATAAGGTTTCGTCAAGAACCTACAGCAGTGATGGCGGATATACAAGCAATGTATCACCAAGTCAAAGTGACAAAAGAGGATGTAGACTTTCTTCGCTTTCTGTGGTGGCCTAATGGTGACCTGACACAGCCTCTCACGGAATACAGAATGAATGTTCATCTGTTTGGTGCTATATCATTGCCCAGCTGTGTCAGCTTTGACCTAAGAAAAGTTGCAGAAGACAACAGAGCAGCATTCCCAGCTTATGTGACTGACACCATCGAACACAACTTTTATGTGGATGACTGCTTGAAGTCCATGCCTTCAGAGAAAGAAGCTATGGCCTTGGTTAGAGATCTGTCAGCTGTATGCCAGTTGGGAGGGTTTCAGCTGGTGAAATGGATCAGCAACAGCAGGTCTGTGTTGGAATCCATTGCTGTGGAAAAAAGAGCCATGGAAGTTAAGGAATTGGATTTTGACAGAGACAACCTCCCTGTTGAGAGAGCACTGGGACTACAGTGGTGTGCAGAAACTGATACCTTCAGGTTCAAGATGTCCGTCCAGGAAAGACCTCTCACAAGACGGGGTATCTTGTCTGTTATGAGCTCAGTTTACGACCCCATTGGATTCCTAGCACCCTTTACCTTACCTGTCAAATTGATGCTGCAAAACCTATGTAGGCTGAGCTACAGTTGGGATGATCTTGTTCCTCAAAGCTACCAGCTGCAGTGGGCCAGGTGGTTAGAAGATCTAAAAAGGCTGAGCACTTTCAGCGTGCTGAGATGCATCAAACCCAAAGATTTTGGACAGCTCACAAGTGCCTGATAACATCACTTCTCTGATGCTGGCGAGGACAGTTACGGCACAGTTTCATACCTGAGGCTGCAGAATGACGAAGAGAAGGTTCATCTTGCTTTCATTCTAGGAAAGGCAGGAGTTGCTCCAGTAAAGAAAGTTACAATCCCAACGATGGGACTAACAGCCACTGTACTTGCAGTGAGAGTTGACAGGATGCTGAAAGCAGAGTTGCAGCAGGAGCTTGAAGATTCAACTTTCTGGACAGACAGCACAACGGTTTTAAAGTACATCAGGAATGAGGCAAAGCACTTTCACACCTTTGTGGCCAATAGGATCGGCATCATGAGCGAAACCACTGCTGTATCACAATGGAGGTACGTCAACACAAAGCAGAATCCAGCTGATGAGGCCTCACGTGGGTGAAAGCTAAGAACTTTCTCACATGCAGCAGATGGATTCATGGCCCAGACTTTCTTTTCAAGAATAAAAGAGAATGGCCAATCAACATCGTGGACTCTGCTTCCATCAGCATTGATGAGGTCAAAGGAGAAGCAACAGTGACTGCTGTACTCATTCAAGATGTATCAAATGTGGCAGATACTGTCAACAAAGAGGCACAGAATGCAACAAACCAGCTGATTACCTATCGAGGTAATCGACCTACCAGTCGAGTGTTTTCTGTGTGAGAAAAACGTTGCTGTTGTTGAGACAGAAGAGAAAAGAAATGCAAGGTTCTGTGTCCACTAGTGGACTTGTCATGATTCAACAGAAGAAAAAAGTGGAAAAGGAGATGCAAAGATTCAGAGCCACACTGGGTGGTCAGGCTTTATCTCTTGAAGATATGGACACTGCTGGAAGTTACATCATTCAATACTGTCAACTGAAAAAGTTCAGTAAGGAAATAACCTCTCTGAGAAGTGGAACATCCGGGGTGAAGAAAAGCAGCCACATTTACAAACTCTATCCAGTTCTGGAAAAGGGGCTCTTGAAAGTGGGAGGAAGGCTTAGCAAAGCAGCAATGCCTGATGACATGAAACACCCAGTCATTCTTGCTAATGATCAGCACATCTCCACTCTCATTTTAAGTCACATCCATGAGCAATTAGGTCATTGTGGAAGAAATCATCTTCTCTCCAGACTTTGTCAACAGTATTGGATTACCAATGCAAATGCTGCTGCCAGAAGGATCCTCTCTACCTGTGTCATCTGCAGACGCTATAGGGGAAAGCTTGGTGAACAAAAGATGGCAGATTGCCGAAAGAGAGACTTCAGCCTGATCTCCCACCATTCACAAATGTGGGCGTTGATTATTTTGGCCCTTTTGAGGTGAAGATAGGCTGTAGTTTCATCAAATGCTATGGAGTTATCGTCACCTGTATGTCCAGCAGGGCAGTGCATCTGGAAATGGCATACTCATTAGACACCAGCTCTTGCATTCATGCACTGCGCAGATTCGTTTCCAGAAGAGGCCAAGTATCACACATTAGATCAGATAACGGAACCAACTTTGTGGGAGCAGAACGTGAATTGAGAGAAGCTCTGTCTGCTCTTAATCACAAGAAGATTCAAGATGCATTACTTCAGTCCAGAGTGAAGTGGAGCTTCAACACTCCTGCTGCATCCCATCATGGTAGAGCATTGGAAAGAATGATAAGTGTAACTCCGTCCAGGCATTGACAGACACAAGTGGTTTTCTTGAAACGGGTTTAGCTTGTCCTCCAAATCCACCGTGAAAACTGGACAATACACATGTAAAAACACAATATTAGCAAATAAATTATACATAAATATTAACATGCACAGCATGTGACCTTATTAAACCACTCAAATAACACACATAAAATAAAATAGCCCACCTCGTTAACTGCATGCCGAAGAAAGGAATTAAAATAGTCCCAAACTGTAAAGAAAAGTCCATCTTGTCTGCGTCATATCGACTGTCAAGTTCGCATGAACATCCCAAAAGTACTTCCCGGAAATGGGCTTCAAAATAAAAGCATTTTAAATAACAAAATAAACCATTAATGTGGCGCACCTTGGTGGCTCAAAAACCAAACTTACAGGACTTAGAGACTTCTTAATAAAGATATAGAAATATAATTGCAACAATTACACTTCCACCGAATCACACAACTCCTCATGTGGGATTCTTTCTAACACTATGGTTGTTGCAATAAAACAGTTAACCTTTCACTGTTCCCTTTCTTTTATCGAGCATGTGCATATTATCAGTTAGCATATGTAATCTTACTGTGCTTCAATTAGAGTAACAACCTCATGTACTGGTCTATCAAGAGTCACTGTTTTAGTAAGTGGTTTACCCTTTTTGTCAAATGTGGTAGTGCTAACAAGCAATCTGACCTTTCTTACCCTACCATCTGACCCTGGAAAAACTTCAGTGATCTTGGCCAACCTCCATTCACTGTGTGGGGTTAGACCATCTTGAATAAGGACAATGTCATTTACTTTTGAGTTTCTCATGTTTTTCTGCCACTTCTGTCTTTGCTGTAAATTCAACAGATACTCATTCTTCCAGCGAGCCCAAAACTCATTAGCCAGATACTGGACTCTGCGCCATCTTTTTTGAAGATACAGATCCTCTTTGACAAACTGTCCAGGTGGAGGAAGAATGATTGTAGACTTCATAGTCAGAATATGGTTAGGGGTTAAGGGTTCTGGTCCCGAAGGATCATTCAAGTGTTCTCCACTGAGTGGTCAGCTGTTAATAATTGCCATGACCTCGTAAAGAAATGTCCTAAGAGAGCTACCGTCAAGCCTTTGTGCTGATTGGTCTAGAATGGCAGTAAGAACAGCTCTTATCATTCTGATCTGCCTTTCCGAGACTCCACCCATGTGACTTGCAGCTGGGGGATCCATGAGAAGTTCACAACCTAGAACTTTCATCCTTTCTTGATCCATTTCTCTTAGAAGTTCTGCAAGCTCTCTTCTTGCGCCAACAAAATTGGTTCCTTGGTCGCACCTTAGCTGACAAACATTTCCTCTTATGGCTATAAAAGCTCTTAGAGCATTGATAAATGCGTCAGTTGTCATATCAGCTATCATTTCTATGTGAATAGCTCTTGAGTACAGACAGGTAAGTAAGAGACCATACTTTTTCAGATCCTTCCTGCCTTCCTTAACATAAAATGGACCAAAACAGTCTATGCCAGTGTAGGTGAAAGGTGGAGATGTATCTGTTCTGTCAGGGGGTAAGTCACCCATTCTTTGTTCTTCAGTACGTCTCCTGTACTTTCTACACTTGACACATCTGAAGATGTGAGATGAGACAGCACTGCTACAACCTAGGATCCACCATCCATTGGCTCGCAGTTCATTGGTAGTCATTCCACGACCTTGATGATGTAGTTTCTCATGAAAGTGCTTAATAAGTAAAGCTGATATGTGGCTGTTCCTTGGGAGTATTGCGGGATGCTTGATATGTGGATGCAATGAGGATTTGCTCAAGCGTCCTCCCACCCTGAGGATACCCTCTTCATCCAAGAATGGACTCAGCTTTCTTATTTTACAGTTTTTGGTTCCAGTTAGTGTTTTACTCTCTGTCAAGTTCTTTAGCTCATCTGAAAATGCTACTTTCTGTACTGGCTTAATGATTGTAAGTTCTGCTTCTTTTCTTTCTTCAAGGCTTGTACTTTCGTTGGTTCTTGGTTTTTGTCCTTTAAATGGTAATGGCATTTCGTAATGACCATCATGTTTCTGTGTGATGTTCTCTCTCAACTTCAAAAGAAATTTCAGATCTTCCTGAGAAACAAGCTCATCTTCTCCAGTTCTTTCAAAGAAGTCTGACTCAAGAACTTTTATGATTTCTGAGGGAGAGATTTCTTTGACTTTAGTTCTGTTCACATAGTGAACTTCAGCTTTGATGTTGGGGGACCATTCCACAACTGGTTCAACTTGTCTGACAACTATGCGGTGGCTGATTCCAATAGCATCTCCAAAGTCAACACAGGAATTCCCTTGACCAACAACACTCCATCCAAGATCAGTGCGTTGACCGTAGGGCTCATTGTCTTTCCCCGACACAACTTCTCTTGGAAGTAGAGCCTGTGAGCAGTTATAACCAATAAGCAAACCTACTTCACATTCTTGCAGAGGTGCTATTTCCCCATGAAGATGCTCAAGATGAGACCAAGCTTTCACAGTTCAGTCTGTGGGTATGTGAGTTCTGTTGGCTGGAATAAAGTTGCATGTATAAACTGGTGGCAAGGAGATCTTCTTACCTGAGTAAAACCCTCTGATTTGCAGGTCATTCAGTCATTGTGATTTTACTACGGTAGATCTTGAGGCTATCGTAGAGAGCTTGAGCTTGACTCTTTCTTTCTTTGTGTCCAAAGTGTCAGCTATTTCACTCAGAATGAATGTTGTATCACTCTGAGAGTCTAACAACGGCAGCCACATATCAGCTTTACACAAGGACTTCCTTTTCTGGTTGACTTGTGGATGATACCCAAACAGGTATTATTGCAGCTGTCTGTGTTATTGTTTCATCAAGTATTACTCTGTTGGAAGTAGCAGCCATAGTTGCTTCTTCATGATGCATGGACTGAGGACTTTCATTGCACCCCTTTTGACTTATAGTTGGGTTATCTTGATTCGTAGCTTGTTTGGCTTGTGATCTCTGTTCTCGTTCCTCATGCAGAAAGGTAGGATGGCGCTTTTGGCAGATGTCACAAATACTCCTACTATTGCAACTCTTAGAGTGATGACCAGATTTAAGACAACCGAAGCAAATCTTTTCAGCTTTTATGAATTTGATGCTGTCTGACGCTGTTTTCTCCATGAGCTTTCTGCATTTGTGCATTTTCCGTTTCTTTTCCTTAAGTGTCTTTTATAGAGCTACAAACTCCTCTTCAACTTTAGCTCTAATTCTAATTTCTTCTTCTTCTCTCTTAAGTCTTTGTGTAAGCTCTCGTGCTTCATGCTCTAAACGGCGTTTCACTGCTGCTGCCTCTTCAATGATTATCTTCTTTTTAGCTTCTGCTTCAATGCGCTCTATTTCTAGTTGTTCTTTCTCTTGTTCCTTTAACACTTTCAGAACAGCTTGGCTTGCAGTGGCTTCAGCAGTAGCTTCTTGTCGCTTCAGAGAAGATCTGCTTGACTGTTCTGAACCACTTCTCAATAAGGATGCAACAGAACCAGATTTGTGGGAGCTTGAATCAAAGAGAGAACCTGCTTAAGGCCAACTGGATTTTTCTTCTTTCAGAGGTTTTCCATCTAGACGACTTGAGGCTTTGACTACAATAAACTTTGAATTCTCCACACACAGATCCACTTTCAGATGTATCTCTTGGTCTGGGGCTGAGACTTGGTGTAACTCATCATAAACATGCTCAATATCTGCAGAAAGACTTGTGACCTCACTTATTATATCTCTCAGCAGGTCTTCAGCTAAAGGCTGTTGGTTTCGATAATGACTGCTTTGAAAACTTGGCTTGAGTTTTCCATTTATCATAAGTGTATTTAAACCTCAGTTGAAGTGCCTTAATTTTTTCTTCCTGCATTTCTTTACCCTTCTCTGTTAGAGTTTTGATTCTTTGACTTCTTCTTGGCTGATGTGTTTTCCCTTCAGTATTGTCAGATTGGCTTTGGTCTGCACTTTCCCTAACCTGAACTGTAATTTTACCTGTCTTTGACTTTATAAGCAATACTCTTAGTCCTGTAAATAACACATAACATATGTCCTTTGAGCTTTGATAGGAAATAGGTCTCCTTTTAACTCTAAATCAACAATATTTAGGCTATGGAAAAGCAAAACTCTGCACACAAACTAAAATTATGTTGGGATCTATACTCCATGTGGGCCTGAGGACAAAGGAGAGGCCTACGTGGAACTTTAAAAGCCTGACCTAGAGTTTTTCTGACCTTTAGGGAAGGGCGCCACAACCCCCAGCTTTCCCCACCTAGGTGTGAATTTCAGTTCAAATCGAAATTCTGCACGGACATTGGCCCCAGCCAGGTAAGCCCGCTGGGATCCCCGATGACGTCACTCAGGCCATAAAGGAAGGACACAGCTTCGTCTCGGCGCTTTTTCCAGGTGCCTCTGTACAGTAGGGAGCTCTCGCAGGCTCTCTCCGTGAACTGGCCGCCAAAAGGAAGCAATACCAAACATTTGGCTCTCTCTCTTTTCTGTCTTTGCATCTTAAACTTAGGTGACAGTCTCCAACTCGCTGGACGAGCACACAGACTGCTGTTCGTTTCGTTTTGTTTTTCCCCTTTTTATCCTTTGGACCCGACGCAGATCGTTGCGGAATCAGCTGATCGCACGTCTGTGAGGACGAGCGCGCCACTTTGTTAGAAGCCTAACAAAGCATCTCGTCCTCCGTCTATGGTTTTCCTCCGCTGCCACCGGACCAACCATCACCTCGCCACCGTCAGAAGGACGCGAGGCGGACCGCCTGAATCCAGCTGAGGAGCTCACCGCGGACCCAGAGCGCAACAGGAGCGCACAGCTGACCCAGCGCGTAGCAGCGGACGCAGCGCGCCACGAACACTCAGAGCGGACTCTCTTTCTATTCCATCCCTTCTTCGCCGAAACTCCGGAGGACCGGAGCAACAAAAGTAAGAGGCTTATGTCTGGGCAGAGATCATTAGTTTAGCGTGTAGTTTATCTTTTGTGCTTATGAGACCTGTTTGATTTGTGCTGCATTCTTTTTCTTGATTGTCGATCGTCTACCGTAGATCAATCTGTAAGCAGAATATCACTGGTTAAAGGACCAATACCAGACCAGTTAAACTTCGGCTTACTGACTCTGCTATTGTGTAGTGATATTCTAATTATCAGTTGTAGGTGACGATCTTTCTCGGGGTCTCTCTCTCTCTTTCTCTTCCTTTCGATTTTCTGAACACACCTCCCTCACACCACACAGACATTAAAGGTGCCGTCCAGTGAGCGCCAAATTTTGAATGAGGTTGCCTCAATAACACGTGGGGCTCAAAGACCTCCCCCATTGTTCCCCTTTTGTTCACGTGGTGAGTCGCCATCTTGCCACTCTGTGCCATTTTGGTTCAAGACACGCTCTCACGTGACCTCTTCGCCTCTCTCTCTCTCTCTCCCTCTCCTCCACTTGCTCCACCTTCACATACACACACACACACACACACACATGCTGCATCATTGGTGATTGCTTTTATTGCTGCTGCTGTGATTGGTTGTTGATTATTGCTAGTGATACTGTTGGTTGCTGCTGCTGCAGTCATTGCATTCATTGATGTTGTTACACCTTTATTAGTTGTAGTTAGTAATTAATGTTTTGCTTTTATTAGTTAAATTATAATAGTTTTGTAATAAGTAATGTTATCTTAGATAATTATTACTTTAAATAAATCCTATTATAATTTAATCTGTCGTTGTTTGTGGTTATTGTGATTATACAATTGTGATACTTGCTGGAGTCAAAACAGTCAGCGCTCGAACTTTATCTTTTTTCCACATCTTCTGAGACTTTATTCTGGTTTTGTCAATTTGGTTATCGGTCCCTGGTAACAGGGTGGTGCCCCGCAAGATATTGATTATGATCAATATTTATAGTTTTTAATAATTAATTTTGATTAATTATTAATATTAATAAATAATTTTATTATTATTAATATCAATAGCCAAATTGCCCCTACTAGCGCACAACAATTAACTCTGTTAAACACTTCAGACTTCACAGACACTTATGATCAAATAAAGAATACCTTCTGGTCATTTCAAACACACCTTATCAAACTTGAACTTTTAAACTTAAAGTGTATAAAATTCAATGAAATGTTTTTAACTTTAACTTTGCACATTTAAAAGAATTTTTATGCAGCAAGTTGATCTAAACCACATGAGTAACTTCTTTAAACACTTTTCACACACAGCAGCTCCTTTATCTTTCACTGTACACTAGCAAACCATTATAAAGCCCTCTCATTAGACAATTCTTAACTTATTAGTGTCCAGATACTTATGGCTTTATCTTATAAATGATGCTCTTTGAACTGTGCTTCTTTGCTTTACTTTCACCACGTGCAGCCTGCGTATTTTGATGCTCATCCTTCAGTCTTTGTATGACAGCTCTGCAGGCGCTGACATGCCACGTGGTTCCTCTGATCTTGCCGCCGACCGTCAGTTAACGTCCACTCACGTCAATGAACAGTCCGGGTTTTCACTGTAACTCCTTCCAGGCACTGACAGACACAAGTGGTTTTCTTGAAACGGTTTTATTCGAAGCTTGTCCTCAGAATCCACCGTGGAAACTGGACAATACACATGTAAAAACACAATCTTAGCAAACAAAATATACATAAATATTAACATGCACAGCATGTGACCTTATTAAACCACTCAAATAACACACATAAAATAAAATAGCCCACCTCCTTGGCTGCATGCCGAAGAAAGGAATTAAAATAGTCCCAACCTGTAAAGAAAAGTCCATCTTGTCTGCGC
The DNA here is from genome assembly GCA_037902135.1 of Cetoscarus ocellatus. Lineage (NCBI taxonomy): Eukaryota > Metazoa > Chordata > Actinopteri > Labriformes > Labridae > Cetoscarus > Cetoscarus ocellatus. The sequence goes on from JBAMNC010000769.1 coordinate 806,441, forward strand.
CATATCGACTGTCAAGTTCGCACGAACATCCCAAAAGTACTTTCCGGAAATGGGCTTCAAAATAAAAGCATTTTAAATAACAAAATAAACCATTAATGTGGCGCACCTTGGTGGCTCAAAAACCAAACTTACAGGGTTAGAGACTTCTTAATGAAGATATAGAAATATAATTGCAACAATTACAATAAGAAATGTGTTGAACTCAGTACTTCATCAGCAAAGCGTGGACGATGAAGGACTGCAAACTCTTTTGTGCGAGGTGGAGGCAATATTGAATGACCGTTCCTTGACAAAACTCTCAGATGATCCTAATGATCTTGAACCCTTGACTCCAAACCACATCCTCTTGTTGAAAGGCAAACCTGCTCTACCACCTGGGCTCTTTGAGAAAAGTGACTTGTGCATCACCGACGATGGAGGCAGTTTCAGTACCTATCGGATCTCTTTGGTGCAGACAGAGCCGGCCCTACCCAATGTAGCACCCTAGGCGAGATTTTATATGGCGCTCCCCTCCATTGGCGATTTGCATATGCTTACAAAGAAATCGAATAGCATAATTTTTACCATTGTCTTTAATTTAGAAAACAATTTACTTATTTGGTCATTTGTAGAAATGTTCATCAGGCATTGTTTTACACTTGAATCATGCTTTTCCATCTTAAGAGTTAATAATAGTACCTTTATTAATTGAATTCTTGAATTCTTTCCTAGCTTTGCGCCCCCTGGAGGCCACAGCGCTCCTTCCTGATTATTTACTGCTGCATTCACACTTTTGCTCAACCAGACTTTACACAGAAAACATACAAGAGGGGCACAAGGAATTTATCCGGGTAAAGTCCAAGTGAAAAACTCGGCAGTTTGCCCTTCACATGTACAGTTCATCCAGGTTTTTGACAGGCATGAATAGGGTATAGCAGTCATCAAAAATGAATATATCTTTTATATTGCTTAAACAGCAAATAATGAGCATGTATTGGTCTGCTTGTGGTATTTTGTTATATTATTTCATCATATATCATATCGTCACACCCAAATTGCAACAGATTTTAACCAGTGCACAACCTTAGTACATAATCAACTAAATGCATACAGTGTATAGCAACAGAATTAATATTTTTGGCATAAATTTGGAGCTTAATCATGTTTTGACTTTTAAAAAAAATTAAATATTACTGATATTAATAACTTTGTTTGCAGATTAACAGTTAAAGTTAATAATCGACTGAATGTGCCCAGTTCTTAATATATCCGATGAAAACTATATATTTTTCAATAGTCAGTGCTTTTTAATTAGAAACTATTTGGCCCTTTGACAGTGGAGATAGACTTACTGTGGCCCTCTTGGTTACCAAAGTTGCCCACCCCTCGTAGAAAGTGAGTTATTGTGAATGAATAAAGTGGGGTTACTGTGTTTGGAGAGCTCCAGACGCAGCGCTGCGCCCTTACCCGCGCCGCCCTGGAGGAGTACGGATCCTCGAATAATTTCCAGACCACAGGCTGCCACTTCCCGTCCGCAACCCCATCCTCAATCCCAAGCCTCTTCCCTATCTCGTCGTCATCCTCCTCGTTGTCCAGGTTGAGCTTGAACACATCCAGAGCCTCCTCTGCATCTCGGTGCTGTCTGTGTGTCTTCCAGCAGCACGGCTCCACACTTCCGTGACTTGGGGGCGTCGCAAGTAACGAACATTATATGTATTTGTGACAGGGTGTTGGGTAAGTTAGAGGTACAGAGCCCGACAACGCCACCTAGGGGAATTTCACCCCTAGGAATATACCTTCAGTTATACAGAACTTATTCAAAGGCAACACAGGTTCACCATAAACACAGGGAAGAGACGTGATTCACATATAAAAATATACCCTTTATTTCTGGTTTAAAATACAATCTCACTTTTCTTTATTAAAAGGGCTGGAACACACAGAGGCAACACAAACAGTTCAGGGCTGGGGCTTACCACAGCGGCAGGAAAACCAGGGGTAAAAATCCAAATCAAACACCACCCGTGAAGCAAACCAAATACTGAACTGTGAAAAACACCACCACCAGGGAAGGGGACTGCCGCTCGCTTTGGCCCGCAGCACCTGTAACACACGAAAAAAAGAATTAATTGTTGTTGCATCCTGTGAGCATACGATTTAAATCAAATACAAAACAGAACCCAAATTATAAGAAAATCCAACGACTAATCAAATTTTATTAAACTCAATTCTACCAATTAATCAAAATAAAGTAAAGAAAAGAATAACAATGAACCCAAAGGAGACAATTCCTTAAAAAGTGTGTGTCCCAACCTCCTAAAATGACATGTAGGGTGGCAGCCTACCTCGCCCCAAAACCTACACACATCAAAACCCAACCTCCTAAAATGACATGCAGGGTGGCAGCCTACCCACGGCCTCACCGCTCTGGGCACACACCCACGGAAGGACGGAGTCCAGTCCAAAGCGTGGGGCACGCACCACCCCAACGGCCACGCTAACCACGGCAACCAGGTTCTCCCTTGCAGCACACCAATTTGCTCCCCCCCCAGCCACACCAGCTGTGCTGCGCAGGGTCAAACAGACCAGAGACTAAGCAAGACGCCCCATGAACAATCAGGTAGGTGGGGAAAGCAGGCCACTTACCTTTCTTTTACCGGACTTGAAGCTCAAGCCAAGCTGCACTCACACCAGGTCAATGACTGCTCACTGCCAGGACCAGGGAAAAAGGGGGCCAGTTTGTTGACGACACCCTTTTAAAAGGTGCACACCAACCAGCACCTCAAGTCCCCGGCGCAGCGCCACACAGTGGCTCGGGGTGCCCCAAAGGGCATCCGGTCACACCTACCCCCCACTTTTGCGTCGTCGCCCCAACAACGAACCAAAACAATAGTTCTAACACCAAGGTCTAAACACAGCTGATGGTGCATTAGATGCTGGCCCTTGAAATGCGGCACTTACACCATTCACATGACTTGCAGTTCGCGGCAAATGGTTAAAATTAGAATGTTTGACCAGCTGTTGAGCGAAGTGTTAGAAGCACCGTCTGCTGGCTGGAGGATGGTTCAGCTATCACTGATAAAGATGGAGCTGAGGACAAGGGTCCTTCCTGCAATGAAGCAGCACACCGACTGGCCCCAGGGTCCGGAGTCTTCGATGGGCCGGACTCAGCAGAAGGAAAAGGAAATGGAGTCTCTGGGACCAACATTATGGATGGGCGTGGTAAAGGGGTCTCTGGGACCAACAAGCATAGGTCATCCTCAACAAATGAATCCCCCTCTGTTACCACCTGGGCAGCTGGTGGCTGTACTCCTGAAGGGGCAGGAGGTTCAGGCTGAACCACAGCTTTCAGCAAGTCATGGTGCACTGTACGCACTTTCAGCAGCTCATTCACTGGAGCAATGGTATAGACCGGCCCCTCACCAGGAGCCTTCACTACCTGATAAGGTACGGAACTCTAAGCATCCTGGATTTTGTGTCAGCCCTTAAACCCAAGTTCTTGCAGGTAGACCCGCTGACCCACGAAGAGAGGCGCATCACGGACTTGTTCGTCATGCCGCTTTTTACGACGAGTTGCAGCCGCCTGCAATCACACACGGGCCCCTTCAAAAGCAACTTGAAGTCTCGCCTGATGCTCACGCAACCATTCCTGTACTTCTCCCTGCACTGGGTCCCTGACCCGACCCAGGAGGAAGTCAATGGGAAGCTGAGGTTCCCGACCGAACATCAACAAGAAAGGGGACTACCCAGTACCCTGATGTGGGGTGGTATTGTAACAAAACAACACCTGGGGTAAACAAGAAGCCCAGTCCCGTTTTTAGGTTCGCAGGAGGTTATAGAGTGTTCTGTTAAACCGCTCGCATTGTCCGTTGCCAGCAGGGTGATAAGGAGTGGTACGGGATCAAGGAGCTTTCGAAACTCCTCCCTTGATCTGAATGTATGCGGCTTGGAACACCGAATTTGTAAAACCATTCCGTCAGGAGGACTTGCGCCACAGTGGGAGCCCGCTGGTCTCGAGTTGGCACCGCCAAGGTGTATTTACTGAACACGTCAGTCATCACAAGGATGTTCTCAAATCCGTTTCTGGATGGCTCAAGCAAAGTGAAGTCAATGGCCACAATCTTGTTTGGCCTAGACGCAAGCAAATGACCCATATAGCTATGAGGTGCAGAGTTCGAATCTTTTGTGACCTGGCAACACTCTTCCCCTCCATCTGAGCGGAACATCTGGCGGTAGAGCACCCCTTCCTTCTCTACCAGGCGGTCCCATTGGCACAATAGCGCCATAGCAGGCCTAGACATTTTCCTCCTCTCAGCTGTGCCTGCTTCCTCCAGAACTCCAAGACAACCTTCAGGAGGGGATCAGCGTCCTGCAAGGATCTGAGGTCTGGACCAGAAAGAGACGGAAGGACAGAGATGACAGACTGAGCCGTCATCTTGTCTCCAGGACATGGAGACAAGATGACGGAGCACCCTGCAGGGTGTTTGGGACAGATGTGCCAGGTAAGGAACACTCAAGAGAGCAAGAACCTGGAATAGACTTCCGAGAGAGCGCATCAGCATTTTTGTTGCTACTACCTGATCGATATTTCACCACAAAATCAAAGGCTGCAAGTTGGGCGGCCCAACGCTGCCCAAGCTTGGCCGTTTGAAGATGGCTCAGAGGGTTATTGTCCGTGAAGACGATACACTTGTGCCCCAACAAGTACTCACGAAACTTTTCAGTCATCGCCCACTTGAGCGCTAAAAATTCAAGCTTCATGGAACTATAATTGTCCATATTGCGCTCAGTGGGTCGAAGGCCTCGGTTGGCCACCGGGTCGAACAACTTGATCAATCTCTTGAGAAAGCACAGCCCCAAGTCCACTATGGCTTGCATCAATCTCAAGAATGAAAGGACGCGAGAAGTCAGCATACGCTAGCACCGGAGCGGAGACTAGCTTGGCTTTCAAAGCCTCAAAACTCTCATTGCACTGCGGTGTCCACGCAGCATCCAAAGCCGGTCTGGACCCCTTTTTGGATTTTGTACCTCCCAGGTCTGCAACAAGCTTATGCAGTGGGCCTGCCAGCTTTGCAAAACCCTCTACAAAGCGCCTGTAATACCTTGCAAAACCCAAGAATGATCGCAACTCAGACACATGTTGGGGACGCTGCCACTTGGTGACAGCCTCGATCTTTGCGGGGGTCAGTAGAGACTCCTCGGCTGGAGATGACATGTCCCAAATATTTGACCTCCTGCTGGAAGAAGGAACACTTATCCAGTTTGGCTTTCAAGCCTTCCTTTTAGAGACGGCCAAGTACAATCTCAAGCCTCTGCAGGTGCTGCTGAACTGATGAGGAGAACACACGATATCGTCAAGATACAAGAGGAGGGATTGGCCCTGATGGTCCCCAAACATCCTCTGCATTAGCCGTTGAAAAGTGCTTGGTGCATTGCACAGCCCAAAAGGCATTTGATTGAACTCCAAACGGTGTAGGACTGTTGCCAAGGGCCGGCCCTGGGCGCAGATGGGTTCGGGAGTACTTACCACCCCAGTGGGCACCTGATGTCAATTCGACATCAGTATGACATCAAACACTGACATCAAATTGTCATCATAATTTGGTCAAAAACATAAATCAGCATGACATCAATCCTTTGACATCAATTTGATATATGTCAAATAATGATTTAATTGTTGTCATTTTCACATTATTTCTATGTCAAACTTTTGTAAAAAAAAAAAAATAATAAAAATACAGATGGAAAGATCCTGCACTGTGACGCAGAACTTGTTAACCCGGGCAACGCAATAGTGCTAAAAGACTTGACAGGGACCCACACAACTTCCACTCCTTACCAGGATTCAAACCTCCACCACCCATTTACCAACCCATCACTCTACCACTCTTGAGATTGTAAACTACTAAGTGCCTCGTGTTGGTTGATGTATTTTCTGCATGAATATTTAGATTGAGAGTTTAATAGCCTTATGCTAGTTGCATAAGGTCTTCTGTTTGTTATCATCCCTAATGCAAGAACAAAAAAATCCCACCCACTGCAAAATGCTTCAACTTGAGAAGTTTTATTGGGATATCAATGTGACATCAAATCAATGCCTGGTTTTCAGACATCAAATCAACATCAATTTGATGTCAAGTTTTGTGCAGCAACGTTGTTTTGATGTCAAATATATTGATTAACAATGTATAATGCAGTAATTGGATGTGAGATCGATCCTTTGGTTGGATCTTATTACATCCATAAAGAGGCTATTTATAATGGTAGTCAAGTTGACCAATCTTCAACATCAAATTGATGTCACGGTCCCCGCTGGGACTGTTACAGGAACAACAACGATGGCTCAAGGACAAGAGAAACTTTGTTGCAGGAGACATTGTCATCATGACTGATCCTACTGCCCCTCGTGGATCCTGGTTGTTGGGGAAGATACTGCAGACCTTTCATGACTCACAAGGACTGGTGTGGTCTGTTAAAGTTCAAACCAAAAGCAACATCTTGGAGAGACCGGTCACAAAGATCTGTCTTCTGCAGGAGGCTGAATAGAGATTCTTGTAAAACTCATATCCCACCATTGGAGTTACCTTGGAATATGGCTTAAACTTAAATTTATAACCAAACGATTTTTAATATTTTTAGGTTAATCTTTCTTTTCCTGTTGTTTTTTCTCTTTTAATAACTTTATTTCACTTTATTTTTTTTTTATTAACCTATTATTCCTATTTATTTTTCCTCTCACAAAAAACATCATTCAAACACTCTTAATTAGACATTACACTTATTTACCACCGGGCTACATTCTTAATGTTACTAGCATGATAGTTTAATGTTGTGCTTAACTGTATTCCAAATAAAATAGAATCAATAGAATACTGACACTCGACAATAGAAAAGTTTAATTATTACAGTAATTTAATACTTACATATGAAAATGAACACATCTCCAGACCCCAGGAACTCCCAGTTCTGTAGCATTCACACTAGTGTGGGGCCACTGTGTTACTCATGATGCCCCTCATCCTGGAAGATCCCTGGTGGGTGAGGAAACTACCAGCAGGATTTAAGTCTTTTAGCTAAGCTTCTCTACTCTGCTTTTGGGCAAACACTGTGTGGGGAGTCTGTACTGTGTTAAATGAAGGTATCTACTGGTGGGCAGGCTTCCTGCACACACACACATACACATTGTATTCACGTTGTTTAATAGCCATAATATTAATATTTATTATTTGAAACATTAACATGATCACATGATTTGGGAAATTAGATGCACTCAAAATGTTCACTATTTAATACTATTAAATACAAAATCATGAAAAAAACTATACCTATTATTCAATCATTCATTTTCTATACCAACTATCCTGTTGGGGGGTTGCGAGGGGGCCGGAGCCTATCCCAGCTGTCATTGGGCGAGAGGCGGGGTACACCCTGAACCAGTCGTCAGTCAATTGCAGGGCAAAATATAGAGACAGACAACCATTCACGCTCACACTCATACCTAAGGGCAATTTAGAGTGACCAGTTAACCCAATGAGCATGTTTTTGGTCAGTGGGAGGAAGGCGGAGTGCCCGGAGAGAACCCACGCATGCACGGGAAGAACATGCAAACTTCACACAGAAAGGCCCTGCCCGACCCGGGAATTAAACCGGCGACCTTCTTGCTGTGAGGCACGTGCACTACCTGCTGCGCCACCGTGCCACCCTATACCTATTATATTATTATAAATAAAAAATGAATAAAATATTATAAAAAAAATAAATTAAATAACTAGTAAATTATATCGTCATGAGTTACAGTCAATATTATAACAAAATAAAAAAAAAAAATGTACTGCACATATTCCGGTATGGAGTGGTGAATACTATACATGAAGAAGACCAACTTTTGGTCTGTCTGTTATGTTTAGTTATTTGCTGTTGTGGTTAGTTATTTGCTGTTGTGTTTTTAAATTTCCTGTTGTGCTTTTCAATTTGCTGTAGTGTTTTTTAATTTGCTGTTGTGTTTATCTATTTGCTGTTGTGTTTAGTTATTTGCTGTTGTGTTTTGTAATTTGCTGTTGTGTTTAGTCATTTGCTGTAGTGTTTTTTAAATTTCTGTTGTGTTTAGTTATTTGCTGTTGTGGTTTGCTCTTCAGGGCCACTGTAGGATGAGGATGTCAGCATGTCACCTGTGTGTCCTCTCTGACTGTCAGAGCCTGTTGCATCAGGCAGAGGAGAGGCTGTTTGTACAGCAGAAGTGAAAAATTCTGGGCAATTTGCGGGTTCATTGTTAACCAAGAAGAACAACTGTGCTATATACAGTGCAAATTTCATTTTAGCTTAACAATTAACACCCTGTTAACCAGCCTAACCAGCGTGCTGTGGTTATTTAGAACTTTTGGGCAGACTTTGGACAAAGGAGGTGAAATGTTGCATGTTCTGTGTGTGCTTGTCAAAGTAATGTAGTGAAAAATAACTAATAAACTGTTCAGCATTTTAATACACTTACTTAATCGCTATCCTCAGCGCTTTGTGTCTCTGAGTGAGTGTGGGAAAAATAGTTAGACCTAACTGTAGGAGCCATATATTGTCTGTTGATTATTCTGGGTTCGATCACTTTTGTCTGGTTTCCGTGGTAACGCGTTTCAGGTCATGTGGGCACTTTGGATTCACATCCGGGAAGTTATATTAGAGGCTGCTTCACCTGCACTGGGTGTGAGAGGTGAGGCTAAGGTAGCCGTAATTTTTTGTTGACCGTGCTTTTGTTACCTGTTGTTCATCTGTTTGCTTACACGTGTGCCATCCGTGTACACATTACGACATCATATGTGCGCGTGTAACTTAAGTCACTTACGATTCAGTTATTAAATCTTTCAAAACTTTTCTGAACTCCGAGGGCTTTTTTGGAACAGCAGCAGCGTGTCATACAAATATACTGGACCTATTCTCTGCCTCAAGCGACTTTAAGGTACTGGAAAGCCGCAATACTAACCACTGCGAGCACTGCAGGGGGCTAGGGGACTTTGTCAAACATTGTGTTTTTAAATAGCATGACTTATATTGTACTGTCAACAAACATTACTGTACCATTAGAAAATTGTTGTCCCCCAGTAAAGGGGGTCTGGCGATGCCCATGAACAGGGAAGCTGTTAACCTCGTTGTGGATTTACATTTGGAGCTTAATTCAAAATGAAAGGGGCTCACAGCAGCACCCCCTGCAGAGCATGCTGCTCTAGGCAACTCCCTTTACTGTCAGTCCTGCCCTGCATCCTTATCAAAAATCTTAATAACTAAAGGTTGAACAGTGTTTCTATTTTCATTCTTTGATGCTTTTTTAACTACTTTTGAATTCTTTATGGACTTACCGATTAAAGATAGACACTTTAGTAGCTTACTTCAAGGGTTAATGCAGACAGTTTCAGATCAATCTTAAGGATTCTTATAAATGTATGGAAAAAAAACAGCAGATGCAGAGGGACAGACTGATTAGGGCTAGCAAACTAATTTAACTTATTTATAAAACCCAATTATAAATCAAACATAGATTCTCACCCGCTGCATTGCATTTATCGACAGATATGTCAACAACAAAATCTGAGGAAAATTCTAATTTCAACATATTTCCAAACTGCTTTACAGAGCAAATAGAGTCCCTGTGCTCAAGTGCTGCTTGCACATATGACCCATTATGTCTTCGCCAGGTGTCATGTCAAGCTTTTCAGTGACCATGAAAAACTACCTCAATGAAAACATTAAAACAATATTATATCTGTAAATTTTGTCTGTAAATCTGGCATTACTATAGGGCTGGCAAGGAGATAATGATTTTGCTGGCATTGTCCATTTGTGATTTGTTGGCTTGTTTTTGAGCAAGGTAATTTAAAAAGTTCTCTTAGAATTTTGATGAAATTTTCTGGGAATTTTGGTATTGAAACACAGGAAAAGTCAATAAGTTTCGGCCATGATCTGATTCTAGATGTAGATCCAAAGGTTTTTTAAAATTATTCTTAACATTGTGCATTGTAGATTGCCTAGGCCGAGATTTGTGCTCTCAGACCACGTCTAATTTGTTAGGTTTTTTTTTGTTTTTTTTTTAGTTGTCCTTTCTTGCTCCACTCAGAGGGAGGGTATTGCTTTAAACAGCAATACTTATATCTAGTGATGGTGAGATGAAGCCTCATGAGGCATTGAACCACTTGAGCCAATTGGTTCAAGAAAGGGTTCATCTCTTGAAGCTTCATGTGCACACGAAACCACCTACTGGCCAGGTGTATAATCACAGGCTGCTTTATCTTAACCACATAATGTGTGATGCATTGTTTGTTATGGCTCTTGGAATTAAAAAATTAAAAAAAAAAAAAAAAGTCTATGACTGAGTAATTTCTCTACATAATTTATCACATATGTGTGTAATAAAATATTTTTGGAATGTACTGTGTGTTTTCGTAAAATGATAGTAGCCCAGCATATGATGTGGCAGGTTGTGTCATGTTTTTCTGTCACTTCAGGAAAGTGTCAAGGGCTTAAGCAAGCAGAGGACAGTGAAAGTGCTTGTGGAACTAGGAAGAGGGTACTTTAATATGCTTGTGTAACTTGTACACACACAAAACACCTCACCTTTGAATAAAAATAAGAAACAGTGAAAAATACATTTCTTGATAAGCACACCTAATGTGTCTGAAATATTGGTCGATTTCACTTGCCTTATTAGGAGTAATCAAATCAAAATGTTCCCACACAGGGGAAATGCTCCTTTTCCTACCTGGCTCCATCCTCTTAGCTATCCTCTCCTCACTCTCTTAAATCTTCAATCTATCTCTCTAACTCTCTCTCTAAACCCTCCAAACTATCTCAAAACTATAATAACGCTATCCAAACTCTCGTATCCAAACCATCCAAACTCTCAGCTGACTGTAAGTCTTTCAAAAACTCACATTCTGAATGGAGCCTGAGGGATTTATATCGTTGTCAAACCTCGCATCAAAATCTGAACCACTTCCTGAAGCAGTCACGTGGTACAGCCGGGCAGCGAGGCTTCGGACGTCATCATTTTTGGCTCCTCCCCTAAATGAAGCAAGCCTCGATACGCGCTTTGAAGAAACGCCCACTCAATTACTCGGCGCACGCTTCGAAGCCTCGGCACACCTCATAACATCACTACTGATCTGCTTGCAATTTGGCTTGGTTTTAGGTGCAAGGTTAATTCTCGCTCGCTCTCACCGTGTGCTTGATCGCTATCGCTGCGGCAAGTTTAGGCTGGGCTCCTCTCGCTCCTCTCCCTCGTGGATGATCTCTCACGCAGCCAGATCGGTGTGTGTGCCTTATGACAAGTCTGTACCCTCATCCTCTGCTCCTCTAAGATTAATAAGTTAATTTTATTTGTGACAGGGGCTGTGTGGACTCCCTGGGGAACTCCAGCGGTGTTAAGTTCACTTAAGGAAATCACAGCTTTGATGCTGCTCCCCTCCGCCTTACCTCGGTCTGTGCTGCTGTTCTTCGCTGCCTGCTCTAGCCACCTTGCTGCTGTTATCCTTCTCTTAAATTGGTGGCTGCCCCATCTTGCTTAATATAATTTATTATTTTGGGTTTGTATTTTTGTTTCTTTTGAGTGTAACCCACTAATCCCCCTTTTCTTTGTCCCTTTCCAGTTGCTGGGAGCTGACAGTGGTGGTCCCTGGTGTCCTGGTGGTGGTTCCCTTTTTACTGTGTGCTTTGTACCCTGGTCCTTAGTTATTTAACCGTGTGAGTGTTCGTGTGCTTGCCATGTGTTTTTTTTTTTTTCTTTTTTTTTCTCCTCCCATGGGATCCCCCGACCCTGTTCTTCGACCCCTGCACCGTCGGTAAGACTCAGCCCCTGGAAAAGGTCTCCCTTCCCTGATGTGTTTGGTGTTTTTTATTGATTGTTGTTTGCTAAATAAAATATATTTTTGTGACTTTGAACCACGTCTCCTGCTCCTTAAGGTAAACGAGCCTGTGTGCCTTCAAATAGGTCTTTAACTAATTCTTTGTGCAAAATTCCCAAAGTGGCGTTGTTGGTCTTCCAAAAATAATCTAAGACAAATTATCATCTTAAACCAAATTTGAAATTTGTCCTATATCACCCTCGAGTTGCCACACAGAGAAAAGATGTAGCTATCCCCCCTCTGTTTTGAGGAAAATCAAACTGCATGCCGAAGAAAACTTAATACTTGTTTTCTTTTGGATATATGTATATCCATGTTTTGTGAAACAGACCTTGAAGCAGAGCTGTGATCTATTTTTTTTTTTTTTTTTTTTTCTGTCTACAAAACATGGATACACAATCAGAAGTTTAGTCTGGGTTGGTATACCCTTTGGACAACGCAGCATGTCTTCTCACTGATCCTGCTCTGTGTTCATGATTTAATCATTTTTCAATAGTTCTGTTTAACACATTATGACTAGAGCCAAAAATGATTATAGTGGTGTGTGTTAATGTGTGTTTGTATACTCTATATGTGGGTGTTTATGAAAATGTCAGCATGTTGTACCTCTCCTTTCTCTGCTGACCTTATGAACTCATTTTGTGAGGATGACTCCCTCTCTGTCCTGCTCTCCCCCTCCCTCACTGCCCCTCTGCTCGGCTGCTCGAGGAGGGGGCGTGGTTCCCCTGCACTGCAGCCTCACACCTGTTCATGTTCACCTAATCACCACTCACTATTTAAACCAGCTCTGGACACTTCTGCAGCGTCAGTGGATTTCCACTTCTACTGTGGTTTGTGCTCGTTGTTCTTTTCCTTGACCTCAACTTACTTTGTTCTAGCTTTAAGCCTTTTTGTATCTCCCCTTGGGAGTTTTTTGCCTTTGAGTGTTTTTTGTGACTTGAAACCTCGTTTACCTGCAGATGAATTTACCTGATCTCTGCTCCGTTTCTCCTCAGTGTTCTCCATGAGCCCTCACCACCGCTGCCACCTGTAAATACTCATCTTCATCACTGGAATCCCACACTGACACTGAATTCCCCCTTTGCCCCCCTTGGAGTGTGTTAAACAATAAAACCTGTCAACGTTTTACCTGCCTCCATCTTTGAGCTTTTGGGTCCAACTTTACAACATTAAAGGGTCATATCCTAACACATTTAGGAGTAAATCAGAGGGAGGATTGTGTTCCTGCACATACAGAATGTCCATGTTGTTGATATGAAAATGTCACTAAAATGTTTTAAACTAAAAACAAAATGTTCTTTTATTTCAAGAGTTTGGAAAACATTTTTTTAGACTTTCCTTTTTGTTGTTCCAGATGAGAAATACAGGGTTTCACTAGTACTGTAAGAAAATAAATTATGATCAAATCTGGTAATCATTGTGCACATTTTTATAAATGTTTCATCAGTGAAAATTATTTAAATCGTACAATTTTGTACGTGTATTTGTTGGAGTAGTTCAAATCTGGTTTCATGAAAGTCTGGCCTTATTCTCAGTTGTATCAATCTGACAGGAATGACTGTGATCAAATCTCCTGTCAATGTGAGATAAATTACAAGAAAACTGACGGGGAAACAAAGTCTTGTCTGACTAACAAAATATAGCCGTAAATGCAGACCTTTTCACATCGAAAAATAGTATAAATATGATGAAGGCCCAAGCACCTTTACCTTTTTTGTTATATAACATTGCCGCTTCATTCAGAGAAAAATGTGGCAGTTTGTTAAGGATTTCTAAAAAGAATTGTTCATGATACTAGGCATTTAAGATGCATAATTTAGCATTTTTTACCTCCATACCAAAAGAAAGACAACTTGCACAGATTCATTATAATGGTTTATTGTTGCGCACAGTTATCATTCAATACTTGCATCAAGAATAAAAGTATAAAGCCCTGTCATATTAAATCAAACAGAGCCCGGTTAGCCCCCCAGAAGACACTGCAGGGCTTTTGACAGAATGTCAAAACATCAGCAAGCAATCTTTTAAATTTGTAAGCTGAACATTAACAATTAAGCAAACAAACATGACAACGATGCAGTTAAAGGTCAGTTGACTGCAACTCTATAAATTAACAAGCTCTTACAAGCTGCTTTTTAGAGTAGCTGGAAAATCAGGGCTGTCTAAACAATAATTACAATTTGAAAATTCTCAATTGAATCCAGTAAAAATAGTGCACCTATCTGAGGATTTTTCCTTTCATACATGCCTTGGTACAGCAGAACAAAAGAACATGCCAGGTTTCATAAAAACAAAAAGAAACTATTGTTTATGTATTACTGTTCAAAAATTGTCTTTGTAGAAACCAGATTAATTATTGTGGTTATTATTTGGATTTTCATAGTACTGATTATGGATGTAATCAGTACTATGAAAATCCAATATTCTATATTGTTCTTGTAGTTTTGAGCACTTTGACACCACAGATGGCAGACACAAGTGCTGGAATGTTTTACTGATATCATGACTGGAATTAGCTCAAGCATACAGCCCAAAAGTTCTGCCTTCAGTCAGGGACAGTGCTGGGGATATGACTAAAAATTGCAAGGAATTACTTATCACTCATTACTTCATAAAAGAGTAATGAACTACTTTACTTATTCCTTATTAATATATGAAAGTAATACATTAACTTTTAGGTTACAAATAACTTTTCCATCTGGAAAAAGAGAGCAAATACAGGTTTTAAACAAAGCTTACAGCAGATGACAATGTTCTTTAGATCTTCCATGTACACACACTTCAAATTATGATAATACATTGAATTATTGAAAGTACAGCTCATTATCTCTGTCCCATTCTCCATGCTGAGTTGCACTTTCAGCTTGTCCTTGCATATACGCATTATCATGATAGTAGCTCAATAAGGACAAAATGTCATAAAGTAACCAAGAACTACTTTGATTAGTAACTGTAATATTATCACTTTTAAGAAATTGTGATTCTTAACTGTACTAGTCACTCAAAAAAGTTATATTTTACCAGTTACTAGTTATTGCCCAACATTGCCTGGAATATGGACGAACATTTACCTAAAACACACTTATTATGCGTTTGGATAAAATCTGAAAACATCTTGTGCAAACTAACAGGAATCTGTGGTAGCACTTTTCATATCCAGACCACCCTGAAATATAGCTTAAGGGAAAAAGCATAGTACGAAAATACAATAAATGTACATTTATTACGTTTTATTTGCTTTATCAAGACATACAACATCAAAATATGTTTTAAAATTTGATTTACATTAATCACATCAAGAAATATTTAGCGAGGAGTTGACTCAGCAACACATGTATTTAAAAATGAGGCATCTCAGCAAAAACCTGTATTGCAAAAACTTCCAGTTAACTGTCTGCAGATTATTTCATTTACACTACATTAGGACTAGATTTCTTGTTTATTCCTTTAAAAAACAAAGTCACGTGTCATATGTATTTAAATTAGTTACTGGTCATCATTGCCTTGCCCTAAATACTACGAGAATCTCCTTGTAACATGACATATTATCATAAAGAAAACTCAATCCAAAGTTATTGTGTAAAAAATGTATTTCAAATGCCCAGCGGAAGCTTGTGGGAATGTATTATTTTTTTTTATCTGTGTCAACAGTCTGATTCTTCAGTTTTATCATTGCAGGAGGTTTTGCAATTGTTACACTGTGCTTTATTTGGTTGCTTACCTTGAGGTTGCACAGTTTCTACCTCTTAAAACAGCTTTACAGCATTCAAGTAATACTGAAGTTTTTACTCTTAGTGATAATAATCCAGTTAGAGTTCATCAATGTTACAGTTCCCCGGCTATAACAACTACGTGAACCTTTCACACAGCACAAACTCAAGTTGGAGGAATTACATCTGTGAAGTTACTAGTCAAAGTAATATTTTTATTCATTCTATGCCAAACTCAGTGAATTCAAGACACATATCCTTTGTAGACAGAAAATAAAATGCCCTATTTGCGTGTAGTAAGTAAAATTATCTGCATATTACCAAATAACCAAATTTGACATCTTAAAAATCTTGAGATGAGATGTTTCAACTAATTTAGATTGTGCATCTCTTTAGTACATGCCTGGATATGAGTTTTTAGGTCTTTTGAAATTTTTGCCATGAAGCTTTACTGTCATAGTTCTTGACTCCAAAACAGGATGGATACAACATTACAGTAAGCATACTAAACCTCCCCAGACTTGACCATTCTGGTGTCTAACAAAGCTTTCTGATAACAGCCACCTGTAACTTTTCAGTGCACTTATGACATTGAGTACTGCATAACAATGTTGAGTCCTTCCAATGCCCTTCACCACTATTGCTGAAACAAAAGCCAAAGACAATTTACGCAACTAGGACTTTAGCCAATCCTATTCTTTATTTGCCACTGGCAGTCATCCAGGATATTGTGCTTCTCAGGTTTGAAAAGGTTCTTCAAAGGCAAAGGAAAATAATGTAGTAGACATGAAAGTTTAAAGTTATTGCATTACATAAACTATTGACTTTCTCTGCTTCTGTAGGTTGCATTTTTAAAATAGCACTGATAACAGAAGTCTTACCCAAATAATGACCTCTTGATTTGATTCAAAATGGTTTAGTTTTGTATTAATATTTACAGTGTGGTTTAAACTTAAAGTATCTGTTGGCACTCTCTTTGTCAATTAAAAAAACAAACAAACAAAACAAGAGATAAGAGCTGAATTTTACTGGAAGGCTGTATATTACTGACTTGTCCCTATCCAAATGGATAGGGACAAGTCAGAGCCTGGGTTTGAAATTACAGCCCTTTTGCAATAATAAAGTTTCACTCTTCTATTAAATGTTTTTTTTTAATGTATTTGAAAGTTTTCTTAGACTCTAACTAAATATATTCCTCAGAAACATTCTCAGTGTCATTCCAGTTTTGCCCAAAGCATTACAGAAGCATACAGAGTTAAAGATATTTCACAACATGAAACAAACAGTTAAAATGCTGCATTTTACTTAAATGAGTATAACACTGAAAATGTATGCAAACTGCTGAGTTCCTCTTCAGTTGTTTTTTGTAAACTCGCCTGCCTCCCAGCGCAAAGCCATGGCACTCTTGCGTCTTCCTCCAGTGTAGGCCTCTGGAAACTGAGCAAGAAAGCTGATTGTTTACCTTCTTTAAAGGCACTCCTTCCACCTCCTCTACCTTCACCCTTTTTACTGCCACCTTCTTTCTCTGGTTGTAAGGCTGAAGGTTAATTTACAAATTAGCTTTACAGGTACTGAAGTAAGTGTAAAAAAGAAAAATAATAATATCTATCTATCTATCTATTGCTCCTGTGACAAATGTTTGGTCCCTATTGAATTTGGGGCCCTTGTGGACAAAGTGGTTTGTCTGATCTCTCTGCCTATCATATCTTGTAGAAGTACTGGTAGAACTTTCTGACAATCCCCGAAAACAAAAAAAACAACATACAACAAAAACAACAACAACACAACCTTATCTCACTTTCTTTTTCCCAATAGTAAAACAGGTTGTTTCTGTGTTTATCTCATTTGACACCTTCCCCAACAGCACTGGTCTGTGATGTTAAGAACTCTTACTTTAGAACTATGCAGTAACATTGGCTGTGCCTTGGTTTGCTTTCATAAAAGAGGCATATGCAATAATTTCACTCTGTTTTGTAATCTGCTAAATACTCCTAACAGGAGCTTTATGGAGCAGCATACTACTGTACATAAAGCATATCTCATTATTTAATCATTTATTGTCTTGGTCAGATTGACATTTTTAAAGAAAAATGAGCTTGAGCTTACTCTGTGGTCACAGGATAAGGCAGAGCGATCCATCCTGTAGGCTGTTCTCATTGGTGATGATGGAGAAGACTTGCATTTCAGTGGTACATCAGCTAGACAAAAGCACAACATAAGCTTAGATATGTATGTAAACAGATTTAAAATACAGTGTATTTCTTAATATTTTTGTAGTTCGCTGACATACCTGAACTTTCAAAAGTCAATGTGTCTTTTTGATTAGATAGCATCCTTTCTGCTTTGCACGTGTCCTTGCCATACAGATTTGCCCTTTCTTTCCTAAGCTCCTCCTCCCTCTGCTTGACCATCTTAATTTCTTCGTCTACTAATGATAGTGTGCTTCTTGAACGCAGCTTGAAAAAAGGATTGTTTAGAAACATTTTATCTTGGGGCTGCTCACAGGATTTATTTAAGGAAAACTCAGAGGCACTGCGAATAATCAGGTTGGATGTTTCTAGTATGATGAGACTGGAGCTGTTGTCCTCAGAGCGCCACTCGCCAGTCCGAGCACACACATTGTCTTTGCCATTCCTGACACTGCTACTGTTTTCATTGGAAGGGTCTAGAACTATTACGTTGTTTGCTGACACATCATGTTTCAGTGGTTCCTTTGTTGGTGAGGAGGTTATAATAAATGATGGTGTGAGTGGAGTGCTCATGGATCTAGGAATGCTTCTCGTTGGAGTGCAGTCAGTTGATTTTCCCATCCTGGAGAAACCTCTCTCTCTTCTAAAGTGTTCCTCCCTTTCCATTGATATGCGAATCTCCCTTTCAACTGGTGTTTCTGTGTCATCATAAGGGGATTTGTAGCTGGAATCATCCAGGCCAGAATCTTCTGAGCAGGGGCTGAATTGGGTGTAGGGATAATCACCTACCAGATTTAAGTTCTCCAGATCATGTGTTTTCTTCTGGGTTCTTTCTATGTTGCGGACTGGTGTGTACATGAAGCTGTAGCTCCCATGGAAGCTGGGCTGTTTGGTTGTGGGTAGGACAATCTTATTTCTGGTTTGCTCCTCCATTTCCCTCCACTGTTTACGAGCCAGCTGGAAATCCACATGTTCTGTGCTAACATTCTCACTTTTGGTCTCTTGTATCACACAGAAGTCTTTAGGTATCTTCTTTTCTGAATCTGTGTTGATGTGCTGTTGAGGGCTGGTGGAATTTTGATTTGTATCTTTGCCATTTTCACTATCATCCTCTGAAATTTTGGACAAACACTGATGGGTCAAAGGGTTATATTTAACCTCTTGTGGAGGGATGGGAAAAGAAATAACATCCACAGGTTGTTCCAGAACTTCTTCAACTCCAGGAACCTTAAAGCTGACCTCTTCAAAGTTTGCATTGTCTTGCTTTTCAGAGTCTGTCACCTCAACTTTCTGCACAAATAGCTCCTTGGCACAGAGCTGAAGACTGTCTAAATATGAGTCATCATCTTCTTTGTTTATAGAAGAAGAGAATATTGTTCTCCATTTCTCATCGGTTTCACTATCTGAGGAAACTTCTGCAATCTCAACTCTTAAACATTCATCTATTTCTTCAGGGTCAAGGGCATGGCAGGACTCATTGGACACATCAGACATTGCCTCCTCTCTGATGCACTGCTCTAATACTGATTCCTCTGCGATGGCTTTTTCAAACTGGGTGTCATAGGCTCCAGGATCTTCTTCTGTGTCCATTGCCAAATGTTGAAAGTCAAGATCTTCTTGAATTAGCTCATTATCATCAGGCTCAGGGTATAAATCAGGGTATTGGTCCTGCTCAGGGTACTGGTGTTGTTCAAGGTCTTTTTCGGGTTCAGAGTAAAGCTCTAGCCCAAGGTCTTCCTCTGGCTCGGTGTATTGCTCCATTTCAGGGTGTTGTTCTGCCTCACCAAGTAGCTCTGGTTCAAGGTGCTCCTCCTTATTGTGTTGCTCTGGCTCACTGTATTGCTCTGGTACAGTACGATGCTCTGTTTCAGGGCACTGCTCGGGCTCCTGATCTTGTTCAGAATCTTGTTCTGGAGTGCTCTGCCTCTTTCGATGTGCTTCATTCTCATACACACTGTCTGCACTGGAGAGTGTGTCAGAAGAAGTGATTGACTCATTCCTGTTGAGCTCCTCATCCCCTGGTTCTAATATCAAAGCTTCTTTTTGATTCTGATACAGCATTTCACTGCAAACAGAGGTCTCAGAGCAGTCAGACTTATCCATCTTACTTGTTTTGCTCGGAGGGTCATTTAATGAGCTGTCAAGCACTGCTTTTTCCCCTGGGGAGTTTAATAGGTCTGTTTCTAGACAAACTTGGCTATCATTTGCACCAAAATCCTTCCCCTGCTCAGGTGAATCAGCCACAGCGCCCTCCACTTCACAGTCCATTGCTGGCTCTGATTGTTCAGTGGTTTCCATGGTGATGGAGAAGGACTTGCGATTCTCAGTTGTGCTGCAACCTTCATTCACTTCTTTTCCATCTGCCTCTATTTCCACCGCAGTAGCTTTCTAAAGGGAATAAGAATAAGGAAAAGAAACACTATTTTCTTGGAGACAGGAAAAAAAACTTTAAGTTTGTCCAAACTATACATGGCAGATTTCAAGCAGTCTGTGTAGCATTTTCACAATATCCTCACTTGTATTGTTTGCATTATCCCCTATCTTTTTTGTCTCCTTTATAAGGTATTCATTTGAAATTTTCTACGCAACATCACTGCAAATAACAGCACAGAAACTAGAAGCTCCATGAGAACAAACCACTGCCAAGACATTTCCAACATTGTTGGCCAATTCATTGTCAAAAACAATAGGAAAACTGCCCTTTAACGCACTGTTAATCAATCCTTGGAAAAAAAATCCTGGATTCTGGACCCACATCCAGATTCAGATAAAGACCAAATCTCAAATAATTTAAACATTTAATCACAATCAATTCACTATGTTTTAAGTTATCCTGTTAACAGACAAACTGACAAGCACCAGCAATTCTTAATCCCATTAAGAAAATCAAAGCTCATGATCAGCATTCAAGTTTCTGTGTAATCCAGTAGGATTTATGGCACTTGTTCACTACTAGTCACATAGCCTAATAAGAATAATTAATCATACATTAGTTGTTAATGTCTATCATGAATTAAATATATATAAAGCATGTTTTTGATGCTACAAAATGGTCACATGTCTGAAGATTTTATTTGATCAAGAAATATTCCCCTTTTTAGGTGTCATTATCAGCACAATAGACATGAAGGGCTCTAATTTCGTCCGGCGCACCGCCGTGCGCAGCCAATTTGGCAATTTGGTAGACCGGCTGCATCGAGATGGGTGTGACGGCGCATCAGGGGGAGGTGTCGAAAGATTCAGCTTGGCGCAGTGACAATTTCGTGCCAAAAAACTTGGGGCAGTGGTAATTTGGCTGACAGGCGCACAGTGCGCACACGTCACCAAAACCTCACAGGTAGGTATCCACAGTGTCAGGCACATTTCAATGCAATAAACAATCACAACAACCACTATTTAATGTAACCATCTGAACCAGCACATACATTTGTATCTATATTAATTGTCCCGTCACATCTGATGTCAGATCAGAGACGTTTGTCATAACTAACGAGTTCACATCTCTCAAGCCAACCACAAACAGCCACATCATCCGATACGGAGTATCCGGCTTCTCTCATCTCATGAAATTCAAAAGAAAAGAAAAAGAGAGACGCTCGCTGAATAAATGTAAGTCACTCGGTGTCTTGAGGATTTACCTGCGATTGCCCATATTTCTCTGTTTTAATCTTTATTCGTAACGTAATCTAAAAAGATGGAGTACATTATTGCAAGGAGGATGAGGAGAAGATATAATTTCACCTAAGGCGCTGCCATTTGGCGATGACAGACCAGGAATGTAGGTGGATCACAAGCATGATGAATGGATTAGCCTGCTGCTGTGTTTAAATGTAGTTATCACTTAATTTTGTTCTCCAAATTATGACACAGGGGCAGATTACATCTGTCTCGCGAGGTGGTCCACATGGTGACATGCATCGTGGCCTCCGATGCGCGGCCCGGTGGCCCCTGTGCTCTCCCAGTTGCTGCAAAAGTGACAGCGGCTCTGACCTTCTTCGCCACCGAGGTGAAATTGTCACTACGCCTCGCCCGCGGCGCTTTTAAAGGCGAGGAGAGGCGTTCATTTGATTGGTGAAGATTACACTCGGCTGTGTTAAACCCACTCAAGTCTTCTCTCCTCCCTCTCTGCTACGTGCGCCGGTAGGAGGGACGGAGGCGTGGGTGCGCCTGCCTGCGCCAGACTGTGCTGTGCGCGAAACTTGCAAAATGCCCTGGACACACCCTGTTGGCGCGGCGCAAGCGCGGCGCAGGGCAGGTGCGCCCCGCCTGCGCCTGGTCTACGAAATTAGAGCCCGAACACATCACAGCTCATTTACACTTCAGGATGTGAATGTTATCACATTAATGTGATTTGGGCAAATCCTCACCAACAAGTCTTCAGTGCGATAAGCACAGTAATTTGTGCATGGATTGCACTTAAATGTTCTGCCAAGCAAATATTCCCTTTTGTGAGATATTTGTGGAGTGATTGAAGTGGTTACAGCAATCCTGGTAGTATGTGCATGATTGAGCTTGTGTCTTGTGTATGCTGGACAGTCTATGTTGGAAAAAGGGAGACTATGTTTTTTGAGCATGCCATGGTTGTGCAGAGCTTATTTTTCTCTAAGTGGGTTATGTGCAGGAGGAGAGAAAGCACATTAAAAGCAACTGAATGACACTGCATTATAACAATTGTTATGCAAGACTGCAGGGATGGGTCTTACTCCAACACATTTTTAAAATGTCCCTCGAAGATGATTAGCTGTGTCCCACAATCTTAGTGTTCACACATACTCACAGATATAAATTTACAATTACTGTTTTTTTCATTCTTGAGCTTAATATTTTTAAGGTGCACTTTCTGATTGATTCCTCCCACGTTGCTGAGGTAGACGTAACAATGCCCCAGCATGGACTTACACTGAGCCCTTGTCATTTAACATCAAATGGTAAGCCTTGTATCCAGATGTATGCAGTGCTTTGCACTCAGTGGATAATGCATGTCATTTTTTAGAATATACATTTTTTGGACTAAACAATATCCGTCACTTTCCTGCACAACTTATCAATCCCCTCATTACCCCTGTTGCATATTTTTCATTTAGCATTGTTGTGTATATATGTTATTCTTTATTGCTGGTTTTATCCAAGGATCCCTAAAAGTTCTGCTGATTTCTAATTTTACAAAATTGCCAATGGTATTTGCACTGAATATCAGTATAAATTCCTGGTATTTGTACATAACATGCCATACAACAAACCTTTTTCTTCATCTGATTATGTAAATAAATTACTTAAAATGTGGAGTAGACTTTATTCTATCTACAAAATTGACATATCTGTAACACAAGTGATGTTGCTGCTTTGAGTATATTACAATTCTCCCACCACGTTCAAAGCTCCCAACTCCATGCTCGTTGGTTTTTGCTGAAAATGTGGCTCTTTAGAACATTTCAGTTCAAACTGATAGTTGGCTGTGGCTGGACAGCAAACTGGACTGGACGATCCACACCAACCACCTGTATAGGAAGGGACAGAGCAGGCTGTACTTCCTGAGGAGGCTGCGTTCTCTTATAGGCCGGGAGCCGGGTCCACCCCTCAGGATGTTTTTTGCTGCCTTTTTTTCACTATAATTTCAAGTTATACCGTACCTTGGGCTATCACAAGTTGATAGGGACCAACCCCAACTCGGGGCTGTCTGGTCTCAGGGGCCAAAAAAAACCCTTTTTGGGAAAAGCTTCGGGCAAAATTATGTCATTGTAAATATTAAGGTACTGCAACTGTATAAATGGTCAGAAAAGTCTCAAATTGTGCATGGAGCATCCTGACCCTTTAGGGAAACTAGCAGAATAAGATTATAAGGCTTGTTGCCTCTCTGTTTTCAAATATCACCCTCATCATACTCCAAAAGACAAAAAAATGTCTGTCCGCCTGACAATTTATCATTAAAAGTGATTATTTTCAAGCATTTTATTACACATCTCACAGCCTCAGATGTATATGAAAAGCTTTTTGTGTTTGCAGCAGTACTTCATTCTGCATTTATTGTAGTTCATCAAATTGATGAACCTGTTTTCTTCTTATCTTTATTTGCTTTTGCAAAGACAATCAAACGTACTGTTAGTGATAGGATTTAAATTTACCTTGGCCAAATTAGTCATTAAATACTGAGTTGGAAATGCTTTGTTAAATGTAAGCCTTTCATGAATATCTTTACATATTGTATTGGCATTGAAATATTGCTGGGCAATAAATGGTATTTCGTATTGACTGACTTGAAGAATATTTGCACATAATGTTTAACAGTTAAACAATAACTAAGCATAACAAAATCTATCATTTATTTTCTTAAGAAAATAATATCTCGTAGTGTAAGACTCAAGTTACTGTCAACATGTCTGATATTCTTGTGATAGAACAGGAACATGTAGGAACATGTCAAAAAGGTTGTGCTGTTCAGTAAAGGTTCAAACACTTTCACAGAGCTCTGCATGATGCAATATTTTTTGACACTAAATACTCCCAAACTTCTGATCCTAAAATAGCCCTCATTTGAACATACTGTCAGTGTCAGGCCCAAACCTCTAACTTCCTCCAAAAAGCCATCTTTTTCTTTTTTTTTTTTTAACCTATACTGTGTCTTAAGGTGCCGGTTTGTGTCATTATATGATAATTATTTGGCCAAAACCAAACTAAAATGGAGTCACAGAGTGTTGACCTGCAAAATGTGTAAAATCAGTGATTAAGATAGAATCAAGTCATTACATGCCAGGCATTGCAGTATACTAGATTAGATTAAATAAAACTTTATTAATCCCTTTGGGAAACTCCCTAAGGGAAATTAGGATTCCAATAGCAGTTTGAAAAAGTAGATAAAAAGATAAATAAAAAGATAGTTATAAACAAAAATATAAATAAAATTAAATAAAAAAATATAAATATGAATAAATAAATAAATAATAATAATAACCTAAATAATATTAGATACATAAAAAAAAATCTAAAAATATAGCTACTGGTTGGCTACTGCTCCTCCCCGTCCTCTGTCTTCCTGTTACTCCTCATCCCCCCCGATTGAGGAGTTGTACAGTCTGATGGCCTGACAGACAAAGGAGCTTCTCAGTCTGTTGGTCCTGCACTTGGGAAGGAGCAGTCTTGAGCTGAACAGGCTCCTCTGGTTGCTGATGACGGTGTGCAGAGGGTGACTGGCATCATCCATAATGTCCAGCAGTTTGTCATCTCTGCCACCATCACCAGAGAGTCCAGCTTCATGCCGACCACAGAGCTGGCCTGCCTGATCAGTTGTTCCAGCCTGGATGCACCCTTCTTGGATGTGCTGCCCCCCCCAGCACACCACTGAGTAGAAGTGGACACTTCTACCATGGACTGGTAAAACAGGAGTTTCCTGCAGATGAGGCCGGAAGCCAGGTCTACCCCTCAGGATGTTTTTTGCTACCTTTTTTTCACTATAATTTCAAGTTATACCATACCTTGGGCCATCACAAGTTGATAAGGACCAAACCCAACTCGGGGTCGTTTGGTCTCAGGGGCCAAAGCTTCTGGCGAAATTATGTCATTGTAATTATTAAGGTACTGCAACTGTATAAATGGTCAGAAAAGTCTCAAATTGTGCATGGAGTATCCTGACCCTTTAGGGAAACTAGAAAAATAAGATTATAGGGCTTGCTGCCTATCTATTTTCAAATATCACCCTCATCATACTCCAAAAGACAAAAAAATGCCTGTCCGCCTGACAGTTTATCATTAAAAGTGATTATTTTCAAGCATTTTATTACACATCTCACAGCTTCAGATGTATATGAAAAACTTCCCAAGGTTATAAGCTTTAATTTAAGCCCAAAATGAGCTTTCTATCTAGAAGATTACACATGCTATGACTAAAGTTCTCCACTGTATCTCAAATCGGAGAAAAAATAACTTTCAAGATTTAGCCTTCCAAAAGGCTTTAAGCTTATTTATTGCATCTAAATAATATCTCAAATAATATGTTAAACAACAGAGACCTGAGTTATGTGCTGCTATACTATCTGGAATGAAATACATGAAAAGTGAATAGCATATCATGGAATGACTGGGGTATCAGGATGCAAAATAAAAGAACACAGTGACCAGGTTACACACATCAACACACTAAGCAACAAATACACTAACCCTGCAACACGTCACACCCACCTGAACTTTGACATCTTGGTTGTAAGTTAATCTTATTTTCTGGCTATAAAAAGAGATTGAGAGCATGATTGATGTCAATGGGCCTACCAATAAGAATTTGTAACTGAAAGGTTAACTAGCTAGCTTAATTTTTATACTTACTAGACAATGAATTGTTGTTTCCTTTTGTTTTTCTAATTCATTTCAGAATGGTAAAACATAAAACAGATGATTCAGAGACTAGGGTGCATATGAGTATAAGGGAGGAAGGAGCTAGCAAGATAAAGTTAATACTACTGTAGGTAAAATGGTAAACCGTGGCAAAATTTCTGACGGTTAGTATTACCGTGTCCTGTTTTAATAACCTGTAAACCGGGTTTGATTACTACACTGTGTCAATAACTTGTAGTGATTCAGCTCATTGCCTGGAGAAGCCGGAACTATGTGTCTGCTCCTCAGTAAAGCAGCTGCGGTCCCTCAGCCGGGGGCGTGCATGCGCAGTTTGCAATGTTTGATCTCTGAGAGCGAAAGTTATGGCGGTTGGTTCCTGCACAGACATTAAACCAGAGATTTTTTCCCTCTCGAAACGGACAAAGTCTGGTCGAAATTTGAATTTAACAAGGATGCTGAGGGTAAACTGATTGAAGGCGGTCACCCTGGGCTCTAATTTCCTGGCGCAACTCAGGGTGGCGCAGTGGTAAT
Organism: Cetoscarus ocellatus; assembly: GCA_037902135.1. Classification (NCBI taxonomy): domain Eukaryota; kingdom Metazoa; phylum Chordata; class Actinopteri; order Labriformes; family Labridae; genus Cetoscarus; species Cetoscarus ocellatus. The sequence goes on from JBAMNC010000769.1 coordinate 833,054, forward strand.
TTTGTCCGGCGCACCGCCGTGCGCAGCCAATTTGGCAATTTGGTAGACTGGCTGCGCCGAGATGGGTATGACGGCGCACCAGGGGGAGGTGTCGAAAGATTCAGCTTGGCGCAGTGACAATTTCGTGCCAAAAAACGACGCGGAAAGTGCGCTGAAAGCCCGCCAGCTCCAACCTGGTCTATTCTCGGCGCACCCCGGGCAGTGGTAATTTGGCTGACAGGCACACAGTGCGCACACGTCACCAAAACCTCACAGGCAGGTATCCACAGTGTCAGGCACATTTCAATGCAATAAACAATCACAACAACCACTATTTAATGTAACCATCTGAACCAGCACATACATTTGTATCTATATTAATTGTCCCGTCACATCTGATGTCAGATCAGAGACGTTTGTCATAACTAACGAGTTCACATCTCTCAAGCCAACCAGAGTATCTGGCTTCTCTCATTCCATGAAATTCAAAAGAAAAGAAAAAAGAGAGACGCTCTCTGAATAAATGTAAGTCACTCGGTGTCTTAAGGATTTACCTGTGATTGCCCATATTTCTCTGTTTTAATCTTTATTCTTAACGTGATCTTAAAAGATGGAGTACATTATTGCAAGGAGGACGAGGAGGAGATATCGGGGGAATATTTCACCAAAGGTTCTGCTATTTGGCGATGACAGACCAGGAATGCAGGTGGATCACGAGCATGATGAATGGATTAGCCTGCTGCTGTGTTTAAATGTAATTATAACTTTATTTTGTACTCATATTTATGAGACAGGGGCAGATTACATCTGTACCGCGAGGTGGTCCACACGGTGACGCGCATCGTGGCCTCCAATGCGCGGCCCGGTGGCCCCTGTGCTCTCCCAGTTGCTGCAAAAGTGACAGCGGCTCTGACCTTCTTCTCCACCGAGGTGAAATTGTCACTACGCCTCGCCCGCGGCGCATTTAAAGGCGAGGAGAGGCGTTCATTTGATTGGTGAAGATCACACTCAGCTGTGTTAAACCCACTCATGCCTTTTCTCCTCCCTCTCTGCTACTTGCGCCGCTGGGAGAGACGGAGGCGTGGGTGCGCCTCCCTGCGCCAGACTGCGCCTTGCACGAAACTTGCAAAATGCCCTGGACACACCCCGTTGGCGCAGCGCAGGCGTGGCGCAGGGCAGGTGCGCCCCGCCTGCGTCTACAAAATTAGAGCCCCCTGTCGAAAACACGAAGCTGTGGTGAAGAAAAAGACGTGCATAGTTAAAACTACTGTGATTCCTCGAGTAAGTGAGCCTACTGAGCCGGAGAGAGTGAGAGTGAGAAGATTCAGAGAGCCATAGTGAGTTATAGGTGGTTTATCAGTATTTTCTGTGTAAATAATGTATAAATATTGTAAATAAAAGCATTAGTATCATTCTGGGGAGTGTTCTTGCTGTTCTTTTGCCATTTATTCGCCTTTTTTTTTTTTTGCCGTATTTCGTAATTGATCATCTTTTTTCATCATAGTTGGTGTTTTATGGATTTCATCAATAGTAATTTGGAAACATTGGAGGAGGAAATGTGAAGGAGATCTGTCAGGGAGAGGGGAGACCAGAGGAGAGTCATGAAGGGGGCTAACTCGACAGGAATTGCCTCAGGGACTATCGTCAGTAAAAAACGCCTGGACATGGTGTAATGTAATGAGCTGTTTTTTATTTAACCTTTATTTAACCAGGAAAATACACTTGTTGAGATTTAAAATCTCTTTGTAAAATAGGTTAAGTTTATTTTTGGTCATCTCAAAACTTTGAACATGTTCATTTACAGTTGTTTATGAAAAGAATCCAGTTTAAAGTTCAAATCAGTTTTTCTTTTCTTGTAATTACACACTGTTTAAACATGCATAACATATTAATAACAAATACTTGCCAGAGCTGTTTACTTTTATTTCTCATGAAAAAAGGGTAAAAAAATTTACTCAAAGGACACTTCCTGACACATTTATTGACAAAAAAGACAAAAGACCTGTTAAAATTGCAATATTAAAGGGGTTAAATGATTTCAAGTGTGTGTAAAAGTACTTTTTGAACATTTTGAGCAGACTGCAACAATACCGCGATAACCGTGATAATTTTGGTCACAATAACCTTGATATGAAATATTCATAACGTTACAGCCCTATACTACTGTTATTTGGCTATAATGTATGTTTTGTTGTTTTAGCTTTGAGTAATCTGATTGATGTAGGTTGAGTTTGATAAACTTTGCTAAATATTTGTAATATATTCTAGGGTTTAGTCACCCAAACCAGCATTTAGGAGGGAGACAGCCTACCGTCAACAACAGTACGTCAATGCCTGAAAAAAGTCACCCTATATTTCACAACTCAATGTTGGCAGGTATGGTGTGTGTGTGTGTGTGTGTGTGTGGGGGGGTGGGTGTGTGTGTGTGTGTGTGTGTGGTGGTGGTGGTGGTGGTGGTGGTGGTGGTGGTGGGGGGGGGGGGGGGGGGGGGGGGGGGGGGGGTCTATGAGTATACAGTATTTCACTGTTGTAATTCACTGTTATAATAAATGTAATGACTTTCTGATAGTTGAAAAATGCCAAAGAAACAACAAAATGACGAAGAATGGACAGCAGGCCAGAGTTCAAAGAAGAAGAAAATATTCCCACTTCAGCCATCTCTGGAAAACTGCATCCTACATGGTTGTTAGGGGACAGTTAATGACAATGAGAAGTTTGTGGATCAGTTCTCTATATTCTTGTATACATTTGATTGGAATTTCTGGAAGGTATATCGGTTGCCGGACACTTTTTTCACTGTGCAACTTCTGCAGGATATACAATAACTGCCAAACAAAACTGAAGAATCCACATGCTCCCTTGTTGGTCTACTGGAGTCATTTTCTGCTTGACATTTGCTTAAAGCATGGTTAGCATTATAGAAAAACATGCGTCGACAGTCTTTATGCTACCCACAATCAGAAGACAATTCATCAGGAATTGATCCACAAACATCTTGCATACCACCACAGTCAAACGTAGGTGTCTGTAGTTTCTTTTTCAAATCATGGATAGCACTACAGTCCGACAGAAATCTCGTCTCCTATCTTAACTTGACTTGTAGTTGATCAGTTGGAATCAGAAATGGCTTATATGAAAGTCAAAGCCCTCTAAATAATGATTATTATACCCAAATAAAGTTTTGTAGAATTCATTGAATTTTATCATTTAATTAGGACAGAAGGGTCATATTTTGCTGGGACAAAAGTCTTGTCATACAAAAATAATGTAGAAATTATATACTTTATTTTGAATACACAAACATGATACAGTATATCAAAACATAAAGTCATGGTGCCTTGCAAAAAACAATTAATATTGTGTATGACTCCCACGAGCTTGGAGAACTGCATCCATACGTCTCGGCAATGACTCAATTAACTGAGTGATGAAGTCATCTGGAATGGAAAAGATAGCCATCTTGAAGGACACCGCGAGTTCATCCAGATTCTTCGGATTCATCTTCCAAGCCTCCTTCATCTTACCCCAGACATGCTCAGTAATGTTCATGTCTGGTGACTGAGCTGGCCAATCCTATAACACCTTGACCTTCTTTGCTTTCAGGAACTTTGATATGGAGGCTGAAGTATGAGAAGGAGCGCCATCCTGCTGCAGAGTTTACCCTCTCCTGTGGTTTTAGAATGAAATGAGCAGCAAGAATTTCTTGATACTTCAGACTGTTGATGTTTCCATCCACTCTCCACACCCCCATACTAGATTTAACCCTAAAGCATGATTTTTCCTCCACCAAACTTGACTGTTTTCTGTGTGAATCTGGAGTCCATGCGGGTTCCAGCAGGTCTTCTGCAGCACTTGCATCGACTGGGATGCAGTTCAATGGATGATTCATCATAAAAATCAACCTTCTGCAGCTTTTCCAGTGTCCATTCTTCCTGCAAGCTGTGGGCTTTGGCAAATGCAACATGATTTTTTTGTTGTCTTCTGTTTAATGCTGGCTTCTGAGCACTAATTCAACCATGGAGACCACTGTGTGGGAGAATTTGACAAATTGTTCTTGTAGATACAGGGTTTTCTGGTGAGAAATCCACATGTAGCTTGGGTGCAGATGAAAATGGGCTGGCCTGAAATGTCAAAGCAACAAACGGTCCTCTTAAACAGTTGTCTAAGGGGGTCTGCCTGCCCTGGGCTTGTCATGAACATCAAATCTTTCTCTTATTCTCCACAGCTGGATACATTAAACATGTCTGTCCCCTCAGCAGCAGACTTGGTCTTGAGGCTCTTGATGATCAGCACTTTGGTCTGTGGTTGAATCTTTGGCATGTTGTCAGGGGTCAGGATACACTTTACATGAAGGACTGGTGCGCTGGGGGTCTTTTTATACACACCTGGGAATGTGTTAATTACAGTATTTGTCAGAGGTGAAGCTCTAACCTGTAATTGGTTAAATCATTTACAGGACAGGACAAGACTTGTCCTTGCAAAATAAATGTTATAGGTTTTACCAAGCTGTGAACATTAGGACACTTTTGATGGTTTCATTTTGCAACCAGTTATCACTGTGAAAGCCCTTGACATTAAATGAACTATTTATTGTAACAATTAATTGATTAGAAATAAAGTTATATGCCATTTTAAGTTACTATGTCCTTATCTGACAACACTTTTGTCAGGGACTGTAAATGCACTCAGTGGATCAGCCTGAGAAGACAAAGGTATGAACTTGTCATTTACTGTCCCCTTACAAAGATGTAGGATGCAGTTTTCCAGACATGGCTGAGGCGGGGGCTGATTTTTCTTCTTCTTTGAACTCTGGCCTGCTGTCCATTCTTCATCATCTTGTTGTTTCTTTGGCATTTTGTAACTATCAGAAAGTCATTAAACTCATTACGGCAGTGAAATATTGTATACACACACACACACCATACCTGCCAACATTGAGTTGTGAAATATAGGGTGACTTTTTTCAGGCATTGATGTACTGTTGTTGACGGTAGGTTGTCTCCGTCCCAACTGCTGGTTTGGGTGACTAAACCCTAGAATATATTATAAATATTTTGTAAAGTTTATCAAACTCAACCTCCATTAATCAGATTACTCAAAGCTAAATTAACTAGCTAGCTAAAACAACAACACATACATTATAACAATAGCCAAATAACAGTAGTATTAACTTTATCTTGCTAGCTCCTTCCTCCCTTATACTCATATGCACCCTAGTCTCTGAATCATCTGTTTTATGTTTTAACATTCTGACATGAATAAGGACAACAAAAGGAAACAACAATTCATTGTCTAGTAAGTATAAAAATTAAGCTAGCTAGTTAACCTTTCAGTTACAAATTCTTATTGGTAGGCACATTGACATCAATAATCTCAATCTCCTTCTATAGCCAGAAAATAAGATTAACTTACAACCAAGATGTCTTTGCTGAATAAGTTCAGGTGGGGTGTGATGTGAATCAAGGTTAGTGTATTGGTTGCTTGGTGTGTTGATGTGTGTAACCTGGTCACTGTATGCTTTTATTTTGCATCCTGATACCCCAGTCATCCTGGGGGGGCATATACCATGATATGGTATTCACTTTTCTTGTATTTCATTCCAGATAGTACAGCAGTACATAACTCAGGTCTCTGTTGTTTAACATATTATTTGAGATATTATTTAGATGCAATAAATGAGCCTAATCCCTTTTGGAAGGCTAAATCTTGAAAGTTATTTTTTCTCCGATTTGAGATACAGTGCAGAACTTTAGTCATAGCATGTGTAATCTTCTAGATAGAAAGCTCATTTTGGACTTAAATTAAAGCTTATAACCTTGGGAAGTTTTTCATATACATCTGAGGCTGTGAGATGTGTAATAAAATGCTTGAAAATAATCACTTTTAATGATAAATTGTCAGGTGGACAGGCATTTTTTTGTCTTTTGGAGTATGATGAGGGTGATATTTGAAAATAGATAGGCAGCAAGCCCTATAATCTTATTTTTCTAGTTTCCCTAAAGGGTCAGGATACTCCATGCACAATTTGAGACTTTTCTGACCATTTATACAGTTGCAGTACCTTAATAATTACAATGACATAATTTCGCCAGAAGCTTTGGCCCCTGAGACCAAACGACCCCGAGTTGGGTTTGGTCCCTATCAACTTGTGATGGCCCAAGGTATGGTATAACTGGAAATAATAGTGAAAAAAAGGTAGCAAAAAACATCCTGAGGGGTGGACCTGGCTCCCGGCCTCATCTGCAGGAAACTCCTGTTTTACCAGTCCATGGTAGCAAGTGTCCACTTCTACTCAGTGGTGTGCTGGGGGGGCAGCACATCCAAGAAGGGTGCATCCAGGCTGGAACAACTGATCAGGCGGGCCAGCTCTGTGGTCGGCATGAAGCTGGACTCTCTGATAATGGTGGTAGAGATGAGGACACTTGACAAACTGCTGGACATTATGGATGATGCCAGTCACCCTCTGCACACCGTCATCAGCAACCAGAGGAGCCTGTTCAGCTCAAAACTGCTCCTTCCCAAGTGCAGGACCAACAGACTGAGAAGCTCCTTTGTCTGTCAGGCCATCAGACTGTACAACTCCTCAATCGGGGGGGGATGAGGAGTAACAGGAAGACAGAGGACGGGGAGGAGCAGTAGCCAACCAGTAGCTATATTTTTAGATTTTTTTTTATGTATCTAATATTATTAGGTTATTATTATTTATTTATTTATTTATTCATATTTATATTTTTTTATTTAATTTTATTTATATTTTTGTTTATAACTATCTTTTTTATTTATCTTTTTATCTACTTTTTCAAACTGCTATTGGAATCCTAATTTCTCTTAGGGAGTTTCCCAAAGGGATTAATAAAGTTCTATTTAATCTAATCTAGTATAGTGCAATGCCTGGCATGTAATGACTTGATTCTATCTTAATCACTGATTTTACACATTTTGCAGGTCAACACTCTGTGACTCCATTTTAGTTTGGTTTTGGCCAAATAATTATAATATAATGACACAAACCAGCACCTTAAGACACAGTATAGGTTAAAAAAAAAAAAAAGAAAAAGATGGCTTTTTGGAGGAAGTTAGAGGTTTGGGCCTGACACTGACAGTATGTTCAAATGAGGGCAATTTTAGGATCAGAAGTTTGGGAGTATTTAGTGTCAAAAAATATTGCATCATGCAGAGCTCTGTGAAAGTGTTTGAACCTCTTAAACATTCAGCTTTACTGAACAGCACAACCTTTTTGACATGTTCCTACATGTTCCTGTTCTATCACAAGAATATCAACCATGTTGACAGTAACTTGAGTCTTACACCAAAAGATATTATTTTCTTAATAAAATAAATGATAGATTTTGTTATGCTTAGTTATTGTGTAACTGTTAAACATTATGTGCAAATATTCTTCTAGTCAGTCAATACGAAATACCACTTACTGCCCAGCAATATTTCAATGCCAATACAATATGTAAAGATATTCATGAAAGGTTACATGTAACAAAGCATTTCCAACACAGCATTTAATTACTAATTTTGCCAAAGTTAATTTAAATCCTATCACTAACAGTAAGTTTGATTGTCTTTGCAAAAGCAAATAAAGATAAGAAGAAAACAGGTTCATCAATTTGAGGAACTACAATAAATGCTGAATCAAGCACTGCTGCAAACACAAAAAGCTACACTAAAAAAGTCCCCAACCAAATCCTCTTCTGACTTTGTATAGTGTTTTCATATTTGATAATCATAAACCCTTCACAGGCACATTTGTGCAATTATGGCAGAAGATACTACCACCCATCAGTATTAACTAGTTCTATTTATAAAAATTTGTCATGGTATTGTGAGCTATTTGGGGTCCAGTGACTTACCTTTCTAACCTTGTCGAACCAGTACAGAATATAAAACACTGACTGCACAGAGGGGCTTACTATGGCGGCTTAATTAACCTTTTTACCAGTTAGCAAAGTCTCTCAGTATAAAACACTGACTGCACAGAGGGGCTTACTATGGCGGCTTAATTAACCCTTTTACCAGTTAGCAAAGGCTACGTTCACACTGCAGCCCTTAGTGCTCAATTCCGATTTATTGCTCAAATCCGATTTTGTTGTTTGCCTGTTCAGATTACGCCTTTAAATGTTGCCCGTCTGCAGACTGCGATGTGAACAGCTAACGCTTCAGAAGTGACACGCATGCTCAGTTGAATATTAATGACATGTGGCGGGGGAGGCAGGGGACATTGAGTCCGAGTGGGCCTTGTTCCGGCCTCTATTGTTGAGGCGGCTGATCGGAGCTGTGGCCGTAAGGTCGTCGGTGCCTGTCGTGGCGGCAACACCCGAACCCGCTGGTGGACACCGGCGGTGAGGGATGCCGTCAAGCTGAAGAAGGAGTCCTATCGAGCCTTTTTGGCCAGTGGGACTCCGGAGGCAGCTGACAGGTACCGGCAGGCCAAGCGGAATGCAGCTTCGGTGGTTGCCAAGGCAAAAACCCGGGCATGGGAGGAGTTCGGTGAGGCCATGGAGAACGACTTCCGGACGGCTTCGAAGAGATTCTGGACCACCATCCGGCGTCTCAGGAGGGGGAAGCAGTGTGCTGTCAACACCGTCTATGGTGGGATGGCGCGCTGTTGACCTCGACTCGGGACGTCCTGGATCGGTGGAAAGAATACTTCGAAGACCTCCTCAATCCTACCAGCACGTCTTCCAGTGCGGAAGTAGACCTGGGGACTCTGTGGTAGACTCTGCTATCTCAGGAGCTGAGGTCGCCGAGGTGGTCAAAAAGCTCCTCGGTGGCAGGGCTCCGGGGTGGACGAGATCCGCCCGGAGTTTCTCAAGGCTCTGGATGTTGTAGGGCTGTCATGGCTGACACGACTCTGCAACATCGCGTGGACATCGGGGGCAGTACCACTGGATTGGCAGACTGGGGTGGTGGTTCCCCTTTTCAAGAAAGGGACCGGAGGGTGTGCTCCAACTACAGGGGGATCACACTCCTCAGCCTCCCTGGGAAGGTCTATTCAGGGGTACTGGAGAGGAGGGTCCGCCGGATTGTCGAACCTCGGATTCAGGAGGAGCAATGTGGTTTTCGTCCTGGCCGTGGAACTATTGACCAGCTCTATACCCTCCACAGGGTCCTCGAGGGTGCATGGGAGTTTGCCCAACCAGTCTACATGTGTTTTGTGGATCTGGAGAAGGCTTTCGACCGTGTTCCTCGTGGGATTCTGTGGGGGTGCTCCGGGAGTATGGGGTAGCAGACACCCTGATACGGGCTGTTTGTTCTCTGTATGACCGGTGCCAGAGCCTGGTCCGCATTTCCGGCAGTACATCAGAACCGTTTCCAGTGAGGGTTGGACTCCGCCAGGGCTGCCCTTTGTCACCGATTCTGTTCATTACTTTTATGGACAGAATTTCTAGGCGCAGCCAGGGTGTTGAGGGGTTCCGGTTCGGTGACCTCAGGATCAGGTCGCTGCTTTTTGCAGATGATGTGGTCCTGTTGGCTTCGTCAGACCGAGACCTACAGCTCTCACTGGATCGGTTCGCAGCTGAGTGTGAAGCGGCTGGGATGAGAATCAGCACCTCCAAATCCGAGTCCATGGTCCTCACCCGGGGAGGGTGGAGTGCCCTCTCCGGGTCGGGGATGAGATTCTACCCCAAGTGGAGGAGTTCAAGTATCTCGGGGTCTTGTTCACGAGCGGAGGAAGGATGGACCGGGAGATCGACAGGCGGATCGGTGCGGCGTCGGCAGTGATGCGGACTCTACACCGGTCCGTCGTGATAAAAAGGGAACTGAGCCGCAAGGCAAAGCTCTCGATTTACCACTCGATCTTCACTCCTATCCTCACATATGGTCACGAGCTTTGGGTCGTGACCGAAAAAACACGATCCCGAGTACAAGCGGCCGAAATGAGTTTCCTTCGCAGGGTGTCCGGACTCTCCCTTAGAGACAGGGTCAGAAGCTCGGTCATACCGGGAGGGGCTCGGAGTAGAGCCGCTGCTCCTCCGCGTTGAGAGGAGCCAGATGAAGTGGCTCGGGCATCTGGTTAGGATGCCTCCTGGACGCCTCCCTGGTGAGGTGTTCCGGGCACGTCCCACCGGTAGGCGGCCCCGGGGAAGACCCAGGACACGCTGGAGGGACTATGTCTCTCAGCTGGCCTGGGAACGTCTCGGGATCCCCCGGGAGGAGCTGGACGAAGTAGCTGGGGAGAGGGAAGTCTGGGCTTCCCTGCTCAGGCTGCTGCCCCCGCGACCCGACTACGGATAAGCGGAAGAAGATGGATGGATGGATGGATGGATGTTGGTGCAGTGTTAATAAACTAAGTTTATCAGATATCACAATACAAACAGTGTAAGATGTATGATTCATTCACGTTTATTGTTTATTGTGCGTGTAATGGAGACATCAGTCGATTGCTGCCGCGCTCTCTCACTTTCTCTCGTCACTCCACCATTTATTCATTTTTTTAATCATGCTTGTAGAGGGAAAATCAACTAAAACTCTAGGAAAGAATGGTATAAACTCTTTAATAATCATGTCTATATATTAACCTCTCCTTATGTTTTGGCCATGAAGTGACTCTGAAAAAATCTGACACGAGGTAAATTGCCGACCCCTGCTCTAGAATGACGTCAAAGTCGCATTGAATGCGACCTGGCTGTTCAGACCGCGGTCGCATTCAAGAAAATCAGATACGTATCTGATTCAGTACCACATTTGAAAGTGGCCTGAATCTGATTCGAAAATGTCAGATTCAATGTGACTTGTGCTGTTCACACTGTCAAAAACAAATCAGATACAGGTCACATTTGAGCCAAAAAATCAGATTCAGGTCACTTTTGACTGCAGTGTGAACGTAGCCAAAGTCTCTCAGTTAACAGTACCCCTCTTCACAAAACCTAAACTGTATTTTCTGCCATGTTCTCTGCAATTTTCTTTGAAGGATGCCTAAATAAACAATGAACAAGAATGCAAAAAAGCATTGATTTTGCAATACCATCTAGCATATCAATTTGTACAAAACACAATTACAATTTTCCGAAAATATTTTGTGTCATTATATTTTGACCCAGTTTAGGTAGCATCACAACATCACAGGATAATGGTATGATCTCCACAGCTTTTTGTGATCAGACTTCTGTCTATTGTTGAATGTGAACCTGTAGGTACAGTATTTAATTAAAGAAATACTAAATCAAATACAGAAGGAGTAGCCTACAGTTCATTTTAAGACATAGCTTAAATGATCGCTGTCTTATGCTTTTAATAAAGCTCTGTATTATAGCACTGGCTCAAGCTTGGACCAACTGATAGTTAAGCTGCAACAGACTCAGACTGCCGAAGGCAGTTAGTTGGTTGACACAATCAGACTGTACAACTCCTCACTGGGGGGGGGAGTAACAGGAAGACTGAGGACAAGAACAAGCAGTAGCCAGTCGCTATATATTTTTAGATTTAATTTTATTTACTTATTATTATTTAGATTAATATTATTTATTTATTTATTTTAATATGCAAGTTGTTTTAACTTTTTTAAATTTTATATCCTGTGTTCTTTTTTACCTGTTTACTACTATTCAATGCTACTGGAATCTTAATTTCCCTGAAGGAGTCTTCCCAAGGGATTAATAAAGTTCTATCTAATCTAATCTAATCTGATCTAATCTTTCTAAAGCTTTGTAGTTGATAGCTCTTGTAAGAAAGCCAAGTAAAGTTTTAAATTCAAGGGTTACATGACTATAATTTTAAAGCTTGCAGATGAAGATGATGATCTGGGTCCAAGACTCCCATTTAATAAACAGGGTGAAGCAAAGGTCTATGTGTTCCTGTAAAGCCTCCTTGGGTTTCTTGAAAGGCACTATAAAAATTCAAGATATTATTATTATAATTATTAGTCACTGAGCCTTCTGATACTTTTGTCAAATGTTAAAACAGCCTACACACATATATTGTTGACGCACAGATCTACAAGGACATGTGAAAGTGACAAACTGAGCACCATGGCAACCATCAACAGGCATGACAGTGCAGAGCTGTTGCCTCCTTTATCTCTCCCTCACCACCTCATCAGGAGACTGTTAGAAGTAATTGGGTTGCAGTACTTGAAGTAAAAAACCATATATGCCTGTTTCAAAAGTATTTGCATAATTGTATGTGTATTGGCACTCAAATGAAAATTCAAAGAATAATCAGAAGACTTCTAGCTCTATAGCTTGCATTTCATTGACTAGATTATCCACTGAGAAATGTCTCTGGTACTTCCTGTCTTTTAAACTGTTTCAGGCTTTTTCCTCAGCTTTATTTTAAAGAAGAGAGAGAAAATGGTTAGAAGGTGAGAGAGTTAGGGATGACGTGGCAAAGCGCAGGCTGAATTTGAACCCACGCCAGCTGATTTGATGTGATGGATGGATTGATAAACTAAGGGTCAATCCCAGTGTACTCCTTAGTCCCTTAGCGCTTGGTTTTGTGCGTTCACGTCTAGTGAAGGGGTATCCCAATTCTCCGTAAGGTTAAGGGGAATGACTAAGGGGAAGGGCTACACAGCCCTTGAAACGAAGACAGGACGGGACCTCACTTGAAAAGAAGGGGTAGGAGAGATTTCCATAATACACCGCACTTGCTGACAAGATGCCAGAGCAGAGACTAAGGAAGAGCATAATTATAAGTAATTATTCAGTTATTAAGTAAATATTAATCATGTTTTGAATTGTTGATTGTATTTTAAAATTGTTCGTTATAATGAGCTAGCTTTCGCAGCTGTAGCTTCAGCTATTGTCGCATCTGCCTACGACAGCCAGCGAGCGGCTCTGGGTGATGACGTAGCGGGGATCGAGCGGCGTCTGGTTTCTCAGGGGCATGTACACCCCTTCCCCTTGGCCCTCAAAACAGAGGGCCAAGGGGAAGGGGTAGACAAAGGGGTAAGACAAAGGGGAAGGGCTAACGGGTACAATTGGGATTCACCCGAAAACTTGCCACCTGCAGTAATCTAGGTAATTTGGCTTCAGTGAGCACAATCTGGATAAAAGGAAGTAAAAGGAGGCAGAAAAGTATTGCATGAAAAACTGGTAACTGGTAAATACAGCTCAATAGTAAGAAAGAACTCCATTCTCTAAAATGAAATACAAATGTAAACTTTTGGCCGAGATTTTAGCAGTAACATAATTGTGTCTATTGGGGCATGTTTGTAATCCAAATGTGTCGATGGGACCTGCATCATAATGGCTTTAATTACAAAAGCAACTATACATTAGAGAACAGACAAATGAACAAAACAAAGAGCTAACATGATTCAAAACCATCCAGGGTTTGTGCATTTCCTTGAATGCTTCATTCCAACTCCATATTAATCTGTGTTTTTTTTCTCACGGACCTGCAGTTATTCCCTAAAATAACTGCATTATGAAGACTGGTAAGACAATGAAGACGGGTAAATCTGGTATACAAAAGGCAACTGGATTCAGCATGTAAGGCATGGCCCTCTTGTGAAACACCAACTCTTTAGGTAATAGTAAACAGTAGAAATTTTAGCTCAGAGGCTACAAAGACGATGAGATAAAAAGTTATCCGAGATTTATTTGAGAGGTGTGTCTTTTGTGACATCACAGACAAATGCAACCCTGGATGTTAACCTTTCCTTAATACACAATGAATTTCTTGTTTGACATTGAATTAGTATGTTAATTAACATGCCAATAAAGCTAATCAAATAGATCGTACAGACAGTTTTAATTTGATGTTTCTGATTGGTACAGGTTACAACACATATGTTGTGTGACATCCTTCACACAAACTGAGAGTGGAAGAGAGTACATTACAAAAACTGTACTGTAACTGGCTTGAAACCAAATCCTGTGAAGCCTTTTGAGACTCTGACTTATATAAACCTACTCTGCATTCGTAATACTGCTGATAACTTCAAAATCACTCTTATACTGTTGAGTTTGAGGATACTGTTTGTCAAGTTTTTCATTGACAAAGTACAGTAGATCAAAATGCCTAAGCCATTACTATTTTTGGTCTTGTAAATTCTGGATGTAATTTTAACAAAATTTTGCTTTTCCTCTAGGATACCAAGCAACATGCACAAAATTGAACAGAGATTTACCTACCAACAACATGGAGTAGGTCATCCATACAGAAATCATATCCAATGGCATCCAAATGGCAAAGAAAAGTAAAAACAAACTACACAAACACTGTTCCAGTGAATTGTCCAAATGCTTGCTTGTTCATGTTGTAAATGAAGACAAGAAGTTTGACATTTGTGCATGAACACTTGTGTTTAACACCTACAACACACAAACACATACACACTAACACTGGATTATTGGCAGAGCTGTCATTACAATAAGACTGTGGAGATGATTCTCCCTGCGGCAGCTTCCCAATGAGGAACAACAAACTGTGTTCCAATCCCAATCAAGAGTGAGTCCCTCTATGCTTTTAAAGCTGTGATTAATTTAAAATCAAGAATGATACTGTCCTGAAACTTTTAAGTGTGTATACATGAACATGCATGTTCATACATTAGTATATGTTTCCACCTAACACAAATGGTAGATCTGGGTAATTTTAGGGATGCTGTGAATCAAACAATGATGATAATAACAATAATAATAATAACAATAATAATAATAATAATAATAATAATAATAATAATAATAATAGTAATAAGTTAAACTTATTTATTCTTATACTCAGTGAAAGCTGCTGTCAGTATTGTTTTGATTTGTTTTGGTTACAAATTTCATAGAAAAGATGACTGACGAAGACATTTGTTGACCTCCTTCCCCGATTGTTAACTTTGTATGGGTTATAAGGCCAAATAACTAAAAGAACAGAAAAGACTGCAGCCATTGCAACAAAAGAAGACTTGGAGGTGAAAACAAGAAAAAAAGAACAGAAAAGCCAGAGCAGAGGTATAAGTTCTTTGCATACTTAGTCTAAAAGGCTCCTTTATGTTAATAGAGGCTAGAAGCAGTAATAAATCTAGTTCACCTCAGCAGATTATTAAGACATGGTTGTCATATCACTATTAACTACTATTATGGACTTTAGTTTGCACTAAAAGACAGGCTGTATTGATCATGGGCTTCACAACATACTATTTGTCATTTAGAAATAATATAAATGAAGTACTTTGTGGCATATTCACCTATCAGCAGCCACCTTACATCAATTAAGCTTTAAATGATGCATTTAAACAGATGCACTTACTAGAGCTGGGTGAAGTGGTCTAAAAATAAACTCCCTAATTTTACTCACAAAATTTAATTTCCTATTTCGATCAATTTCCCCAACTTAAAGGAAAAACCTTCCAAATGACACATAAATTATATAACACACATTTTCCTTAATTCTATCAAATATGTCCCCAAACTGAGCTGAATTTCCCTTAAGAATTGAAGTGCATGCTACAATTTTGTAATCAAAACTACCCTTTGTATTAGTTAGTAGGCAGGCTTGTCTTCATTGACACTGAAAGCTGCACTGTATAGCAAGCACTCAGAGAGTGCAAAGCTCCACCAAGGTAGCCCACATATTGATGTTGCATCTATAAGCAATAGTTCGATGATTAAGTTACCATCATAATATGATTTCTTGACCCTGAAAACCCACACCTAGAACTCGGAATCATGCTGATATCATAATTAGTTAGACAGTTATTGGCGGAACATCTAGATCACCACCAAAATCTCAGCTAAATCTGTCCAGTAGTTTTAGCGTAATCTTGCTAACAAACAGACAACAAAAATATGCCAGCAAAAACATAACCTCCTTGGGGGGAGGTAACAAAATAAAACAACCCCCAACCCCCCAAAAAAAGGGCAAACAATGACAGAACTGAAAAAATTTCTGTATCTCTCTATTTAAAAATCTTGATTTTTTTTTATCCTTTAAATCTCCTGAAACAAAAAAAGAATTTAAGTGCCCTACTATTTATACATGTTGCTTAAATTTTCATATTTTTGCTGGAGACAATTCCAACCTCGCTTAGGAAAAGTTATGGGCAGGCTGCTAAATGCGGTGAGCCAAGAAAATAGCTGTTAAAAACAAAACATGAGCTAAAACAATAAAACTACCAGGATGAACCAGAGTGACACAGCAAAAATATCTTGCTATATCTAAAGTATTTTCATTTATTATCCTTATATTCTTAGGATAATTAATATTGTTATGTTTCATTGTAGATTTTTTGTTGGACGGTTCTGTTTTCTTAATCTAGCCATATCTGCTTCAATAAAATTATGATTATTTCCTGTTACTTCTCCTTGCTTCACTTTTTAACCCTCTTTCATTCTGCTGCACTTTGCAATTTCTGCATTTAAAAAAATCATTCGCGTCAGCTCCTGACATTAAGCTCTTCCCCATATGACAGGTAAATCAACAGCTGATATAACTGTCCAAAATAATCACGGTTAAAGCACTTGTTACCAGTGTTGTAGTCGAGTCATCTTAGTTCAAGTCCGAGTCGAGTCAGAGTCCTCAGGATTTGGGTCAGAGTCGAGACCGAGTCACCAAAATGAAAAATCCGAGTCCGAGTCCGAGTCGAGTCCTCTCACCTGAGTCGAGTCCAGGTCGAGTCCTCAGTACCTTAGCTCAAGTACTAGAAAAGTTCCCCGAGCCCAAGTCTGAGTCCTCAATATTGAGTCTGAGCCAAGAGGCTAGATGCTCTACAGCTCTCCACTTTTGCAAAGCCTGAGAAATGACATGCAAATTAAAAATGTCTTCATTAATAATACAGTTTTCTCCATTTCAACAGAACTTTAATAGCTGTCAGATGACTGCAAATTTAAGCAACGAGTGTTGTGAGTTTGCTGTTCTTTTTGAAGAATGGATTAAGTTCAAATGTTTGAAAAATGTTAAATAAACTCAAAATAACATTTCCATATATATATATCTATCTACATAGATATATATATATTTTTTTTTCACATGTGTATATATGTGTGTGTGTATATATATATATATATATATATATATATATATGTTCACATGTATATATATGGGTGTCATGTTGCGCTCATTAAGACGGAAACTCCGGACCCCGGATTAGCCAAAATATAGGATTTTTATTCGTTATTCTGGCAGTACAGCAGGCAAAAACATCCTCCGTGAAGACCTCCTCACGGAGACCTCTTCCTGACTCGCCTCTCTAGCTCTAAGCTCTGGAGAGGTCTCCCACACCTGCAGCCACACCAGCCTCTCTATCATTTCTCCACAGGTGCTCTGATTACCCCCACCCCACAAGAAAACTCTAATAAACAACTTCCCTCTTTAATATACCATAGCTTAATGAACTCTATTGATGAGGATGTAATGATAGGAAAACGTTATCAACAGAATAAGAGTGAACATTATGTGTAAATTGATTGGCCAATCAAAGATCTAAATAAGCTATGGTAGTCCTTTAAATACTCAAAACTCATTCCCCAACTCATAAATCTACATAAAACAAAGAATACACAAACTATACGAATTATCAATTTCTCAACATGATATAAAGTGTGTGTGTGGGTGTGTCCGTGTGTGCATGTGTGGGTGAGTGTATGTATGGATGTGTGGGTGTGTGAGAGCTACACAGACAGGGCGGCAGGCCCATGAAAACCTCCCTTCACATTGGGGAAGAAGGAAAAAACTGCTATCACTGAAATAAAATGAAATTGGCAAAAGAAATAATAAATAAAAAATTAATGAAAATCATGACATTGCTTTTGAATTGTGGTTCAACAGAAAAATATAATATATTGGGAAACAGGCATGATGGGACCTGTAAACTAATATTTTGTTGAATAACCCTTTGAGGCAATCACTGCAATCAAGTGTTTTCTGTAACTCTCAATCAGGCTTCTGCACCTGTTGACAGGTAATTTGTCCCACTGCCCAATCAGCAAAGTGCCTTAATTTGTCCAGGACAGTGTTATTTGTTTTTGTTTTTTAATTGTTCTTTTCAACCACAATTCAAAAGCAATGTCTGGGCTAAGCCCCGAATCTTTTTCAATCCTAAATCCGCCCCTGCTGATATGAGGACCTTATACCAGAAGAAATAATAAATTAAAAAATAATAAAAATACAAAGGATTCATTTATAAATAAGCTTGAGTCCTCCGAGTCCTCCCCCAAGTCCTAATGCAGCCAGAGCTCGAGTCCAAGTCCAAGTCCGAGTCATCAGCGCACAAGTCCGAGTTTGACATATCCGGACTCGAGTCCGACTCAAGTCCGAGTCTGAGACTGGAGTCCTACAACACTGCTTGTTTCCTAAAATGATAAAATATTTCTTTGACAGACAAAATATTGTCTAGTGAGTAAACAGTCTAATAGACAATCTCCACACTGGTAAAGAAGCAAACAAATAACAAAAGTTGTCTGATAACTTGAGGTGTCTCAATTTGTCACCTTGGTTCATTTTGTCCCTGTCGCCGTAAAATATTTCGATTCTCCACTGTTTCCTATTGTATTGTTCACCTTTTCCTCAATGTTCTGTGTTTAACACCATCAGGACCTCTCCCTGGCACTGTGGCACTGGAAACAGGAGTGACCTGTTAACAGTGCCAGCGTCTGCCTGAAATTAGCCGTCGCCCTCAAATGGATGTACCAGTGTTATTTCTCATTTAATCAGCAGTTTAAGCCCATTGGCCCGGGTTATCAAGTCCAGTACACAGTATGGATTGTAGACAGAATGAAAAACTGGTGAAAATATGGTGCTGAGCAGCTCTGAACTTAGAGGGGCTTAGATAGAGAGAGAATACAGTTGGATCAGGGACAGTCAAAACGGGAAAACTAGAAGTTGTTTTGAGCATTAGCGGTTGTAATCATACTCTCAACAGTCATCAAAATTGAATATGTGAATCAAAGTTAAGGCAAAATATGAACTATTTAAGAAAGAGCACAAGGATGAGGGGCCATACAGGGAAAAAATCGAGACAAGATGAGCTGGGTAAGTTCAGCAACCTCCTGCAATCTAAAATAGTTATCAGCTGGTTGTCTTTCATGAACTATGACATTCAAACAACTGAGATTCTAGGAAACCATCCTAGCTTAATATGATTCAAAAACAATCTGAGCACTTCTAACTTAGTCTTGTCAAGCAAAATAGCTATTTTCTTCAACTAAAATCAGAATGAAGCAATAGCAATTTCCATTTAACATTAACATGAAGAAAACAAAGATGTACATCCCAGTTCATCTGTTAAAATCTTCAAATGACGACAAGCATTTATACATCGATTAATTTTCCTTTCATGTTATGATAGCATTGAAATACAGCCTTTATCCATTTCTGCTTTCAGATTTCACATGCAATCATTGCTCTAACAATGCAGGGCTAAACTGCAGACAAAATAATTTCTAAAGTGTTAGACAAATAACACGACAAATAACGTTACCAAGGGGCATTAAGTTACTGAAGTGAAATCATTTTATCCCTTTGTTCTCCACATCAAATTCAATAGACTTAATTGCATTTATTTAAACTAATGAGGATAATGCATGCATTTA
This sequence comes from Cetoscarus ocellatus, assembly GCA_037902135.1. Taxonomy (NCBI): domain Eukaryota; kingdom Metazoa; phylum Chordata; class Actinopteri; order Labriformes; family Labridae; genus Cetoscarus; species Cetoscarus ocellatus. The sequence continues at coordinate 852,511 of JBAMNC010000769.1, forward strand.
ACAAAGCAGCTGATGTGCTACACAATGCAGATTTAATGGATTTACACACTTGTCCAAAGCTGGACTATTAAATGTACAGTACTGAAAATGTACAGACAAATGACCCCGAAACACAATGATACATCAAAGTTTGTTTCTAAACTGAACCTAACAACAAAAACAGTGGCCATCAGATCATAGATATTGAGCCAGTCTAAAATATTAGATTATTTGCAACTGTTGCCATTTTACCCAAAGGATAGGGAATAATAGGGTTTAAATAAATGTAAAATGGGTTTGAGCTTGTATTGTGCTTTTACATTAATCTGTCTACTCAAAGTACTTTTACACTGCAGGTCCTGCTCACCCTTTCACACCACATCCATACACTGGTGGGAGAGACGTCTATCCAAAGTATCCATCAGTATTTAACAATTTCATTTATTTATATCAACAGAACACTGATGAAGCAGTGGGAGCAAATAGAGGAGGGGAGAATTTTCAGAATGTCATAAGAAACTAATACAACAGTTGTATTGATAGCTATAGAAGAAATGTCTTTAATAAGAAATTTAAGAAGGATAACACCCACCCTGATCCCCACATGGGAAAAAAAAACAAAAAACTGGCCTTAGGGAGATTTCTACGTTTTTCTGTTATTTTCTAATCCTTGCTATAATGCCAACTAATTTCAAACTCTTAACACGAACTAATTCCTTTATTATTTACCCTACTGCACACTGTCTTCAGCAAAGATTTTACTTGTGAGCAATATGTTTGTTCAATTTTCTTGACATAAATGATAAAATACATTTGAAGCTCCAATACCAAAGTTAGGTTGATCAATCAAATGTTGTTTGTTTGATCAATGTGCTTGTTTTAGAGCTAAAAAAAAATAAAAATGAACTAAACTGAAATGTGTAAGTAAACTAACCTTTGTGAAAATATTAGTTTAATTAGACAAACATGTATAAATCCATACTCTAAGTTATTAGACAACATATATAATCTAACGCTGTAAAAACATTAGCTCAAACAGACAATATCAACATTTCAACATAAAACTTGGAGTAAACTCTGGTAATGAGAGCTGATCCATCCTTTACAAGGGTAGTTTATTCCCACAGCTCTTATATATCCTCTAAAGCCAACACTCACATTCCCCACGTACACACAGGCACAGACTACTGCAGCCACTCGATACACAGCATATTTCCAATCCAATAACTGGCGGCAGGCTTGCAGCGTCCCTCCATCCACATCAATACCAAACATGACTTGATTTCCATTTTAAAGGCTGCAGCAGATGATGCAGTGTGGATCGATACTCTGACACAAACGAAAATCTTTGCAAACTTCTGCTCTGTGTGCATGCGTGTATTAATAGACCTACCTGGACAATGTCGGGCTAATGCAGATGACTGCTCTGTTTCTGTGTGCAGCCTCACACTGGCAGCTCTGCCGGCTGCTGCTGCCTCTGATTGGACAGTTAGTCGGGGGGGGATGGAGACAGCCAATACATGAGCTTTTTCTCACAAACACATACTCAAGCTGAGAGGAGCTCGTTCTGTGCTCGTACATGCATTCAGCACCACAGTGGAGTTAATTTGAACAGACAGCTAATCTCCCTCTGTTTTACTGACCTCGAAACCCCCCAAAGTAAATAAGTATATTACAGTAAAAACGATATTTCATATTATATAATTTGGGATGTAACTAAGTTTTTTGTTTATGTTTAGGTCTTTATTTCATTCTGTACGTATATAAAACATTTAATACAAACAAAGAAAAATCTTAAACATGTGAATGAAAAGGAGCAGAATGAAGAAAAATCTTATAGAGTCTGCCCCTTTCTCACAAGATATTAACTAAACACATAATACAAATAAACAAGAGCTGCAGGCCAACATGCCTTTTTACAATTCATTTTTTCTTATTATCAAAAACAACCAACAAAACAAACAAACAAAAAGGTCCACATGTTAATTCACATTTTTCCACAAAACAAACGTAGCAAGACTCAGATTAACACATTTCCCTGTATTTACTCAACATACTTTGATAGTATTTGAAGATAAAATTTGATTGAGCTTCTTTGGTTTCTTTGTTCAGATTGTTCAATAAACTGATTCCTCTTACTGTAACATAGCGCTCCTTCAGTTTAGTTCTGAATCTTGTTTTTTTAAATATTTCAAATCCTTTTAAATTATAACAACTTTCTCTTTTTTCAAATCAGTTCTGGATATTGATTGGTAAAACTTTCTTATGAGCTTTATACATAATCTGCAACATACTGAGATCTACTAACTCATTGAATTTCAACAACTGCAATTTAACAAATAATGGGTTAGAAGGATCTCTGTATTGACTTCTAGTAATAATTCTTATGGCTCTCTTTTGTAAATGAAAAGTGGCTGGATGGAAGTTTTACATGCATTTCCCCACACTTCAACACAGTAGGTCAGATATGGAATAATCAATGAATTATACAAAAGGTACAAAGCTTTATCATCTAAATAATCCTTTACTTTGTGTAACATAGCAATCGTTTTTGCTATTTTCACTTTCATTACATTAATATGTGATTTCCAGGTCAGATTACCATCAATAATAACACCTAAAAATTTTATTTCATTTACTCTATTAATTTCGATACCTTCTGTACTTACTGAAACATCAATGTTTTTGCCTTTGTTACCAAACAGCATGAAGTTTGTTTTTTTGGATATTAAGGGATAATTTATTTACATCAAACCATTGTCTAATTTTTTTCATTTCTTTTCCAACCACCTCCAACACACATTCTAGATTTTCATCGGTATAAAAAAAGGTGGTATCATCAGCAAAAAGAAAACATTTTAACAGTTTTGAGACATTAACAATATCATTTATATACAAAATAAACAGTTTTGGTCCCAGAACTTACCCTTGGGGCACCCCACATGTTAAGTTGCATATTTCAGATTTTACATTATTTATTTGAACAAACTGATTTCTGTTTTCTAAATAACTTGTAACCCATTGATGTGCCACCCCTCTGATACCGTATTTGCTAAGTTCTTTAAGAAGAATAGTACGTTCTATGGTGTCAAATGCCTTTTTGAGGTCTACAAAAATGCTTACTGAAATGTGTTTCTTATCTATTGCAGTGGATATTTCATCTGTCAGTTCCATAAGTGCCATAGATGTTGAGTGATTGGTCCTGAATCCATACTGACTACTACTCAAAATACTGTATCTGTCAAGGAATTTGTCCAGTCTATTTACAAATAATTTTTCTAGTAGTTTTGAAAATTGTGGGTGCAAAGATACTGGTCTGTAATTAGAGAAAACATGTTTATCACCATTTTTATATAGTGGAATTACTTCAGCTGTTTCATATTTTCAGGAAACACTCCTGTAGAAAATGATAAGTTGCAAAATAGGTAAAAGGCTCTATTACACTTTCTATTATATTCTTTAAAGTTTACATGTCCATATCATCACAGTCAGCTGATTTTTTGCTTGCACAATTTTTTACAATGTTCAGTATTTCATCCTTTTCAACTTTACCAAGAAAAATACTATTTACGTTATTCATTATGTTTCCACTCGCATTATTGTCACTCAGGTTTGGAATATTCATAGCCAGACTAGGACCAACAATAACAAAGAATGTATTGAACTCATTCACTATCTTCTCAACATCATGTATATCTACATTTTCTTTCATGAAATAATTAGAAAGAGTTGATGTTACTTTGTCTTTTTTTACTGCACTGTTTAATATTCTCCATGTAGCCTTCATATTGTTTCTTTCTTTATTTAGTAGATCACTATAATATCCTTTTTTATGCATTCTTATTATTGCTACTAGTTTATTTTATATTTCTTGTACCTGTTTTCTGCCTCTTTTGTTTTAATTTTAAAAAACATCTGTATAAATTATTTTTCTTCTTACAGGCATTATGAAGTCCTTTTGTCATCCAAGGTTTATCAATAGCAGTCTTCTTGGTCAAAGTCCTTGTTTTACAGTTTTTTTCATACAATCTTATCAGTAATTTCATAAAAGAATCATAGGCTATGTTAACATTGTTTACACACACTTCATTCCAGTTTTGTTGGCTTAGGTCTGTCTTCAGCCAAGGCTTTTTGTGATCTATCTCGTACAAGTTTTGCTGTTGTGGTTTGCAATTTATTGCTTTGGTAATTTTTATAAACTGTAAAAACTGGTAAATGATCACTAATATCAGTCATCATGATCCCACTTACTTCTATTCCCTCTGATACATTTTTGAAAATATTGTCAATGACTGTTGCGCTCTGTGCTGTGATCCTTGTTGGTTTTGTTATCATTGGAAACATACTTAAACTGTACATAGTATTTAGGAATTCATTTGATGTCTCGTTTCCCAGATCAATGTTAAAGTCTCCACATAGAAACACTCTCTTATTATCGATGTTGTCAAAGAGCTCTGTCATTTTGTCAGTAAATGATTCTACACATGAACCTGGCGTTCTATACACACAACTGATTATAATGTTTTTGACATTTTCACATATTATTTCTACTGTAATAACCTCCATAATATTTTTTACAGCAGTTGTCATATAACCAACAATATTACATTTCAGAGTTGAGTTCATATACAGGGATACCCCTACACCTCTCTTATTTTGTCTATTTAAATAGTACAACTCATATCCATCAATTTGAGCTCCATCTTTATCACCATCCTTCAGCCATGTTTCAGTAACTGCTATTACACTCAAACTTTTTCTGATCTGTCTTAAATAATCTTTTATTTTATATAAATTGCAGTTCAGACTCCTGCTGCTGAAATGAATGATAGATAATGTTTCTTCCAACCTTACATTATTATTAAATTGTTCCTCAGTAAAATACTCACATTTATTTACAGGGATAAATAAGTTATTGTCTATTTCCTTTTCTAAATCATATATTTTATTCTCTACGTCATCATTTAAGTTTGTAAATGTTTTCATGTATCAGTACATGTTCTTTTTCCTTTCTGGACCCCACCACCTCATATTTATCTGTTGTTTTGACCCCACTATAATCTCCTATGAGTCAATATCCTTTCTTGAACTTTTCCAGCTCTTTCAGGTCTCTGATCATCTTAGCCTGAGACCCTTCTTGTTCTTTCATCCAAACACTACCATTACGGTCCATGTGGCTGTAATTTTTTTCTGCTTTCTTAACATCCTTGCCTCTCTTGCAATATCCCCATTCTTTTTTGTTAAATGTTCATTTATGTACACATTTGTACCTTTCAGTTTTTTGCTTGCATTAACACACTATTCTCCCGCTTTCTGCTGATGAATCTTACAATGAAGCTGGTTTTGAATTCTCTGTCTTTCTTGATAGTGTGTGACAAATGGATATTGCATCCCTTTGAATATTTATCTTTACTGTGAACTAAGTACAAATTCTGTATTTAAAAAACTTTGCAATTAACTTGACAATGTTTTTTACTCTGTTTAAACTTTTGAGGATGGACAAAATAATGTAATTCTTATTGAGATGTATCTGCTGCACAACAGGTCACCTCGCCAATAAAAGTCATACACACAACCACTTATCAATTATACAACCGCTACTTTTCTTTTATGATAAAAAAAAGATAAAGTTGTCTTTGGATATGTAACTTTTACTTTTTAATAGCTGACCTGTTTTACGTTGTTCAGAAAACAACAAATTTGATCATGAGTTTGCAAGTTTCTGAAATGAATGTGAGGGAAAAAGAATACAAGAAGTTATCTAAGTAAATGCAGTGAATTTCTTTAGGCAAATAACATTTCAATCTTAAAATCCAAATGAAATCAAAGTTGATTTGCATTTAATAATTGTGAAAATTTGCATATCATTGAATTGAGTTATATTGTGAGGCCCTTGTGAATGAGTTTCAGATAACAACACAAAAATATTTTTTATTGTGAATAATTGTGTTTTTGAGTTTTCACACCTTTTTCTGTTCATCCATTCCATGTAACTGCTTATCTTATGTGAGATGTCTGTGAGCTAAGGGTGGGCCTGGACTAGTTTCCAGCCAATCATAGGGCTCCACTTACAAGGACAAACAACCAGGCACTCACTATGAACAACCTAGAGTCGCAGTCAGCCTAATGAGCACATCTTTGGTCTGTGGAAGATTAATTACCCAGAGAGAACCCACGCATTCACAGGAAGAACATCCAACCTCGACACAGACATGCCCTGTCTGAATGGGAATCAAACCAAGGACTTTCTTGCAAAGAGGCAACAATTTAAACCACTGCTCCACCAAGCAGCCCTCTTACTGTCAACAGCTTACATTAAAACTACATTTTATGCCAGAGCATCATTTCTCCTGGGTTACATTTCCTCTTCATCACGATGTTTGGCAGAATATATTCTCAACACACAACTGAGTATTATCAGTTCAAGAGAAGTACCAATGAGTCATCTTAACAACCAAAAAAAAAAAAAAAAAAAACTGCCCAGTTAAAAGGCATGTGTGAGATTGGCACTAAATTATTTTCTCATAATGATTTAGAAACACTCTTCTAAAAAAAAAACAAAAAAAAAACTGCCCAGTTAAAAGGCATGTGTGAGATGGGCACCAAATTATTTTCTCATAATGATTTAGAAACACTCCTCTTAAAAAAAAAAAAAAAAAAAAAAATTACAGACACAGTAATATAATTGATGCCTACAGTTTTGTAGCTTTTCAGGATTTTGCCTTACATAAGAAATTGCTGTTATATAACTATCCTTTAAGAAAGATGTCTACAGTGCCACCTCGTTTTTTCACCCTCCTCCATGTTCTTCGTAATGCCACAGAGAGACACTGAGTGAAATAGAAAGCAACCAAGGACGAGTGTTGTACAAGAGGAACAGAAGAGTGACATTCATGTGTCAGTCCACGTGTCCATGCAGACATGATTCAAAGCAAATCTGCTGCCTGGGCTTTGAACAGCAGAGCTTACACAAAACATTAATTAAATACCATACAATTATCAAAATACTTCTGAGGCTTAGGGATAATTTCTTGTTGTATCTGAGTTGACTTAATTGGTGAATACAGGTGACCAGTACTGACTTTCCAACAACTTAAATGAAGGCAAAAAGGTCTTTTGAAAATCTAATGAGGCATAATAATTAGGTACATATATATGCCAAAAAACATGACTGTTACTTTTTAAAGATGAGGAAATCTTCTTCAGAGGAAACATCATCATACAATTAGATTGGATATTGCAAAAAAAAAAAAAAACAAACAAAGAAAAGAAAATCTTGCACACTGGCCTATGATTGAGACAAAACACAGAGGGGTTGCTCTAGTGTTTAGTATTACTTGTAGATTTCTGTATCATTTAATCAAAAGTTTGTGTACTTAGATAAGATCGACCTTTGAAGACTTTACCCACATAATTGTTATCATGCTGTTTTGCTTGGTTTGGGGGCATTACTTCAGCAACAATATGTAGGGATTCAATCTGGTTCAATTATGTTTCATTCAAATGTCTCCCAGTGCATTCTCTTTAAACTAGTCTTACAATATTTCCTGATGATGTGGATTCCCTCTGATTTAATGCCTGCCATTTCTTTGGTCAACAAAATATAAATGATGAACTACTCTTCTATATTTTTCATGGATAAAAAGCAGCCTTTTGTATTTGCTTGTTAACACAACTTCTGCGGCTTGACTTCTGGTATAAAGGATTATCATAAAATTATTGATAACAATTAAACATTGATAGAAAATAACAATACCAGCTCTGTTTGCATGGCTTCAAATCCCAGGAAACCAAAATAATAATAATAATAATAATAAATGTCACTTTTATTACTTTAAATGTGCATACACCTTCTCTGTGTGTATGTTCTGGACAATTCGCACAAGCCACTCCCAGCACTTCTAAATGCCCTGGTGAACATAAAAATCTTTTTTTAATTTCCTTTAGTTAGCTGTACATATTTTAATTCTATTTATAACTTGTCTGTTTTTATATGTTTACTTTTTTCTGTTACGCTGCCACAGAGGATGCCAAATTGTTTCACTGTACAAATTCTGTTGCCTAACAAGTGTTTATATAGTGACAATAAAGAACTACTCTATTCTAATCTATTCATATTACCTGACGTACTCTGCCTCTAAATGGCATACCTTGGTCTTCTTACTAAACCCATCAACAAAGGTATAGTGTTCTGTGGTCAATATTGGCAACTACAGGCAGGACGAGGCGGGTCATGCCTTTGCCACCCTTGGAAAAAAAAATAAGAATATACCCATTGCCATTTGACTGCATATACCCACTACAACACTGCATTGAACACACATGGTGCTGCTAGCTTCTCTTAGACATTGCACTTCTGTAAACAAACAGTGGGAAAGATGGCATAGGCTTTGTTAGGGATCAAAGAACGGTGTTGATTGACAAGGTAAAGTCATTTGTGTTCAAAAAAGATTCTGCTGTTGTCTTATCACAGTTTCCTGTGATTGGCATGTGGATCATACATGTTTGTCAAGTTACTGCCATGATGTCTGTTGTCCATGGCTAAATTTTTATATCAGAGAGGGTAATTTTTAGGGTCCAACCAATATATCAACTGGCTGATTTAATTGGCCGATTATAGCCCTTTTCAAAATATTCAACATCGGCCGGAGTTTTGCCGTTATAATGCCAATACAGTCTTAATTTCTCATTAAAACAGTAAATGCTGTTCAGTGTCCAAGCTGCGCAGAATGATGTCGTTGTGCCATTAGTCCAATAGATGGAGCTCTGACTCCATTTGATCCTCAGTTCCCTCCCCACCGCTGTCTAATCAGTCATGCAGCCAGGCTACAATACAAGAGTGGGATGAACAGGGCTTGCCAACAGGTATGTTTATAATGATGTTGTGAAATTAACAGTGACTCAAAATGTCTCCTGTTTCAATTTAACTCTCTTTGCCATGTGTCATGACAAGTTGCGTCGGTCATGCTTTTCAATTACGTTACATTGGTAAAGTTGTGCTAACCTAGCTTAAGTAGCTCACTGTTTGTTAATATTAACAATGACGTCGCTATAGTAATGCCAACCTAGCACAGCATTAGCTAACAGGTTAAAAGCCAGCCAGTAACCGCAGAAATAACGTAAGTGCACAAATATTTGAGAGTGCAGAGAACAACCATTCATCACTCCGTCAGCTGTGTATTGAAGCGCATTTAATGAGGAGCAATTTTCTCACACATGTTGCCTCATGTTTACAATAAAAAAAAGTGGCTCAACCAGCACTAAAACCTATTTCTGATTGCACTAATGAGGACTCCAGGACTGAAAGGCAGACGTGACAAGATGTAACATATGAAAAGAATGTTACCTTAGTGTTTTTGTTGCTTTCCTCTCACAATTACCTGTTTACAACTTTTTTAAAAAGTTGTTCTACCTGTACTATAATCTACCTCTAATATTCATTAACAAGAAGTACAAGACAAGATGTATTTAATAACTCAATTATAGACTGACTCTTTTTTAATGTTATATAATTCATTTCCCAGATGCTTAATGCTTTTCTGCATGTTTTTGTAGTTGAAAATTCCTCTCTGTTGTAAAGTCAAACAAATACTTCAGGACAAAGTATTTTAAAACAGTAAAATGTTCTGTCTGTAATTCATATATTCATTGTCGTAAGTGTTAAGGGACCAAATTTTTTTTTTTTTAACTAATTTTATAATTCATAAATTATTACGCTGATTAATCAGTAATCTGTATTTTTTTCTGTCAAATATGGGCACTTGCATCGGCCTCAAAAAATCCATATCGGTTGGAGCCTGTAACTTTTGCCATGCTAGCTGACATAGGTTTGTTAGACTCTAAACTCATGAGAAACTGTGCAAACCAAACACGAGGAAGCAACTTACAGGCTATACTCTTCAACATATCTATGAAAGCCTGAGCCATAACCAAGCTGCTGCCAAATTGTAACTTTTGCCCTGCTTCTTTGGCTGGAGATAAATTTGCTGTTAACTACCCAGACAAGGACACAACAGTCCCCTGTGTCGGTTTTGTGCGCTGGTTGTGCACATTGGCCACAAGTGACACAGCAGAAACACAGTGCAGATGATGTTGATGGCATGGTGTCAAGCTGGACTTACTGGCTTCCTATGGCTAAAGGCTGGTGTGGCAGCTAGTGCTATAAAGCTGTACACATCTTTCAAAAGAAACTGCAATCCACTGACAAAAATTAGACTGTAAAATAGGGCTGGGAAGCCCTGCTGAAAGTCATCGTAGTTCAGTAGTTCCAGACCTTTTTATCCTGAAGCCCCACCCAGTAGTATGTAAAAGGGTAAAGCCTCTCCCTCTCTGAACTTTCATTAATAATAATAATAATAATAATATAATAATAATAATAATGATGATCATGATAATAATAATAATAATAACAATAATAATAATAATAATAATAATAAAAGATAGGTTGCCATGCAAAATAAACTTAAATTTTAAGTGCTTTAATGGATAAAATGGGATTACACCCCAGGCTGGCAATCAAAGTTGTAGATCACCTTTGAATTAACTGTATTTCGATGAAAAAAAAAAACTAGATATTGTTGTTTTAAAATGACATTTGTTTTGCCAACTCGCCTAAAATTCACATTTAGAATAACAGCATCATTAAATTCCACATCAGTGTGCTTCAGCCAAGTACAATTCAGATTGATTAAAAGAAAAAGTCTAGACTTGGACATATGTGTTATTGTTTTCCATGATATTTTAGATGAGATAACAAATTAAAGAGGAGGAGGTGAATCTGCATCCAAAAAAAATGAACACTGTGATTTTATTTACCAATTACATGTTTATTTTGGACATTTGAAAACAAACATGAGAATACAGCCTAAGACTGTTGTAATATCAAATTATCAAAACTGCACACACCAAGCAGTGCCCGTGATATATGGCCTGTGTAAGTAAACTTATTTGCTGGTTGATGGCAAAAAAGCTTTCTAAATCCATTGGGCTGAGGAACTGCTGTACACAAAATCTGTGCAGTTTGCAGAACAACATTCATCTAGGCTTTTTGGTGATGAGGTTTTATTTTGCATCAAATCTCCCTGTTGCATCAGAAATGCATCAAAAACAATACCTTGACTAAGGCAGTAAGATGGTTGGACTAACTGCATCGCATTTACACACAAGATATTTTCATTACTATGAACAATCAGTTTAGAAAGAGAACCATATTCTAGTCATATTCCCATATTTAATGAGCCAGTTTCTGTCAAAGTTTTGTCTCATCTTCCTGTTGAACACAACTTCATCTTCTCCATATCTATGCTATCTTGGTTTGCAGATCCATCCACGCATTGTCACTGTAGGTAGGGGCTTTGCTTTCCAGGCCTATGGATAAATGTTGGTTTGTGAAGCCCTGAATCATCCTTGTTTGAATAGGCATCCTCAATTATGTCTCTGCAGTCTACAGCCTTAGCCATACCTATTTTGGGTTGGAAGACTTTGCTCTTGTATCCTTCTGGATGGTATGAAAGACACTCATCCTCATCACTTATATCTTTAATATACTGGTTCTCGATATCATCATCATCACTGTTGCCAATGATTACAAGCTCCGCTTGAATGTCTTCTCCCTCCTCACCCTCAACATTCTCATAGCCCATGAAGATCATGGTGACTGGCTCTGATTCTCGCTCCTCTGGCAGGGCATTGACAAGGTTCAGAGAGGGGATACTCTCTGTGCTGAAAGGTGAGTATCTGTTCAAATCACCTGGGCTCTCTACCAAGGAATAAGGTTCAATTTCAGCATTATAACAGTCAACTGAAGGACGACAGTTATCCACAGCCAAGTAGACTGGCTGTATTAGTGCCGGAATTCCATCAGACCTTGCCTTGACTGAAACAAGAGCTGCAGGGCTTGGACTACTTGCACCTGCCTTGCTCTTGGTCAGACCTTGAGGAGTTTTGGCACTAAACTGAGAATTTAAATTTATGTGATGGTCTTTATTGGATTGCTCTTGGTTGGTTGAACAGGGTGGTTTCTCCTTTCCTCCAGGACCTTTTACATCTTCTGACAGTGGGACTTGTTGAAAAAGGCTTGGACTTGGTGTTTTAACAGAGTTTTTCCATCCATCAAGATCACTGCCTCCCTCACTTTCCCCCAGAGGGATTTTAGCTTCATTTCTAGGAGAGACTGTGCAAGGACTAGGGCTGCGGGATAGCCTCTGTGCTTTATTTGGAGTCCTGGGTGTTGAAGGCCTGCTGTTCCCTGTGTAAGGAACAGAGTAAACAGGCTGATGGTAATGCACATCAGCTGGTACATTCTCATCCGTGGCCTGATGCAGCAGCTCTTCAACCTCTTTGGATGTCATTTCTCCAAGTGCTCTGTTGAACATTTGGCTTCCCTCAAGGTGCAGTGCATGAACGGACTTGTGCCCATCATCATACACCTTGAGCCCCCTCTCTTGGATGGTTTCTGGGGTGATCCTTGCAGTAGAGACCACCTGGCTTTTGCCAGTTCTCTTATCATGCTCCACACTTATTTCCAATGCAAATGTGGCTGTAAGAAAAAATACTCAGATGAAGAATTCAAAACAATTACAACAACAGCATAAAGGGAGAGACTACAGATAAGTACGATAAACTCGGTTGCATGACAAATTAAAAACAACAAACTGTACTGTGAGTGTGAGGACTGAAAAATGCAACTTTGTTTTCCTCAGAATTTAAACGGACTGGTTAAGAATATATCTATCTAACCCTCCTAAAGAGTATCTATTTTTACATACCTGGTAACCTCAAGTGGACATTTAACTCTAGCTGTTAATGAAGCCTCTTTGTATTTGTATTTTATTTTTATCATAACAGTGTAAGGATGAGTTGTTTACTAAGAGCTGCTCTTTCACAGATGGCATTTCTGTAAGACTATAAAATGGATGCCTTGACAGCCATGGAGATGGGAGGGTGAGCTTTGATATTAGCATGAAAATATTCATTATTTAGTATTTTTTTACGTTGTTTTCCCAACTGTTTACTATCATGATTTAAACCCATTATTCTGGGAACTGTGTTATCAACAAGCAAGGCAGAAACCATTACCAGCATATACACTTGTATGATGCCTGTACCTTTCTTTGGTTCTTCACTGACAGCCTCATAAATATGAGAGGGTTTTGCTGGTTCAAGTGAGATAAATGATGGGGATGACAAGGTGGGGGATGACAAGGTGACATATTCTGTCAAATCTGTGGAAAAAATATGATAAATGACATATTAATGACAACCAAATATAAATATAAGTTCAGAATAAAACATTCACAAATAAGGGTTATTTATTGATTGACTGATTGAACTTTAGCAAATTGTTAATATTTATTCCTAACTTTTTTTTTCCAACAATGAGTAAACATTAACAACTTGCCCTCATTAAATATTCACAAATCATTCAGTATAATACAGTGTGCTAATGCAAAACTATATTATAGATGACTCTAACTGTACAAAAAAATTTTTGTGTGCCATCTTTACTACTAAGGGCATGTTGTTAGCACATCACCAGCTCATTCTTATCTTTGTATGGACGTCATAGAAAAATGTACTCAAAATACTGAGACATTTTCAGTAGGGAACTGTTTTCTTTAACTTGAGTAGATTCGCAGAGTGCTACTTTCACTTGTACTTGGGTAAATTTTCACCAAAATGACAGAAATTTGGGTACAATATTTGTGTAATCTCTTCCCAAAGCAAAAGTTAAACATGCAAAATAGATGTGAAACAGTTAAAAACTAAATCAATGCAAATTCACTTCATGAAATGCATAAGCATTTTGTGAAACACAAAAAATGTACACTTCTAACCCTTTGATGCATCACATGGGACAAAGGTGACCCAATTGAGTTTTTATGTTCTTTATCTTTTCAATTTAGTAATTTCATCAGTCAGTATTCCAGGTATTCCTCAAATAACTTTTCTTCATCATACATCCTTATTAAATTTTTCCTTTCTTATTTTTTGAATAAAACCCCTTTTTTTATTACTACCCTTCTAATACACAACATGGTTTAAAATAACTCACATTTTCCCGTGTAATTTCAATCAATTTATTTTATTTTGCTGCACATTTTACCAGTTCATCCGAAGTTACAGTACATATACAGTGCAGTTCAATAGCTGTGTTATCAGAGGTAAGTATGTGTGCGACCAAAGACAAATAAATGTGTTAAAAACATTAAATATAAGAGTGTTTAGCCACACTAACTGTTAAAGTAAATATTGAAAACAAATAATTATTACAGTATTAAATCATTTAATTATAAATCACACTTGGATCATGGGCCATTTTTGACCCATGTGTGTAAACTTGATGTACAGCAGTTATGCAAAAACTAGTTTTGTTCATAATGTAAGAAAGGAAAACTAGAAATTATGATCTGTGGTAATCAAAAAAAGAGATATTTGAAAAATACTTGGAATATTCAATCATCAAATAAATTCATATGAAAAGACAGAGCAAAGAAAAATTCAGCCATCATTTATTAATGTGGGAAATAAATGTGGGTCATTTTGTCCCATGTTGTGCATTAGAAGGGGTGTGCATATGTTGTGCATCAAAGGGTTAAAGACCTTAAGATATATTAAGGCATATTAATATAATATTATGCAGCAAAGGTTAGGGAATTAGTAAATTGGAAATGCATTAAAGTATGTTCAAAGAGTTTAGATTTGCTAAGGTAAGCATAATTAACGTTCTGTTAATAAATACTTAGATTATATTTGATTTATCATGAAAGCAGTAAAGTCTGGTGTTATGTTTAAATATTACATCAAAAAAGTAAATCCAGGAAGAAGAGTAGAAAAATAAAGCAGCACACAAATAAAATCATGACAAAGTATTTACCTGTATGGAATCCTGCATTTAGCTCCTATATGTGAGGACAGAGTAGTCGAGAGTCAAAATGGTGACAGAAGTAGGAAGTCATCATAATAGATGGGCAACGAATAATTGATGTTAGCATCAGCAACCATCACTTTGTCATAGAAGTGTCAATGATATGTTTTACTGTGTTCTCTTCAAGTCTTATGAAAGACAGCAATCAGAGAGCAAATCAAGCATATCCTTGTTCCTTGCACACCCACCATAAACAATTCATTTACCTGCCACTTTATTCACAAAAGCAGTCTCTTGTGAACAAAAGCACACCCACACAGTCCACAGGGACTGCATCTTGTTAGAAACAGGCAAAGATTAGAGGAAGAGACACAGGCAGCATGAAGAGAATTGAAACCAATCATATCTAAATTTAATTTAGGGAACAATTCCAGTTAGGAAATTTCAAGCCCATTTTTAGAGCACACATATTAGACAAGACAAAACTTTATGCAAACCAAATGAAATATGTGAAATTCCAGCTACAATGTGGATTATTGTGTTGTAAGGATGATCTGTATACTGTACGCTACACCTTGATGGAAATTATGTGATAAAAAACTATCTCACTGGGATATTGCCACAACACTTGTGGAGAAACAATAGAACCCAAAATATGCAGATGTCATCCCATTTGATGAAATTAGGATGTTGCACGATTTATAAAAATGCTGCTAATATTTGGTGCCTGTTTCATGTAAACTGCAAAGAATTCAAGACAAATGTAGTAGGAATAGTTCAACACTCAATTCTAGTTACACACATGCAATAACCTCTATCTAAAATGTTGGAAAACCAGATGGATGCACCATCAAACTGTAATGAACAAATCCCAAGGAAGACATCTAAAGTCAGTTTCATGACAACCTATACAACCTTTTTTTTTGTATTTTTCAGTGCATTGACAAATGATAACCCCACCACCACAGCCAGTTGCATTTGGGTTAAGTTGTCTGAATTCTTGGTAAACTGAGCAAAGGACATTTGGAATTTTTTGATCAGCCTCTACTGTGCTAGTCATTTAGAGCTTTAACACACCCAGCGTGAAAGTCTTTGTATCATTGAGGGTTAAATCTGTATCTCTGCATGAGAATCTGTCAAAGAACAGCTGGTGCAAAAGTTATCAGAAGTTATTTTTTTAATGATGAATATGAATGGGGGTATTCTCCTCAGAAACAATCATCTGGTTTTCTTTTTTGTGAGGTTGCACACTTTACAAAAAACCCCACAACACTAAGCAGTTTTGGACTTTATTAACATTAATTCATTGTTAAAAGTAAAGTAAATATGGTCTGTGCTGTAAGGTTCTATGTGCCTTAGAGGAATGAATATGTTACAGAAAAGCCCAGATTAAATGACCCCTTAATGCACCTATTCTCCATCATACTGATAGTGTTGAGGGCATTTACGGGCTTCATCAACATACCTGCTTCAAGCCAGGTCTTTGGCAAAGGCTTGCTTTTAAAGACTTATTAGATGCCAGCATGCATGGAAAAGCTGCATTTTGCTAGAATTTTTCAGTAAGATTCAGAAAATAAAACACCCATTTGAATAGAGGATGATGAAAGAACATCTTTTTGTCGAGCCTACCTTGATAATGTCCTCAGCCGTCCTCTCAACCTCTTTTAGGCGTTTTAAAACTGCTTCCTCATTAGCAGAGATGTTGAGCTCCTCAGTTTCTAAGGCCTCAATCTCTTTCTCTATTCTGTCAATGACAAAATAAACTGTTAATAGGAAGACCAACAGAAGAAGCAAGAGTACGTGAATGGCTTTTAATTAAACCAGAACAAAGCACCTGTTTGGGTTATTATGTTTTCAACAACAGTATTTCAGTTGGTATTTTTTGTACTTTCTTACACTGTAAAGCTTTTTTGTGCTTTGAGTGTGGAGTGTGTTGTTAGCAACAAAGGTAAACTTGATGGTTTTGATATGATTTCTGGAGTTTTGAAATGTGCAATAATGATGTGATTTCAGCCAGCCTCAGGGCAAATAGACACATTTTAGTCAGAGGTCAGACTTACAAGTTTATCCCTGATTAAACATCAATAACAAAACACTTTACACTTACTGAGTGAGCAAGAACTCAGACTAGAAGGTAGTTGTCAGTAGATGAAGATCTCAAAATATTTTATACTTAAAACTAGAGCTGCATAGTAAGTTGTAACATTTTTTCTGTCAATATGAGCTTTTGAAAAGAATGCTTCTAGATCAAAATGGAAAATCTTTATATATTGCAATAAATAAGCAAAATCAATTTATGTAAACAAGCAAAACCTGCAAATAGTGAATTGTGCTTGATTTAGACTCAGGTGAACATTGTAACAAACTTATGTGTTTAAATGTTTTTTTAAAAAGTCCAGTTTTATTTGGTCTTACAAAATACTTGAGCTTCCTCTGACTTGACATTAAATGTTTTGACTGCTCAAGGAAGTCCTGTGGTTTTATATGAATGAAGAGAGTGTGAAGCTGGCATGTGCTGTTGTGGACAGAGATTAAGCCTTAGGTAAGTACTTCTCTTATGCAATAAAGAGTTAAACTGTCTGGACTTGGACTGACACACATGCTGCTGACAGGGGAACCAAGGTGAACCAGTCTGCAACTAATCCCCCTCTGCTGTCCACTCTCTACAACAAATACAGATAAGGAAAACTAACCTATCAGTGAGTGGCTGATAGTTCAAAGCACAGTCAGTGCTTTACAACGCTCCCACAAACTTGGGTGTGGTTATGTTTACATTTTTTACTAAAAAATATCATCATAAAATATATTGTGTATTGTAGCTACATTGATTTCAGATTTTATTTCATTACAGATGGGTAGGACAAACTGTTTTATGCTTACATCTCTCATTCTGTAGAGTCAAAGAAAAACTGATAATGTTCATACAAGATACAAGTTAATACAGACTGTGTAAATCTCTGCATGATATCCCCTTCCCTCACTTTTTAGATGATTTATTTAAAAAAAATGAAAACCAAAAAAGCTGTATCACGACCAGGGTTGTCAGGGTGTTATTTTATCTAGTGCATTCCAATTTCCTGAATAACTTACTTTAGGGCCAGGAATTTGAAGAGAATCGAAGGTAAATATAAGAGAAATATATTGTCTGTTCTCTACTGAAATAGAGTAGGGATACACATTATTGGATTTTTGCTGATATCTAACATGCTGATATTTCCAAAGTCATTATCCCTGATATCAAAACCCATATTGATATTTTTTGTCAAGAGCATAAAGCCTCCACTTTACTAAAATTGACATGTTCCTTTCATGGTTATTTGTCTACTTGTGTTAGAATCTAAAGTAAAGCAAGAAAAACAACATTTCATTCTTAATTAAATGATAGTTTTGAATTATAAAAGTCTACATTCAGTAATGATGAGGTAAATCATTATGGTACAATTATACTTTCTTCTAATATTACAGCAAATGTGTGGTATAAAGGGCCGATACATATGGCCTAAATATCAGCAGTCTACATCAACAAAAATGTTCACATCTGCCAACACTGATAATCAGTCTTTTAGGAAATTATCTTCTGACACTCATAATGCTCTGATAATATAATGTTTCTGTAATACAGAGATCTATTCGCATTGAGCATAGACTTTTAGGGTGAAAATGGCTGTTAATAGCCATTTAAAAAGTTACTTATTTACTATTTGCTTTGCAAAGTCCTTATTTTCACCATAACAAAAGTAACACCTGACCAGCTTCAATCTGTCAGTGAGCCTGATTTCTTCAGCCTGACAATGTTATGCAGTTTATGCCCAGTGTGGGATGTAGTGTGGGTTTAGCTGCAGTTTCTAAGTTCTTTTATGTTTAGTTTACCTAAGGATATTGCTCTGTAGCTCATCACTCTGCTGCTGCTCGTCCTGAGCCTGAAGTTTCATGGCTGCCTGTTCCTCCTCCGACTGCTGACTCAGACCATCCATCAGCCATTGCTCCCTCAGGGCTTTTTTCTGCCAATCAAACACGGCGACAAACAGGTTACACAGCAATCAATAGTATGCAGTTATATTTATCTTTTGTATCCTAAATGTGTTATCATTGTTTAGATCATGAAGTTCCCTTCCCTACTGATACTGCTCTTTCTTTTTTCAAGTAACTTGTAATACCCAGTCACTCCACCAGAGGCCACCAAGGTTTTCTCTGTCTGAGTACATGTCAGAGTTGTAAGGGCAGAATGCAATACCTTGGGAAAAGGTCAATTACTTCACCATGTGTCACATTTAACAGGTTAAGGTATTGTCACTCAACACCTGCAGAGAGTAAAACTGGTTAGGTCTGTGCATTATCATTATTTTAAACTTCACCTTCAGTTTCTGCATGGACAACAATAAAGTGCTTGTTAAGACTTGTTAGGAGCCAGTAGACTTGGTGATACTTGAAGCAGTTTTCTGTACCCAGTCTTAAAATTTCAGTGTGTGATTGATTTAAAGACCATACTAATAGGTTATTAAAAACTACTCATAAATTTTAAAAAAGTTTTGTTTTTTTACCTTAATGTACATAAAAAAAATGTACACTTAAATATTTAATCTATAATAATATGCAAAATGCATAACTCATACACAAATTCAATATTCAAAGTTTTCTGGTCTCTTCTAATTTACAACTAATTAACTATTTTTATAACATTTTTGACCACTGATTTAAAGTAGCTTCAAAATGGTCTTCATTTGTCCAAATAATATAAATTTCAACATAATCATTAAACAATCTGTTGTAAAGATGAAGCAAGATCAATTTGCATTTGTCCTCTATTGTCCAAAGACTGCCATGTCATTGTTCAATGCAGCTAAAAAGATAACATTTTGGGCACTTTCATCCAGGATGCTTAACCTGCAAACATTTTAAGTTAAATGGCTCATAGTAATAGTACTAGTAAACAGGTATTGTGACCCAGAAGAGGGAGACTGGTGTACTGAAGCTCAGGACTGTAGAAAATGCTGACATTTAATTTTTTTCTGTGAGAAAAGGAATATCAGATGTAATACTGTGCGACTGCAGTGGGATTCTGTTAATATTTGAGGAATCACGATTTAGGCAAAAATAAATCTGAGAATGTATCTGTGTTATTAGGTTTGAGACAATAAAACCTCTCAAAGCTTGTCTTTTCTACTTTCTTTTTTGTTTCAGATTCTTTCCAAGTCTGGACTGAAAAGCACTCATACTCATGAATACATCTATGTATGCTAACCATTTGCAATGCTGTGCACAAATATGTCTGTTAATGGAAAACCTGTGCAATATAACTTTGGGGAAGTGTGCAATCATAAATTAGCACTTTTACCATGGTGTGCAATATTTCAGCACTTTCGCACTTTAACACTCTGCATTTTGCACATTGAACAGCTGACGCACTTTAACTCGTAGGGGTTTTTTTTTATGGTTTGTCTTCAGCAAACCGTCTTTTGTGTTGTATGTGTGTCCTGTAAATTGTAAAAAATCATGTTTTGTGTATTTGTCATCTTGCTGCTGCCTATTACTGACATTTCATGTACTATATTTATTTTAAGATTGTACACACCTGTACAAATGCATTACATCAACCTGCCAGGGACTACAGATGGAAACTAGAAAAATTGCATTTCCTTGCAGCAAATGCGTTGAAATGCTGAGTCTGAATGCTGGAAATGTAATGAAATGGCTAAAAGCAATGCAAACAAAGCTGCAAATGTAAAAATGTGAAAATGTGACATAAAACAGTTGATAGCAGTAAAGTACAGCTGCAAATGTGGGAAATGTGTAATAAAAAGGGTTGCAGTTGTGAAAGAAAGCTGAAAATGAATAAAAGTGAAAGGAAATTGCAGAAAGCTGTATAAATGTTTGGCCACCATGAAGAAGTTGTAATCAATGATTAAAAGAGTAAAATTTGTTAGGGCTAAAATGACAAAGATTGTAATCAGTAGCAGAAGTGTGAAATATGTTATCAAATTTGCATTCTAAAGAAAGGAAAAGAATAAAGTTGTATGTAAGTGAAAGGTTGAATCACTGACAACCTGGTACATCCAGACTGAGACAAAAGCAGCCAGATGCATACAGCAAGGAGCTGTAGTAATCAGCAGTCTGTATTGGACACACACTTGAAAAGTACAACTGCCTTCGCCAGAATTTGAACCCGGGCCGCCGGAGGGAGAGTCAGCAACATTGCCGCTAAAAATATTTATATGTTAAATGTTATGGAAATTGTGATTTTGTTGGATTTCAGTAGAAAGTGAAATAAACATTTCAGCTCCAAAAAAAATGAATGTTCTGGCTATTATTTATGCATTCAGGCTTTAAAGGGTTAAATTATGAAGTGTAATTGAATATGCATAATTAGGCTAGATTAAATTTTCCTTTAGTAATTGAAAAATGATTTGGCATCAATTTGTAGGCTACAAGTCCACAACACTATGAACTATTCAGTATAACAGCATCTGGATTGAAAATTAATGTAAACAGTGGTGATTTTCATTGGAGGACAATAAGGAGTGGACATTAACAGTCAGAATGTAATTAAAAACTGGATCTGCTCAAGTTAACATCTAAGTCAAAGTTATCACTACTTCATTTTTAAATCAACAAACTCAAACATCAAACTCAAAGTAATAATAGCCTACATAAATGAATTTGTAAATCTGGACAGGAATATCTGAGTAGAGAAATGTAAAACAGTGTAATATTTGTGTGTAGTCTGGTTTATTCTAGTGGGTATAATCTGACATACTCTGATGGATGTCAGAGTACACTGAAGACATTTTTGCCACATTTTGAGCAGATTTATACACCGTCCACTGAAAACAACTCTGAGACCAGTTATGGGCCTCCACCTACAGGTTGGGAACCGCTCCACTAGTAGACTGTATTTGAAGCTTGATCCTTCAAAGATTGTTCTGAAATCATGGACAATAAGTGATGGGGATACCTCAGGATGAATTTATTATTTAGAAAACAGTGAGTGAGTGAAACAAGAGCTGGACTGCTGAAGAATGTAGAATTTTGATTAATGAAAGGCTGACTCGTCAGTTTTTGAAGTCTTTGTGTTCACTTAAACAGAGCATATGAGCTATCAAGACATCGTGTGAATGATAAAATCACACAAAGTGACTGATGATCCCTCACTGTCCCTGTGATGCGCGTCTATCTGCGTATTTCCGCTCACTGGCAGACGGTGGAGCGCACACACACGCGCTGAGTGAAAGTGAAAGTCACACAAGCATGCTGCTGTACGTATCCTTGCGCATTTTGTTGTGGTAATATTGTATTTCGGGGCGTTTTCTAGTGGGTATATGGCGTATGCAGCTAGAGTCTGGCGGACTGTGAGCAGAACAGACTCCGCCCAGAATGTCGGCACGGGCGTCAGAGCATTCATAGTCGAGCGCACTGCCGCGTAGTATTTTCTTGTGAAATGAATGTGAAAGCCCACATTTTCCACTAACCTTGCGCATTGTTTTCCATTTCACTGTCATGATGCTGTACACTGAGGACAAAGAAGAGGAGCTGCTCTGCCTGCTGACTTTGCAAAGCACTAACATGAAGAGACGGAGGTGGTGTCATATTTAATGCGGGTCGATGATGAAGCTGGGTACTTCCGGGTAAACGAGCTAATGCTGTGCCAAAACCGTGATAGCTACTAAAAAAGGACTGCACCGTGAGCATCCTAAGAACCAGCTGAACGATTGATGTAAGCTTCGTGTCTGTGCTGTAGAAAATGTTGACACGAGTGGAGTTTAAAAACAGGCTTGAAAATGAAGCGATCAGCTGTCGGCCTACATCAGCCTACATTTCCCACAATCCTTTGCGCATTCCC
The DNA here is from genome assembly GCA_037902135.1 of Cetoscarus ocellatus. Taxonomy (NCBI): domain Eukaryota; kingdom Metazoa; phylum Chordata; class Actinopteri; order Labriformes; family Labridae; genus Cetoscarus; species Cetoscarus ocellatus. Next base: position 875,193 of record JBAMNC010000769.1, read on the forward strand.
CTGTCATGACGCTGTACAGTGAGGACGAGGGACAGCTGACTTTGCAAAGCAGTAACATGAAGAGACGGAGGTGGTGTCACATTTAATGCGGGTGGATGTGAAAATACACGGCGAACAGTGTGTTGTGTGACAGCAGTGCGCGGAGCGGAGTCCGTGAGTTTGTAAAGTGTCGGCGTACATCAGCCTACATTTCCCAGAATCCTTTTCGCATGTCTGTGTCATGACGCTGTACACTGAGAACATGAGGAGACGGAGGTGGTGTGTAGCCAGAGAGTATGTTACGCCAATGAAATGCGTGGGTCTCACGAGCAATGCGTGACAGCTGGCAGCTCTGAATTTTTTAGGGCTAAAATGGCAAAGACTGTAATGAGTGTGAGCATAAGTGTTCACGTATGTTCTGAAATATGCATGTTTACGTATGTTCTGAAATATGCGTGATAGTAAAAAATAGTCTATTCAGGGAATCAAACCCTAGTCTCCGGATGATATGACAAATGTACTAACCTCTCAGCAAACAGCTCAGCCATTTAACCACAACACACCTGCCCACGCAGGAGCAGACTATGTAATGATGCTGTATGCTTGTACAGAGCAGTGTAGTTAAGCTGGGTACTTCCGGGTAAACGATCTAATACTGTGCCAAAACCGTGATAGCTATGAAAAAATTATCTGCACCGTGAGAGTCACAAGAACCAGCTGAAACGATTGATGTAGGTTTCATGTCTGTTCTGTAGAAAATGTTGACACGAGAGTAGTTCAAAAACGGGCTTCAAAGTGAAGCGATCAGCTCTCTGGGCAGGAGAGTTACAATGGACGCAGATGGAAGACTTTGCAGGATACCCGTGGCTCTGAAGCTCACTGAGACAAAACAATGTCAATGTAGGGTTTGAAACGAATTACAGCTGAAGGAGGAGAAGTGTACCTTCATTTTGATGTATAAATCATATCTGTGTAGTAAAGTTTGAGGCTTTTATTGCAGTTTTTCAGCTACAAATTTTGAGATCTTTAGGCGAAGCTCACGCTCTAACAGGTCACGTGTCACATTCTAAGAGCTGAGAGTTTTTGGCTCAAACCTGCAAACTTAGTGTTGCTTAAACAGTGATATCTCAAAAAACTGTAGAAGACAGCAAAAAGCTGAACACATGTAAAAAATAGTTGAGAGATCAGTGAATCTGTGAAAGCAAGAATGAAGTCTGTAGGTGGAAGTATGCCGAATCTGTACAGTGTAAGAGTTGAAGCACTTTTCAGCAGAACTGCATAAGTCTCCATTCATTTCAATGGGAAAATATCTGCAGAAAATGATTTTTATTGTAAAAACTGTAACAGTTAAACATGTGAAAAATACAAGCCCAAATCTCATGAACATGCTGCACTGATGTTTTTTTTTATGTGAAAATCTGTGCAAATTGAAAGCTTTGAAAAGTGCCAAATAGTTGAGGGAAGAAGAAGAAGAAGAAGAAGAAGAAGAAGAAGAAGAAGAAGAAGAAGAAAGTCGGATAACAATATGTTGAAATGCTGACTCAGCATTTCAACATAATAAAATCGGATAACAATATGTTGAAATGCTGACTCAGCATTTCAACATAATAAAGTAGGAGAACAATAAATTGAAATGCTGAGACTCAGCATTTCAACTTAATTAGCCTGCGGCAAAAATCTGGCACATTTACACATCAATGTTCATTAATTTGCACTGGCCTCTATTTAAATGAGTAAATAATAAATAAAATGCTCTGTTAATATCTTTGGTTAAAAAAGAAATTGAACTTCTATATAATTCTTTCAACCTATAATTTTTTATCTGAATGTTGGCCTTGTCTATGTTTGAAAAATATCACGTACCTTTATATATTGTAGTTTTAGTTTCTCCTCTTCGATTTGTCTTCTTTTGAGGGTGATATTCTCTTGGATTCTTCTTTTGTCCTGTAGGGGAGGGAAATCAAACACACACATCATGTGTACATTGTACAGCATGGAAACTATTCCACCTGTTGTCTTCCTTTGATGACATTTCAACCTTGAGTTGACAACTGGGTGACACGGCCATAAATAGCTGAAAATTTTTATGACCAGGCCCAACCTACCTGTTGTTTGTATGTGCACATGTATGTGTATGTGTATGTGTATGTGTGTGTTTCTGCCAACTTATGTTCTATAACCTCAAAGACTTAACCTGTTTAAAAACATGTCCTGTAGGAAAGGACAATCCATGTTAACATAGTCATAATAGAGTCATAGTATAACAGAATGTCATTAAGTAATGGACATATGCTAGTAGTCAGTTCAGCAACAAAACACATGCCCTGTGTCTCTGTCAGACTAATGGGGGTCACTCTGGCTAAAATTCCATGAGACTTGGATCAATGTGGACCTGAGCCCAGTGAAAGGGGATCTCCCTGATGACGCCTGCTGGTATTTATAGTCCTGTCTCAGCCTGTGTCTGGCTTTGTTAAACTCAGTGATGTTAGTTTGCTGAAATAGCTGGATCACACAAAACATTTCAGAGACAACTGGCATTAGGATGACAAGTACTAACTTTTGCAATTACTTATGCTCGTTTTCCCCTTTTGTAAATTACATGAGTGAGGCTCCAGATCTGTCTGCAATGCCTGGGGACAAATGTCACCACATACTTCTGAAAAGTTTTCTGGTTCTTGAGCATGCAGTTGTGTTCAAAATAATAGCAGTCCCACATCAATAGCAAGATAAATTACTGTTTTTGTTAGAATTTCAACTTCTACACTGCAAGTAAGTTTCTAGAAGGTTTAGTAAAGGTATAGAAAACCAACAGACCCAACAGGCATGATGTGCATGCTGCTGATTCTGTGAAACTGAATCATTAACTGAAAGGGGCGTGTTCAAAAAAATAGCAGTGCTGAGTTCTATTAGTGGGGTAATTGATTGTGTGAAAAAATAGGTGTTAAACAGGTGGCCCTGATTTAAGGATCAAGGCAACTGACGCTACATTTCACGCTGGCTGTGCATTTGTCCTTGAAAAACAGAGTAAAATGGGTCGTTCAAGACATAGTTCAGAAGAGGAGTGTTCTTTGATTAAGAAGTTAATAAAAGAGGGGAAAGCCTATAAAGAAGTTCAGAAAATGATAGGCTGTTCAGCTAAAATGATATCAAATGCTTTAAAGTGGCAGCCAAAACCAGAAAGGCGAGGAAGACAAAGAAAAACGACTATTTGAATGGATCGGAGAATAACCAAAATGGCAAAGGCTCAGCCAATGATCAGCTCCAGGAGGATCAAAGAAGATCTAAGGTTGCCTGTGAGTACTGTAAGAATCAGACAATGTCTATGTGAAGCCAAGCTACCAGCAAGAAGCCCCCGCAAAGTCCCATTGTAAAAAAAAGACATGTGCTGAAGCAGTTACAATTTGCCAAAGAACACATTGACTGGCCTAAAAAGAAATGGCGCAATATTTTGTGGACTGATGAGAGTAAGATTGTTCTTTTGGGTCTAAGGGCCACAGACAGTTTGTCAGACGACCTGAAAACACTGAATTCAAGCCACAGTACGCAGTGAAGACAATGAAGCATGGTGGTGCAAGCATCATGATATGGAGATGTTTCTCGTACTATGGTGTTGGTCCTATTTATCACATACCAGGGATCATGGATCAGTTTGAGTACATCCAAATACTGGAAGAAGTCATGTTGCCGTATGCTGAAGAGGAAATGCCCTTGAAATGAGTGTTTCAACAAGACAATGATCCCAAACACACCAGCAAGCGAGCAAAATCATGGTTCCAGACAAACAAAATTCAAGTAATGGCACAATCCCTAGACCTTAATCCCAAAGAAAACTTGTGGGCTGACATATAAAATGCTGTTCATGAGGCAAAACCAAGAAATGCAGAGCAATTGTGGAACATAGTACAGTTGTCCTGGGCTTCAATTCCTGTTGACCAGTGCCAGAAGTTGGTAGGCTCCATGCACCACATATGTGAAGCAGTTATCAGAAACGGTGGTTATGCAATTAAATATTAGTTTATGATTCTCAGGAAAGTTGAATCATCAAGTAATTCTTAGTTTATACACTACATTTTTGAGTTTGTAAATAAAGATGTCAACACTGCTATTTCTTTGAACATTTTATTTCTTGACTTTCTGTAAAATATTATCAAATTCAATTACTTTTTCCCATTTTCTTGCTTTGAAATAGAATGTGCAGTGTCCCCAATGCATTTGTGTGCATTAAAATAAAATTTATTTGAAGAATTTTGAGGTTTACTCACCTTTTTAAACATACTGCTATTATTTTGAACATAACTGTACATGTTCATCCTCTAAATACATTAGATTAAAATCTGGGCAAATTTTAAAATGGTGATATCAACCAGTTTTTGGGGAAAAACTATTGAAGGGAATATTGCCTTTCAACATGCTCAAGCTCTCCTCTACTCCTCAATAATAAAAGAAAATGAATCACGATACCTGTTCAGAGAGTTTTAGCACTAAGTCAAGTATTTCTTTAACCCTCAGCTGTGACGCTTTTATGAGCTTTATCAATAATCAAATCCTTAAAATGAAAGACAATAAGTGACTCCTGGCTTCACCTGATACCGACCTATCCTCAAATTTTGGTACAGATGACTGAATTTTAAAACCCAACATAAACCTAGACTGCCTTTCTCCAAAAGACTTTCAGGAACCAAATGAGGTTTTCTCTTCTTTCATAAACCTGTCTTATAGACCAAATCCCAACTAAGGGATGTTCTTTCCCTTAGTTTGCACAACTTCACTGAACAATTAAAACATCCTTATTGAAAGGCTATCTACCATGTCCTTTAAAAAAGCTGAAGTCATACCTCTTCTTAAAAAGCCTACTCTGCAAGCCGATATCTAACCCCTCATGTATTGCAAGGACCTTTTAAAAAGTAGAGGTGAATTTTCAATGTGACTTCCTTCAAAACAACAGTCTGTTACTGTCAGTCACGATTTAGAGTCCATGTGAACATGGAGACTACATGTGTTAAAGTGACAAAGGATCTACATCTAGCTTCAGACAGCAGACCTGAGGCATCTGTGACTCAGGGCTCTAATTTCCTGGCGCAACTCAGGGTGGCGCAGCCTGGCGCACCCCGCGCAGTGGTAATTTTGTCTGGCACACCGCCATGCACAGCCAATTTGGCAATTTGGTAGACGGCTGCGCCGAGATGGGTGTGACGGCGCACCAGGGGGAGGTGTCGAAAGATTCAGCTTGGGGCAGTAACAATTTCGTGCCAAAAAAACGCGCGGAAGGTGCGCTGAAAGCTCGCCAGCTCCAACCTGGTCTATTCTCGGCACAGGAGAGGCGCACCCCTTGCAGTGGTAATTTGGCTGACAGGCGCACAGTGCGCACACGTCACTAAAGCAAAACAAATCACAGCGTCTGAGCCAAGATATACATCCGTATCTATATTAATTGTCCCGTCACATCTGATGTCAGATCAGATCTTATTGCAACTTAAAGGTGTAGTCAGATGTGGGAGAAAACAAGTAGAGAGGTTGTTGATATTTTACGTTTAAACTAAAACAGACCCACCTCTCCCTTCATACTCCACCCCCGGGCTCCACCCCCGAAGTTCACGGACGCGCATTGTCATGGAAAAGGCCGTAGAAACTGTGTAGCTGACCAACATGGCGGAGACCTGACCAGCCAACGCTCGAGGGTAACGACCGTGTCTCTCTCTTACACTAACTGCGCACGCTACGTGACCTACCACTCTCCCTTTCCTCTGTCTGACCTGCGCACGAGTATGAACCACCCCCTGGGCGTGAGATGGTGTACCCATGTTTTGGTGGCTCGGTCCGAGACACAGGATTTACCTGCTGAAATTCAGAGCCCAGGCTGTGTAATGAAACTGGCCTTTTTTTTCAGCATGCTCTCAGAAGTGACAGCTTGCAGATGGCGAGGAGAAATACGATGATTTTGACAAACAGTGCATCAGATTAAGTTCGCTGACTATGCCTTTAATAAATAATTGACAATCACATCCTTCTGCAGAGATTGGCTGTTACAAGGACCTTTTTACGATGCTTAATTTGTATTCATGAAATCAATCCCGATCTATCTATGCACTTAAATGACGAGTCTTCTATGCACACCCAAGTTAACTAGCTCCTCAAGGTTAGTAGTCCAATACTATTCCCTGCCTCCTCTTGGTATCATGAGGAAACACTCCTTTGATTTAAAATTTTAAAAAGATACACAACAGTACTCATCAAAGAAGTCGATTGAAACCAATCAGTTATGTAAACTTTAAGCATGCCTGAAGGACAATGGGATCTGGATGACCAGATGTTCTTCCTCTTAATTCAGACTCGACTATGGTTTGAATATCTGTGAGTATTAGCATGTATGTTCAAAAAACCATTTGAATTTGATTTTTGAGAAAAGTGACATCCCAAGTCCATTTTCATTACCATTACCGTTGGTAATGTCGTTTTCAAAGTTTTCAATCTATTTTAAGTTCTGTTCTAAGTAGTTCATGCAAATGTCTTACATTTATTTCTGTAAATAACATATTTGTCATGCTGTGGATTTGCCTTACTCTGAGTAACAGCAACATCAACCAACATCCATCGACATCAGCAACAATGCCATTTAACATATAGGGCTCTAATTTCATAGACCAGGTGCAGGTGGGGCGCACTTGCCCTGCGCTGCGCCGCGCCTGCGCCGCGCCAGCGCCGCACCAACGGTGTGTGTCCAGGGCATTTTGCAAGTTTTGTGCACGGCACAGTCTGGCGCAGGGAGGCGCACCCACACCTCCGTCTCTCCCAGCGGTGCAAGTAGCTGAGAGGGAGTAGAGAAGGCGTGAGTGGGTTTAACACAGCCGAGTGCAATCTTCGCCAATCAAATGAACGCCTCTCCTCGCCTTTAAATGCGCCACGGGCGAGGCACAGTGCCAATTACACCTCGGTGGGGAAGAAGGCCAGAGCCGCTGTCACTTTTGCAGCAATTGGGAGAGCGCAGAGGCCACCGGGCCGCGCATCGGAGGCTACGATGTGCGTCACCGTGTGGACCACCTCGCGGGACAGATGTAATCTGTTTCTTTGCCATAAATAGGAGTACAAAATTAAGTGATGATTACATTTAAACACAGGAGCAGGCCAATCGATTCATCATGCTTGTGATCCACCTGCATTCCTGGTTTGTCATCGCCAAATAGCAGAACCTTAGGTGAAAATATATCTCCTCCTCATCCTCCTTGCAATAATGTACTCCATCTTTTTAGATCACGTTACGAATGAAGATTAAAAGAGAGAAATATGGGCAATCACATTTAAATCCTTAAGACACAGAGTGACTTACATTTATTCAGCAACGTCTCTCTCTTTTTTCTTTTATTATGACTTTCAAGAGATGAGAGAAGACGGATACTCCATATCGGATGATGTGGCTGTTTGTGGTTGGCTGAGAGATGTGAACTCGTTAGTTATGACAAACGTCTCTGATCCGACATCAGATGTGACGAGACAGTTAATATAGATACAAATGTATATGCTGGTTCAGACGGTTACATGAAATAGTGGTTGTTGTGATTGTGTATTGCATTGAAATGTGCCTGACACTCTGGACACCTGTCTGTGAGGTTTTGGTGACATGTGCGCACTGTGCGTCTGTCAGCCAAATTACCACTGAACTGGGTGCGCCTTGCCTGCGCCGAGAATAGACCAGGTTGGAGCTGGCGGGCTTTCAGCGCACCTTCCGCGCAGTTTTTTGGCACGAAATTGTCACTATGCCAAGCTGAATCTTTCGACACCTCCCCCTGGTGCGCCGTCACACCCATCTCGGCGCAGCCAGTCTAACAAATTGCCAAATTGGCTGCGCACGGCGGTGCGCCGGACGAAATTACCACTGCGCGGGGTGCGCCAGGCTGCGCCACCCTGAGTTGCGCCAGGAAATTAGAACCCATATTGTCATTATTATCATAACCATTAAGATTAATTTAAAAACCACCAAACTAAAACTAGTCTCAAAATCAAGATCAGTCCTTTCCAAATCACGATAATAAGTTAATATTAGAACAACAACTACAGACAATTCCACCATAATAAACAACCATCATACCCATATAAGGAGAAACATAACAAGAGCAGATTTATGGCCTAGGTCAACAATAAATGTATCCTTATCATGACATTTTTTTTCATGACAGTTTTGTTTCTTTTTGGATTTGTCTTTGTCCAGCTCACTCCTCTGCATCTCACCCTATCCTCTCAAAACCTCAACAAAGCTTTAGTAGATGGAGGTTCAACTTAAGTCTGGTTCTGCTCAAGATTTCCTGCCTGCCTAAAACAGAGGATTTTTTTCTTGCCACTGTAACTTAAGCTGATTATTTTTAAGTGCTAAGCTCATGGATCACATTTGTTACAAACTTGACCTACACACGTTAGGATGCACACATAAACTTCCACTACAAAACAAGAGAACAGTTTTCTTAGAAGTGATGTGGAAAAAGTGACCAGCAAGCCATTCGATTTTTTATATTTTGAAGAATGGGGTGTCTGGACTTAATATGTTTTATTATTTATCAAAATCCCCCCGTTCAAACTAATGCCCCAGCTGATAGTTGGGTGCTGTTCTATCCAATACCAAATTTGGCCAGTTAAGAAGTAAAATTGACTCTTCCTTTGAATATTACCTGAGATTTCATTTCCACTTATGTAAAAGTGTATGTATGTAAGTGGATGTCATGGACTGATGGGAAATCCAGCTAATCTCCACAGTGGAACACAGAAATAGATATTTTTCTGTTTGATGAAAATGACTTGTTTTGATTCATGTCTTCAACAGAATCAACAGAAATATAAATTCATAGTTAAACCGATTTTATTGACAGTTCAGCTAGATGCTACTATATTATTCACATTATATATTTTATATTAAGCCATTTTAATTTTAATTTATATGTATATATATATATATATATATATATATATATATATATATATATATATATATATATATATATATATATATATATATATATATATATATATATATATATTTATATATATATATAGATAGATAGATAGATATAGATATGCACACACACACATATATATCTATATATAAATCTATCTATATATATATTTTTTTTTTATTATTTTAATATCTACTAATTGTTTTTACAATGCTACTGGAATCTAAATTTCCTGAAGAAGTCTTCCCAAGGGATAAATAAATTTCTATCTAATCTAATCTAATCTCTTATCTAATTAATCAACATCATTCCTCTCTAGATTATATTGATTACAGATATTCATTTTAATATCAGATTGATCCTATCTATCCATGGTTGTATTGATTATACATCCATATTAACTGCCTTTACAACCATATAGACATTAGGGTCCTTCCTGAAAATGAGATGCCACATCTAAAGGGGCTTACCTTTAATACATTAATATTCAACAAGGCCAAGTATGGTGCTATACAGATTGATTTACAGATCGATTTAATCTATATTCAGCAGAGACAAATGCAATGAGGACAGATATATGATCTGGGCATCCATGGGTTTGTCCCTATCATATATTCTTATTTTTTTGTTCCTTTGTCTCTGTCTCGATGGATACATTTCTAGCTCTGTATGTGGATGTACAGATATATTTATTATATGTATTTGTATATATGCATATATGTGTATCTATAAAATGAAGAGCATGTCTTTAGCCTGCTCCATGGTAAAGTGCCTTGAGATAACACTTGTTATGAACTGGCACTAGATTGATTGAGAGATTGGTTGAAACTGCCATCTTTTTGTTTCTTGAATCATGTAAACAGATTACCATCCATAAAAAGTGTGCTGACTCCCTGTACTCTGTCAGAGGAGCTAACCTGCACATCTACTGCAAGAACTATCACATTTCCCTCTACAGATCTGTCTTCCTGCAAAACACCCACACTTTTTATTTTAAGACTCTGCATGGAAACAACCCCTGATTTATTACTGCATCAAAGTTTCTCACTGAAACAAAATGTCACATCACTGAAGATCCCATATTTTGCCTTAACTCAGGTTCATATATTCAGTCTTGATGGCTGCTAGAATAAGTTCACAAATGCTGACATTCAAAAAACTTTCACTTTTCACATCTGAGTACCCCTGATCTCTATTGTCTCTCATGCTGAGATGTGCTGTCAGAGCTCCTGTCACTTCCCCCTTCCCCAAGCTCTGCATCCTTTCCTCCATGCACTGGGCTCGCTACTGCACACCAAATGGGTTTGAACTGCTGACAAAGCAATGGTAGGACATCACAGTGGTAGGCAGAGGTGGACAGTGACGAAGTAGATTTACTTGAGTACTGTGCATTTTTTGAGTATCTGTACTTTTGTATTATTTTTTTTGGAAACTTCTGACTTTTACTCCGCTACATTTGAAAGACAAATATTGTACTTATCATTCTATGAAGGGTCTCGTTACTCGTTGCTTTTAAGTATAGCTTTGAAGTCAGCGGATGAAATTTCTTTTCTCTTCTAAAATGCAATCTGCATGTGATTTGTTCAAGTGGTGATGCCATATCTGTTCCTCACCCATGCACTACTCAGATCAGGCAGGTAAACACTGAGCTAATGTTTGCTCAGATAACGGTTCGTCTTGGCAGTAACGATGGCTACGACAGATACAGATGACATTTCCCCAACAGAGGACCCATGGCCATATCTGAAGTCCATGTTTGAGAGTGTCGAAATGAAGAATGATTCGCATCGTTTTAAATGTTTGCTCTGTTTGCCACCGTCTACAAAAACTCGCTGTCCAACCTGAGAAAGCATGTCGAGGTAAGGTAACGTGTAAAAATTTGTTTAATTCCAGATAAATATTTTAAACAAAGTCGTCTGTGCTTGTAGCAGTTGCAGTTTTATGTTACTGTCGGTCAAAATACTAAAAAAATTAAAACGGCAATGGCTGTCCCTTTGTCAAGTCAATTGCGTTTCAACAGGCATTTCTATAGGCTTCGTAGCATATTTTACAAGCTTTTTATTATATAGGTTCTCTGAGCAGGTCAATGCATTCAGTAGGTTGTTTCAGTCATTAGGTTCTGTAAATTCATTGTGGCAACTATACAATAACACACTGACATTAAAACAAAAATGTACTTTTAATACTTAAGTATTTTCAAAAGCAGGTACTCCAGTACTCTAACTTAAGCAAAATTTTGACTGAGCAACTTTCACTGGTATTGGAGTAACATTTGACCAGGAGTATCCATACCTTTACTCAAGTAATGGAGTTGAGTACTTTGTCCACCACTGGTGGTAGGTCTATGGTGGGCAGAAAAAGAAACACAACCACCTTGTATTTTGCTACATCAGCTTGTTAGTGCCAAAGGAGCTCTTTCTGTGGCAACGAAAATATTTATTTACAATAAAGTTTTTCAACATTTTACTGATTTGGTATACAGCACTGGCCTTCATCATCAAGAGTTTCATCACTCATACAATAACAACGAAAGGCTTATAACACTTTAACACTCTAAGGAGGTCTCATATTTGCTGTCTGTATGTTTGGAATGTTTGAGAAAACATTATAGTTGTTCAGAAAGTTAAGTTCTAAGTCTGCTTAGTAAATTCAGAAAAAGGTCCTTACTGTGATTGCCTGGAGCCTCTCCTTGAGCAAGTCAGCCTCCTCCATAATGGCCTGAAAGAAAAACAGAATACAGAATAAACTACAGTTGAAGACAAAGTTAAATATCTTTTAAAAGATAGCCAGAATCCCTTTCTCAGCACAGAAATACATTTTCAAAAACTTTAAACTATACATTACTACAAAACTCAAGCTCATATAACTGTTATGGTTGCAGTCAGTTATGTCTTATTTAATATGTTTAAACCCCTTGTTCCCTGTTTAAACCTTTTGTTCCTTATGTTTCTTGTCATTCCTGTTTTGACGTCTATCCTTTCACGTTGTGTTTCCCGCCCTCCCCTCTCTGTGTGAATCCCTGATTGTGATTCCCTTCATCTGTGTGATTTTCTCACCTGTGTCTGATTACCCCTGTGTGTATAAAGTATCTGTGTGTCAGTTTGTTCCTGCTATTCTCCCTGCATGTATCCTGTCTGTGTGAACCATGCGTGTATCCTGTGTTCCCCGTGATTCCTTGAGTTTTCTGCTTTGCTGTTTATCCAGTGTTTTTGTAAGTTCTCTCATTTTTTTGGTTTTATACATTTTTTTAACGAATTAGTTTTTTTGTTTTTTGAGCCTTAATAGTTTAAAATAAAGAGTTTTTGTTTATCTGCATTTGGGTCCTTTTCTTCTTTTTTTTTTTTTTTTTTTTTTTTGCTCTCTTGACATCAACAAATGAGCATTCAGCTATACACCAACTTCACAACCCTTTCACAAAAAATTAGTGTTTTTTACATTGCATGCAGTTGGTGCCATCAGTGTTAACCACAGAACCTCTTTGTAATAACTACTTAAATTTTGATATTTTGACAACACACATATTTACTTTGATCACAGACAAGATTTCTTTGGTTGAATGAACCACTACATTCATGCACTAATGCAAATAAATGGTGGGGATAAGTGGACCCAGAAGGGTTAATGCCACTCACTGCAGAAATAATTAGACAAAACCAGGTAACTCCAGCTGTTTCAAGAAAGAAAGGCTACCCAGTGACAACACTTGTGCTTGTAGCACCATTAATGAGAAGTACTTAGAAATCACAAATGTATGCCAAGGAAGTTATTTAATTATTAGTGAAAAACTGAAAAACTGCCCGATCTCACAATGTTGATAAATCCTTTATTAACATTCCTGGATCAAGATTCAGTCACCAACGATATATACTCACTTATGTATTGTATCATTACCAACATACCCTGAAAATATCATCAAAGTCTGTTGAAAACCTTTTGAGTTATCTTGCAGCCTGAATAACAGACAAAAAAATGCCAGCAAAAACATGACCATGATTGATTGATTACCATGAGGTAATCAATCAATCAATCAGTCAATCAGTCTTTATTTGTATATCGCCAATTCATAGCAAGTGTTATCTCAAGACACTTTACAATAGAGCACAAAGCTCTTCATATTATGGATACACATCTATGCATAGATACATATATACATGTATAAATACACATATACATATATATACAAATATATACATCCAACACCCAACATGAATCCATACAGCCAATCACGAATCCCTCCGTCATGGTGGCAAGAAAAAACCTTCTGTTAAGCAGCAGGAAATCTTGAATGTGGACCCCAGTCTCATGATGAACAGCAAATCCACATGATGCTGTGTTGGGTGTGTGGGCAAAGGAAGGGAGGTAAGTGGAGACAAGTGGACTAAAGTAAGAACTAAAGTTAGTGACAGATCAATGGACCAATCACAGACCTGTCGTCGTCAAATTTGTTTCTGCTGCAAACAAATTTATTAGCGGTTAGCCTCTTGAGATGCTACATCTTGTTTTCAGGAGGGTCCTCGTGTCTGTATGGTTGTGGTGATAATTTTATAGAAGTATAATCAATGAAAGTCTTACTGAAAATAAGAATTTATGGTAGTGACGAACTCATGGGTGCCATAAGTGCATCCCTACCATATTTGTCTCCGTTAAGTATAAATTTATTAATGGTAGACCTCTTGAGATGTGACACCTCATTTTCAAGAGGGATTTCATGCCCATGTGGTGCTGGAGATAGTTACTATAGATGTATCAACCATGGATAGAAAGATCATGCTAATATCTACATCAACAGCTATAATGATTATGAACTGGAATGAGATGGCCAAATATGTGTTATGTCTGTAATTGTAGTTATTGAGGCTTCGTGACTCCACAGCAGCAGGCAGTCTCCACCAAGGATCCCAGGCCACCTACAAGACAAGAGCCAGAGACGAGTACAGAAGCAAACAGAAAGGGGCAGAGGCGTATATGGAGGGAGAGTGTGAGAGAGAGAGGGATAGAGCCCAGTGTGCCAGATCCCCCTGGCAGTCTAAGCCTATTGCATCTTAACTATGTATCTAAGCTATGGACTATGAGCTGGTCCCTAACTGAAAGCTTTATCAAAGAGGAATTTTTTAAGTCTAACCTTAAAGGTAGAGAGGGTGTCTGCCTCCCGAACCATGGTCGGTAAATGGTTCCAGAGAAGAGGAGCCTGATAACTGAAGGCTCTACCTCCCATACTACTTCTAGAAACTGATGGAACCACGAGCAGGCCAGCATTTTGGGAGCGTAATGTTCTAAAGGGGTTGTACGGCACTACAAGCTCTTTGAGATAAATTGGTGCCTGTCCACTGAGAACTTTATAGGTGAGAAGAAGAATCTTGAATTCTATTCTATATTTTATGGGAAGCCAATGCAGAGATGCTAATACAGGAGTAATGTGGTCTCTTCTCCTATTTCTAGTCAGTACACGTGCTGCAGCATTTTGAACTAGCTGAAGCGTCTTAAGCGACTTACTGGGACAGCCTGAAAGAAGAGAATTACGGTAGTCCAGTCTAGAGGTAACAAAAGCATGGACTAGCTTTTCAGTATCGTTCTGAAAATCATGCCCAAAACTACTAGATTTTATTATATCTCTAATGAATTGGACCAAAAATTAACCTATGTAGTGAGAGGTATTAGATCTGTTAAATATTTGATGCCATTTTTTTACTTGGGTGACCTGAGCGACCACTCTCCATGTAAAGTCAATGTTCAGCTGTGATGGGGCAGGGCCAGCCCTCACAGGATGCAAAGGACGCGATCTAGGTGACTCGGATCGCTTTGGAAGTGTGACCAGGTCGCGATGCTCAGTCGCCAAAGTTGAAAAATTTGAACATTTCAGGTGACGTCACATGTGGCTGTGCCGTGACAGCCAGTCAGCGTTGTGTGGGTGTAGGACGAAACCCACAACAACTGTGTTTATTCCGGATCAAATCTGAGAGACCATGTACGTGTGGGAACATTGGTTAGTGAATACCTAAGTTCTGCCTTATACAACAGAAGTGGTGGTACTCTGCGGTCCTGTCCTTCCTCATCTGCATCAGCTGCAGTACTTTACGGTTGGTAGTTGAGTGAAAAGGATACTGATGGAATAATTACAGCTAATACATACAAATAAATGATCTATGATATGATATTGGAATGATCGCGGTGAAAATTGAGCGGGCATGACGTCACTGAGCGGCGAGACAGTGAAAAATGAGCTATTTATGGACAGGTGACAGGTGACTTAGTAGGTGTCTACTAAGCAAGGATTCAATTTAAGTTTACTAGATGAATGAAAAATGTATACCTATGCAAGTAGGTGGAGGTTGTATAGCTATTACATTATAAACCCTAGGAAGTAAAAAACAACGTTCCATGAGGCATCTTCTTTAAGAGGCATCACACTTTTCTCTGTGAACTGAGAGTTTAGTAAAAGGTGTCATGTTCCCCTTTCTTACAACAGTAAAAGCAAATAAAATTGATTTTGAAGGACACTGGACCTTTGACATATCCTGCTGCAGTTTGGTTGAATGGTAGAAGATTTAATCTCCAGGCGGTGTTTGTGTCTGACAACAATGATTTACTTTAGTGCAATACAACAAACTAGATGGCTCTGTTAAATCAGCCTCAACAGGGAGATAACCGAAACTGAGGTGGCATGCCTGTGTCATGTGTCCAATGGGTGATTTATCCAGGCTTGCGGAATGGCACAATGACTATGAGAAATGTAACATGGATGTGTTGGGACACTGTTGTAATGTGTGACAGTAAACCAGTGAAGTACCCAAGGAGGGCACCTGACACATGACCACACAGCAAGCCCTCACAGGAATGTTTGAAAAGAAAACCTGAGTTGACATCTACATCCATGTGAGAGAGACTGAAGCAAGACAAACAGTCTGTGATAATAGGGCAGACACCAAAAATACAGGCAGACATTTCAAAGCAAAAAGGAAAGAGCATGAAAAAGGAGGAAGGGGGAAGACATATAAACTAGAAACATTGCAAGAAAGTAAAGTGAAGTAACTAAGAGGGCATTGGTACTAAAAAGATTTTAAAAAATACCATATATTGTTAGATAAAAATAGAGAATACTTGCAGCAATAAAACAAATTGATGATATGGTTGGTGATAAAGAACATTTTGTGCAGACCCCTTAATCATCAATTTATTCTATAACCTGAACTTACTGAAGTTGTCAGAGTTATTAAACAAATAACTTAGAAAATATATCTTCCAAAAACATGTAATGTTGATGATTAGAGGATATGCTGCAGACAGCAATATATTACATAGGTCTGCAACATGTCAATAATAAAAAAAGACGAAATGATGCCAGAAGTCACTGATACTGCCCGTGTCCATCACATTATTGTACTGTTTTGTCTATATCTTCCAAGCAAGGAGCTGCATTCAAGCTTGTTATAAAACTTGAATTAAATATGAAATAAACAAAGTTGTCTCCACTGTATTTATATACAGTGACTACCTTTATGTCACAGTAACCTTTACCGCTATAATACATACCACACTTTTTAGAGGAAAAAAAACGTAAAACCATTAACATGATTTTTTATATACGGAGCCCCTAAAGGGAAGGCAGAAAAAAAATAATTATGAGTTTCTCGTGTGCACACGAAACTTTTGCATGAGCACAAGAAACGTACACTGCCTGGACCAAAAAAAAGTTGCCACCTGGATTTAACTAAGCAAATAGGTACGAGCCTCCTATAGGAAAATCACTGCATGGGCGATTATCTTTCCCCTGGCAACAAGTTATTTAACCCCAGCTGATGCAATGAGTAGCTTCTCATTTCTTAAACCATGTCGAAAGACACATCCTGTGGTTGTGGGAAAGATGTTGGTCACTTTAAGAAGGGTCAAGTCATTGGCATGCGTCAAGCAGAGAAAAAAATCTAAGGAGATTGCAGAAACTACTAAAATTGGGTTCAGAACTGTCCAAGGCATTATTAAAAACTGGAAGGATAGCGGGGAACCATCGTCTTCGAGGAAGAAATGTGGTTGAAAAAAAATCCTGAATGATCGTGATCGGAGATCACTTAAACGTTTGGCCAAATCAAATCGAAGAAGAAAAAACAACAAGAAAAACAACAGTAGAACTCAGGGTATGTTTAATAGTGCAAGTAAGAGCATTTCCACATGCACAATGCGAAAGGAACTCAAGGGATTGGGACAGAGATGTTCACAAGTCTTTTTTTGCAAGTCCAAGTCAAGTCTCAAGTCTTTGTGGGGTGAGACTTGGTCAAGTCTCAAGTCTTTGGTCACAAGTCTAAGTCAAGTCTCTATAAAATAATTTTCTCATGTCTCTTCTTGTTTTAATGAGCCTTCTATCATCTACTGCTATTCGGTCTACTAAGAATACTGCACAGCTGTATCTAAGAAATTCAAAGCATTTGCTTGACACAAAATTAACACCATTCTGGTTAGGAAGCAGTGGAGGGCCTGAAGTGGCCTCCACGCCACCAGTTGATGATCACTGATGTCCAGTATGATGACAAATTTGTCAAACAAGGTAAATTCTGGGGGTGACTATGTCTTTTTGCAGGAAATGCATAAAAGCTTTTATCATTAGTTAATTTGGGAAGTGGAAGGAAACATTGATATTTTCACTTTTTAGATAAAACATACAGTGAAGGGATGGCTCTTACAGCTCTGTCCTGAGAAACATTCACCATCTTAACAGTCATCATGACCCAAATCTCAAAAAGATCAACCACTTTAATTTGTTTAGTGAAATAACATTGCAGTTTGGTTGTAATATTGGAAAAAAAACATATTTTTTGTGCAAAGAGACTGGAGGAAAAAAATGTTCTAAACATTAAATAATAATGAGCGCCCTGGGAGATCATACATCCATAAATATTCCTCACTATGTTTCCCATCATAACATTTATATGTCGGTTGTTTTCTAGATATCTCAAGTCAAAAGTTCATCATAGGAAATCCCCAATTTCTATGCTAAGATGACAGGATATGTCAAGATCCTAAGAGAACAGCAAAATGTGCTTGATACAGCACAACAGAGTAAAATAAAATGTATGGAAGTTTGTCCACTCAGGGCCTTTGAACACTGAAGACATTTTCGCCACATTTTGACCTGATTCATATGCCGTCCACTGAAAACAGCTCTGAGACCCACATTTAGGCCTCAACCCACAGGTTGAGAACCGCTGCAACAGTAGACTGCATTGGGAGCTTGATTCTTTACAGATTGCTCTTATATCCTGGAGAATAAGTGGTGCAGGATACCTCAGGATGAATTCATTCATGTCCTAAAAGTAAGTGAAAACCAGAGGACTGCTCAGGAATGTTGTGTTTCAATTAACCAAAAGACTGACCCGTCATTTTTTAAATCATTGTGTTCACTTAAACCGTGCACGTGAGCCAACGAGACACCGTCTGAATTACAATAAAAACACAAAGTGATTCACGATCCCTGTCCTGTGCGCTATGCATCTTAACGCTCACTGGCATATGGAGGAGCCCTATGCGCTCATGTTTCCATGCTCGTAGAGTGAATGTTTTTATCGAAGTCAAGGCTCCCTTCGGGCGCGCGCACATGTTCGCAGTTCACTGATAATCTCTGATATATGTCCCGTCCATACTTCCCTCCCCAAACACACACACGATGATGTTGCGCTCTGATTTGTTGTGCATCTCGGTGCTTATGAGAGAGCCACGCAGGTTGTGCATGCCAGTTTGAATTGAATAATTACCTCCGCCAAGGAGGTTATGTTTTTGGGAGGGTTTGTTTGTCTGTCTGTCTGTCTGTTAGTTAGCAATATTACTCAAAAAGTTATGGACGGATATTGATGAAATTTTCAGGGAATGTCCAGATTGGGATAAGGAACAAATGATTAGATTTTGGAAGCGATCCGGATCTCCGTCTGGATCTAGGAATTTTTTAAAGGATTCTTTAACATTGGGAGATAGGGCCATTTTCAAAATTTGTGCATATAACTCCACAAATAATGGTCAGGGCACTTGGGAAAAAAATACAGGACAAGTTTCTAACATGCTCTACAGTATATCATAGACTGATCCGGATAAAGGAATAATTCCGGATACTATGATCCAGAATATGAAAAAATAGGGGACCTTTGGAATTTTCATCATAGGAAATGAAGCTATAAACACGCAACAAACACCATTATATAGCCAAGGCATTGTGGAATTTGGAAGGTGCCAACGGATTTGCTTTAATTGATTTAAGAAAATTCGATTTTCATGAATAACTGCTGAACTAATGTTGATATTGTGGCGTGAGGGGGGCTTAGGGTGAGTATTTTTGCTGACAACGCCACCCAGGGAATTTCACCTCTGGGAAATTATAACCAAGAAAAAAACACTCGCTTGACTCTAAAAGAGCTTGCACAGGTTCATGATACCACTGGACAGAGGCAGGTTAGAGTACAAAAATAGTTCCTTTTTATTCTGTGACACAGGTTAAAAATACACAAAATAATAATTCACAAAACAAACCCCAAATAAACAAATTCCGAAACAAATAAACCTATTCAAACCAACTCGGGCAACAAACCAATGAAGAAATGAAATAAACACACTCATGCAAATGAAAATACCTAACTAAACCAAATGCAAGAAAATAATCATGAGAATTATTATATCTTGTTATATTATACTGAAACTATACCATTCATTGCATCATTATACAACCTACAGAGAGGGACGACCGACCACGTCGAGGTGTACTTCCACATTGAACTGCTTTATTTATACTGGCGTGCATCAACTGCCACATGGAACACTGCACTCCCCCGGTGGTGTGGCGGAATAAACACACCAATACATCACAACTCCTCCCCTCTTATTTTAAACACAGGCAAAATGACAACAGTAGCCAAATAGGGGTACCATAGAATCAAACCACATACTTTCATTCTTTGAACTTATGTCCTGAATATATATATATATATATATATATATATATATATATATATATATAGATATATATAGATATATAGATATATTTTTTTTTTTTTTTTGTAACACGTCTTAAAGAAATAAAGAAACTAACTTAGGCTAGGAGGTAGACTGCCCCATCACCTAGAGTGTGTCAAGGGATTATTCTGCCCTTTTCTTCAGACAACACTCACTAACTGAACACATGAACATTCACCAGTTCAAAGAGTCAGTTTATCTGGTGGTTTACGGTCCCGTCTGGGGTACCGACTCACAGCTTGTTGGGGTGTTCTTAGAGTGGCCGTCCAGGCCAAGTCTGACTGACCTGCTGATGCAGTTACACATTCATTGACCGGGCTGGGTGTCTCTGGCTTTCCACCTGTGTCAGGCAGAACAGGCAGGCTGTCCATGCTGGGTGTCGTTTGCACGTCTGCTGCAGTTTGGACGATGTTAGGGTGACATGCTATCATCTGATCAGCATGCCGATTCCACAGGTGAGTTGAGCCGACACTGACCTGGTAGGATACTGGACCGGCTTGTGATGTTACAGTTCCTGCTGTCCACTTTTCCTCCCCCTTCCGATAATCTCTGACAAAAACTGGATCACCAGTGCTGAATCTTCTGGACTTAGAGCGCGCTGCCCTGTAGGCACGCTGAACAGCTTGTGCTTGATCCACCACCGCTGCAACACTCGGTTTCAGCAGATCCAGGCGAGTGCGGAGCTTGCGGTGAAGAAACAGCATTGCTGGTGTTTCCCGAGTAGTTGAATGAGGCGTGTTCCTGTATTGGAGCAGAAAAGCATCAAGACGCTTTTGCACAGTCGAGGTTCCCTTAGATGATTTAAGAGAATGTTTAAAAGTCTGTACAAACCGTTCGGCCAAGCCGTTCGTCGCAGGGTGGAAGGGCGCTGAGCGTACATGTTTCACGCCATTTGATGTTAAAAAGCTGGCAAATTCTGCCGACATGAACTGTGGTTCATTGTCACTCACGAGCACCTCAGGAACGCCGTAGTGACTGAACAGACCTCTGAGTACCTGAATGGTCTTCTCTGACGTAGTTGAGTCCATCAACATGACTTACGGCCACTTTGAGTGGGCATCTACCACCACGAAGAACATGCGTCCTTCAAACGGTCCAGCGAAATCGATGTGGATTCGCTGCCATGGGGCAGTGGGCCAGGGCCACGGGTGTAAAGGTGTTAAACAAGGTGTTTTCTGGATGCGTTGACAGGACACACATGATTTGCATTTTTCTTCAATTTGAGCATCAAGACCCGGCCACCACACATAGCTCCGTGCTATGGCCTTCATCTTGACCACTCTGAGGTGTCCTGTGTGCAGTTCTTCCAGTACCTGTCGACGCAGTTTGGGTGGGACAATCACTCTGTTACCCCACATTACACAGCCTTGCATTAAAGTCAGTTCATTCTTCCGTACCAAATACGGTGAGAGACTACTGTCAGACGTCTTGGTGGTGGGGAAACAGCCCGTAGATACCATCTCCATGACCTGAGACAGTGTGCGGTCAGCCCTGGTTTCCCGCCTCACATCAGCACAGCGCATGGGCAGACATTCCAGGTGGTTGATAAGGAATGTGTCAATTGTCCCCTGTTTGTCCTTGTGCTGCCCGGGAAGTGGCAGACGGGACAAACCATCAGCGTTGCCATGATCCGCAGCAGGCCGATACTTGATGGTGTAGTTGTGCGCTGCAAGTATTAGTGCCCATCTTTGCAGTCTCGCTGCAGCCATGGAAGGAGTCGCCTTGCTGGGGCTCAGTATGGTTGTCAAGGGGCGGTGGTCAGTTAACAAGGTAAAATGACGACCATACAGATATGAGTGAAAATGCCTAACTCCAAAAATGATTCCCAGTGCTTCTCACTCAATTTGAGCATAGTTTTGCTCTGCTTTGCTCAACGTTCTGGAAAGCGAATGCTATGGGTTTCTCTTCGCCGCTCGGCAGTTTGTGGGAAATGACAGCTCCCACCCCATAGGGTGATGCGTCACAGACGAGGATAACTGGGAGTGTTGGATCATAATGAGTTAGAACACTTTTGCTTGCTAGTTCTTCTTTTGCTTTACAAAATGCACTGTTACATTCTTTTGACCACTCCCACTTTACTTCTTTTTGTAGCAAAGCATTCAATGGATGGAGAGGGGTTGACAGGTTTGGGACAAAACGTGCATAATAGTTAATTAGTCCCAAGAAGGAACGCAACTGACTTGTGTTGGTTGGCTCAGGAGCGTCCAGTATGGCACGGATTTTGTCAGGTGACTTGTGAAGTCCTTTCGAGTCTATTACATGTCCAAGGTACTCCAGGGAACTCTTGAAAAACTCACACTTCTCCTTTTTAACTCTCAACCCAAATTGTTCCAACCGCATGAGCACCTCTTTCAGGTTTTCCAAATGGTGAGCCTCATCTCTGCCAGTCACAAGGATGTCATCCAAAAAGCAATGGACATTAGGGAGTCCTTGCAAAACTTGGTCCATGATCTTCTGGAAAATAGAAGGTGCGGACGTTATCCCGAAGGGTAACCGGTTATAACAGAACATGCCTTTGTGTGTCGTAATAGTGAAATATTTACGTGACTCCTCACAGACAGGCACCTGGAGATAAGCCTGCGAAAGATCCAGCTCGCTGAAACGATGCCCTCCTGAGAGAGAAGCAAAGAGATCCTCTATCCGAGGTATTGGGTAATGTTCAATGCATAGGGTCGGATTAACTGTTACTTTGAAATCTCCGCAAATTCTCACGCCATTGCTCTTCTTAATGACTGGAACAATTGGGGTAGCCCAGTCGCTGAATTGCACTGGAGAGATCACTCCCTGTTGAAGCAATCGATCAATTTCAGCTTCCACTTTGGGCCTCAATGCGTATGGGACTACACGTGCCTGACAGAATTTAGGGTGTTGGCCTGGTTTCAATGTCAGGGACGTTTCAAACCCCTTTAATGTTCCAAGTGTTTCACTGAAAACTTGAGCGTGACATTTCAAAACATTTTCCAACGTCTCATTAGTTTTGTGTCCTGTTCTCATTGTCTTTATTTCACGCCAGTTCAGCTTTATGTTTCTTAGCCACTCACGGCCAAAGAGTGGGGGTGACTTCCCTTTCACAACATATAAGGGCAGTCTGATTTTCTGTTTATTCATCTTCACCCAAACTTTCACCATGCCCTTAGGTAACAGCACTTCTCCCGTGTATGTTTTCAATACTACATTAGTCTTTTGTAAACATACATGGGTAAATTTGGCTTTGTACAGCTCCATTGAGATCAGGGATACAGCTACACCAGTGTCAAGTTCCATATCAATGAGATGACCTTCAATCTTGGGCCTAATCATCATCAGAGATGACGCTGTATTTTCCTTTTCAACAGCCATGACTGGTTCTGTCACTTTAATCTCAGCTGACACCATGTGCACTGTCAATTCAGAGTCTGAGTCTGATGTAGACTCTTCTTCAATGGTCTTTGCTCCTACTTTATGAATTTTTCCTCGTTTTGTTTTGTCAAACTGTTTCCTTGGTTTCATTTTTGTTTCATATTTCTCCTTAGTGTGTTTTTGGTCACTCTTTTTATTTTTGCACATACGAGCGATGTGGCCTTTTCTTTTGCAGCTGTGGCAGGGCTGCTCTCTGTAATAACAGTCTCTTTCATTATGATTTGTCACAACGAAAGCATTTGTCTCCCCCTTGTGGTGAAGAGGCGGACACAGCGTGCACTTTCAGGGAAGTTTTCAGATGTTGAGCTTCTCTAGCTACAGTTTCCATTGACATTGAAATGTCCACAGCACGCTGAAAGTTAATGCTTTCTTCTGTTAATAACTTTCTCTGGATACTTTCATTGCTTAGGCCACAGACGAATCTATCGCGCAGAGCGTCAGGCAAATGAGTGCCAAAATCGCAGTGCTCAGACAACTTCTTTAACACGGCCACATACTGTGCAACACTCTCCCCTTCTTCCTGATTTCTTTTGTGGAAGCGGAACCTCTCGGCAATGATAATGGGCTTCAGCGAAAAGTGGTCATTTAAAACTTTTACGAGGTCCGCGTATTGTTTACTTCCTGGTTTATCTGGGGCGAGCAAACTACGTAGCAGTCCATAAGTTGTAGCCCCTATCACGCTCAAAAACACAGCAACTTTCTTTTCTGCCGGGACCTCATTTGCTTGGGCAAAATGTTCAAACCTCTCGACATTGTTGACCATTGTTCCGCGGACTCGTCAAAGGCATCAATATGTCCGATGAGCGCCGCCATTCTCGTGGTCTCGTCCCCCGCTCCGCCGACAGCTTGGTCACCAGCAGCAGCTTCCGCAGCCTCGTTCTCAGTAGACTCATCCGACAGCACTGGTGGGTTACCTGTACTCGTCGCCAGTTTATTATATCTTGTTATATTATACTGAAACTATACCATTCATTGCATCATTATACAACCTACAGAGAGGGACGACCGACCACGTCGAGGTGTACTTCCACATTGAACTGCTTTATTTATACTGGCGTGCATCAACTGCCACATGGAACACTGCACCCCCCCGGTGGTGTGGCGGAATAAACACGCCAATACATCACAAGAATAAACACGCTTGAGGAAATGAAAATAACCACACTCATGCAATTAAGAAATACCTAATTAACAAAATACGCAAATTAAACAAATAACTGCAAAATACCTGAAACAAGGAAAAAGAAACAAATAACCCAACAAAATATCAATTAAACCCCACAACTGAACCCACAATTTAAACAAATTATTTTAAAATGATAAAATGACCTGTACTGGACCGTGGACAGTGACTGTAGCGCCTGTAAAGCGCTGAGACGAGGACACAGACACGCCCACCTTGAGCCTCCGTAGAAGAGGGGTTGCAGCGCTAAGCTTGCAGCCAGAGTCCATCCAAAGCAGGTGAATTTAACAGTCCAAAAAGAGAAGGCTAGAGTTCGACATCCTGTCAACGAGTCCCGAACCTCCTGTGACGTCACCCGTCAAGTCGTCAGAATGGTCAGAAAAACCAGAACAACAGCGTCAGCCGTGGGCCCGAGGCCAAAGGAAAAGAGCCGAGTGAAGGGCTCGCTGCTCCGATTAACCCAGGAAAGGAGACGCCACACACCGGAGAATCCCCAACAGGGCAAACCGTCCACCACAGCAGCAACAGCCAACCCCAGCCGCACTGGATCGAAGGTAATTAGGTGCGCCAACCGCAGCCATGCAACACAGGATTCACGTGTCAAACCACACACCCAGCGAGACACCGAGCCACCACGAGGAGTGGACGGGAGCTGAAGAAGAGGCCAAGCAATTACCCACACCTGTATTTATAGACACACCAGGTGCCGCCACACTCACCGTGGAGGCAACCCACGCACAGTGCCAACAGTGGCCAGGAGGAAAACACAGCTCCGGTCACAATATCATTATGAATTCAATGGTATGTTTTCATGGTCAAGGAATCTAAAAATGTAGTCAAAATAAATGTGGGACTAATATTTATGGTGCCAATGACAAATAGGGGGAACTGTGGAGCTTGGCAGAGGTCTGCACTCTCCGAGTACTTTCTAGTTAATTTATTTGACTAAGGCGGAGCTCAGCTCCGAGGTGGCAGAGCTGAGCTCCAGTGGGCTCCGGCCCACTTTAACCCCTGAATATGAGGTGCTAATGCGCAGGGCTGCGTGCCGCGCACCCAAAGCGTCATATGCTTACAATGGTTACCATGTCAAAAAAGAGGGACTGACATTAAGCTCGTCAGACGTTACAGACTTTCCCCAATGTTAATATGCCAAAAAAAGAGAAAATCTAATGATTGTTCCAAAGTCCCAAAACACGAGTCCAAGTCGAGTCTGAAGTCTCTCTGTGTGCGACTTAAGTGCGACTCGAGTATGAGTCACACATTCGAGTCCCCATCTCTGGATTGGGACTGAACAGCTGTGTAGCCTTAAAGGATAAGTTCGGTTTTTTGACACCTGGACCTTATTTTTAGGATTAAATACACTCAAAGACTCACCCAGACAATTTTGGCGGAGCTCGGAGCCGTTTTCGAGCAATTTAGATTCATCCGACGGCGTTCTTTTCTCATGACATAGTAGCAGACAGGGCCAGAAATCGAAGCCCCAAATTAGACATTATCTGCTGCGAAACTCGCCCATTTCAGCTACATTTTATAAATGAATGGCCAGTGTTATCGCCATGTCAGCTCAACTTTGTTGGTCATCCGGGGCTTTACAAGGATGGGTAACTTTTGGTGACGTCATAGACATGCACCGCAAGAGCGCAGCTGAGTACAGTTGCTGTTGTTGCTAGGCTACACGGCTACACGGCTATTTTTGAGCAACATGGCGGAATATTTATCCAATGTAGAAGTGTCTGATGATGACTTTTAGTATAATGGATGCCCGTATCGTTTTGAGCCAGAATATACCGACGAGGAGCTATTTGAAAGGAGGATACAGAGGGAAAGAGCCGAACAGCTGGCCAGAGATCAAGCAACCACTGCACGTCCACGAATGGGGGCTAACTGGTGGTGTTGTTGTGGACAATGCACGGCAATGGCAACAGAGGAGGAGTGAGTTTCGCAGCAGATAATGTCTAATTTAGGGGCTTCGATTTCTGGCCCCGTCTGCTACTATGGCATGAGAAAAAAACGCTGTCGGATGGATCTAAATTGCTCGAAAACGGCTCAGAGCTCCGCCAAAATTGTCTGAGTGAGTCTATGAGCATATTTAATCCTAAAAATAAGGTCCAGGTGTCAAAAAACCGAACTTATCCTTTAAGAAAACCACTAATCAGGAAGGCTAACCAGAAAAAAAGGCTTCAGTTTGCTAGGGAGCATAAAGATTGGACTCTGGAGGACTGGAATAAGGTCATGTGGTCTGATGAGTCCAGATTCACCCTGTTACAGAGTGGTGGGCGCATCAGGGTAAGAAGGGAGGCAGGTGAAGTGAGGCACCCATCATGCCTAGTGCCTACTGTACAAGCCTGTGGTGGCAAAAATTAAAATGCAACACAGGGTGGAAATAAATCTTGTGGCATTGCAGAAGCTTATCAAAACAATGCCACAACAAATGCATGCTGTAATCAAAGCTAAAGGCGGTCCAACGAAATATCAGAGTGTGTGACCTTGTTTGTTGGTGGCGACTTTTTTTTGGCCAGGCTGTGTATCTTGTGAGCGTGGGAAAGTTCTCGTGCTCACGAGAAACCGACAGTGCGTGCACACGTGAGATTCCACGTTATTGACTTGGACTTTCCGGGTCAATAACTCATCAATGCAACAATGTAGCTACTAACCAGACCCCTCTTTTTCATCACTGTCATGAAGACTGTGAGCTACAACCTCGTTTTCCTCCAAACAAGCAGCCATCTGAGCCAGACAACTTCAATCTGTCTAAATATGCTGCTGGTGATAGCTCGGCAGCTTAGGGACCAACAAAAAATTACCATAGCAAAGGAATGCTGTCAGAGAAAAGTTAACTTAAGCATGAAGAGATATAACGACTTCAGAAACACAGTACACATGAATGACCGTATACTATTTATACTACATGTAATTCATAAAAAATATCTTACAGGATTTTTTGATTGAAAATAAAGCCAATGCCATCATATCTATTGTCTTTTCTTGTGAAATTTTACTGAGAATAGAATAAAAAATGCATTTGACCGGATGTGAAAGGTCTGTGTTTGATTTTTTAAATCTGTTCCAAAACACACATCTCAAAAAAATGGACCCGGAATGAAAACGCCTTTAACAAGGTCACTGTTTAAACTGCAACACCTGTTAGCACTGTGGGCAGAGAAAGTCTGACTGAAGCAGAAACACTCTTGGCAAAACTAAAATTCCAGTTCAGCAAACTGGGCAATATTTTAGTAACAAACTGCTGAACATGAACACTTTGTGTAGTCATGGGTTGCTCTACTGATGATACGGTATCCAAGCACTGCAGGTGTTGTAAAAACCCAACTGAAATGCAAAGGATACGTATTATTACTCTCCCATTTGTACTTAATGATAATGTAGCTGTGTTACTGCTGCCAGAGGTGGCTGCTGGGGCAAATAGCTCTTGTTGCTAGGCTGACTGTGCTCTCACAGCGAACTAATCACTTCTGATTGGAGCCAAGCTGACCACCACCGCAATCTTGTCCCTTTTGTTCCACTTCAGAGTGCATTTGCTGGGTTCACATATGTCCACACAAACCAGGCCAAAGTGATATGTCCATTTGTTTTGGTACAACTTCTCGAACCAGTCCTGGTGTGAAAGCATCCTTGGATCCCTTCTTAATTAAAAAGCAAAAGAGAAAGTGGGCATTATGAAATACAGATATTTGTTAAACAGGACAGAAAAGGTTTTTTAGTCATTTGTGAGCAATAGCATTCTTAACATACACCCACACCAATCTACTACTTTGACAAGGATTCAGGATGGATTTGATACTGTAATTACCAATTTTTTAATCATGATTTTTTAAATTTATTACAGTAATAAATCAATCATTCTTAACAATCCATCATTCAAACAGGGATTAACACTATTCATCCACCATCATTCATATACTGCCTCATTCTTTTCAGGGGCATGGGGGGCTGGACTCTATTCCAGCTGACATTTAGCAAGAGACGGGTGCACCCTAGACTAGTTGCCTACCAGTCACAGGGCTGACACACAGGGCTAGCACCAGAACCAATCAACAATAAACCTAACAAGCATATGTCTGGGCTGTGGAAAGAAACCTGACCCAGAGAGAACCCATTGTATGCATGGGAAAAACATGAAAATTCAACACTGAAAGGCCCCATTGGATCAGAGAGTTGATCCAGCAACCTTCTAGCTTTGAGGCAACTGCCCTGCTTCTGCACCCCCATGATGCTACTTCTGATTTCACAGCTGTTCCAATAAAAGGTCAGGAGGGGTCCCTCAGAAAAAATAGTCATCAAAAGATATTGACCCTTGCATGACTACAAGGATGTTGGAATGGCCCTTGTAGTTTCAAATAAAAAACAAGTTTCAACTAGAAAAGCACTCATACCGCTTTCACACTAAAATCCGCGGGTCAACGCTGTTTTTTTCAACGCTGGTTAACCAGCAACTCCTTTACCACTGCCAGCAGACCCGGGTCTACTCAGCAGCAGACGAGCTGCGTGGCTGTTCTTTTTCCTCTGGCACATCAAGCTGATGTCATCACGTTGATGATGTCATCAGGGCGACAAAAAACGACCACATAAACAATGGAAAAGAGCATGGACGCCGTGGACACGGTTTTCTGTACTTTGTACTTCTGTCCCTCTTTAAAAATGCACAAACTCGGCGCTGATGATACAAAGGCGGGTGGAATTTGTTGCTGAGATGGCAAAGAGTCACGTAAGTTACAGACAGAGGGGACAGGTGCGATGTTATGCCGTGAGCATGTAATGCCGACGTCATCCGTAACTTTGCAGCTTGACTCGGGTGTGATGTTCATACTGAAGCCGGTCGGAGACGAGCCGATAAAAACCCATGACACTTGCAGGGTAAGTCGACCCAGGTCGAAATGCCGAGTAGACCCTTTCAAACTGCGGACTGCTGTTTGTTGGAGTATTTACGCAGGTTTTTTGGCCAGTCTGAAAGGGGTATCAAAGAGCACAGACCTCCGCCAAGGTGATCCAGATCAGTCCCAAAATTAAATCAGTTCTTCCATATCCCATTTCCGACAACTCCTGAAAATTTCATCCTAATCAGTTCAGAACTTTTCAAGTTATTTTGAACACAAACAAACAAACAGACAAACAGACAGACAAACAGATAAATGCCTGCAAAAACATAACCTCCTTGGTGGAGGTAACTAGAAAAGCACCCGGAGAGCGCAGACCTCCGCCAAGTGCCACAGGTCCCTCCATATTGTGATTCACACCAAAAAAATTCCTGGATCCAGACGGAGATCCAGATCAGTCCCAAAATTAAATCAGTTCTTCCATATCCCATTTCCAACAATTCCTGAAAATTTCATCCTAATCAGTTCAGAACTTAACAAAGGCATTCACATCATCACAGGACTGTTTCAGCACTTTACAGGTGATCTAGATAGGTGTTGGTAAACAACTCTTTCTACATTCCTATAAACATGTTTAAAAAAAACAAACCAATAAACAATCAAACAAATTATGAAAATATAGTAACCAAGGTTAAGGTTCTCTGCTTATACCAATAATAATTTACATAATATGCTGTTTATGCTGTATACATGTATATAATTCAGAACAATAACAACAAAAAAATCATAAAACCTCATACCCTAGGAGATGACCCACATGAAGTATACAGGGGATTTATTTAACACTGAAAAAGACAGAATTCATTTCTTTATTTGTTTAGCTTCAGAATGCAAATCTGTCTTTTACATTCTTTCCATCATCCTATCATTCTATTTATACTATGATCTATTTGTAACAAGGCCATTTCGCATGTTTTGGAGAGGCAGACATCAGTATAGGTGATTATAAGAGACTTAACTGTTCATTGACTGATCAGCAAGATAGTGGCAAGCTGCTGAATATACTGTAAATATTGCAGGAGGAATGTGATCCTCTATAATAAACAGCTCGGACATGTTTGTTATCGTGTGCCATAGTTCACAAAGATACTGGTCCTAAAATAAATGTCATCCTCACATGCTATATTTTGATTTTACAATACGTGGCAGAGAGCATGTAGTGTTAGGTAATGGAGTGGTAATGGAGTTCATACTGGCTTTTAAGAGAGTGCAATATATGTAATTGTCAACATACTCTTGTTAAACTAATTTAACAAGGCATGACGCTGGTAAGGAAAAATGCAACCCTAAGTAATGAAGCAGGGATTTATTGGATTCAGATTCACTTACACCAAATTCATTAGCATTTGTTCATTTCAAGATGGTGGCTGAAATATAAAATTTTACATAAATTAGAACTTGTGTAGACTGTGTGTTTAATAACATCTTGGATAATCTATAGAAGTAGTTATAGCTCAAAGCCCACTACATTTCATCAAACAAAATATATCGTGTAATGGTTCCTACAAACACATGCAGCAAGCATACAAAATAAATTATGCCTTTGTGGCTATAATTATGAATACCTTTGTTTGGTTACTAATAAAATGTCAAAATATGGTAGCAGACATGGAAAACTACACAAGAGGCATTCATGAGTACTTTTCTATTTTTAGTATCTCATTTGGTTGAAAGTCATAGAGGCTTACAGTTTTTTTGTTGACTGTGGTCAATACACTAAGCTTACTCTACCTCTCCAAAACACCCTCTCTCTGGATTTTTGTCTTGTAGGCTGCTTGGCATTGTTGGTGTGGACAGCCTGCTGCTGGTACAATAACAAATATTTGTCCTTTCCTTTAGCTCCATTGTCATTATCATTACAGTTCCTTATATTAACTTCAGAGAGATCAACAAATTAAAATTCACATCATTTCCTGCAAATAATGCACAAACATTACTGCAGCCATGACGACCAAAATGGATAGTCCACTGCTGTGGACTAACAGACTCCAAGTGATTTATCCTATATCAGCCATCAATGGAAATTGCATAATTTAACATAAAACCTCATCTCTCAAAGTGTATTGTTCAGGACTAAACCCCCACAGGCAACACCTAACACTCCGGCACGAGATTGGGAGTAGCCACTTTCATGTGAGGAGAAATTTTGGCCCATAACTTCATTTAGAAATATTCATATTTATAATAATAATAATAATAATAATAATAATAATAATAATAATAATAATAATAATAAATAAATAAATAAATAATATTAAATAAATTACCAGATTTTGTGCATTAAACTCCAACAACCTGTAATCACAGTCTGTTTATGATGCTCTTTAAGGGCTTCTGCCCCTTTCAGGCACCCTTCCCATGTCGGTCCAGTGCACCCTGATTGGTTGATCAGTCTACCCTATTGGTTAGTCAGTGCTGCTATGCGTCATGCTATCAACAATTTTGCTCTACACTGGGATTGCCAGTCTGAGGTAATGTATGTAAACTAAAGATGCAGATCTGGTAGGTCTGGTCGAGGGGACTGTGAGAGCAAGCCCCCCCGACCAGACCTACCAAAGGGCAAAGGGAACAAAAGAATTTATTGCAACAGTTTGCATTCCCTGCTATGGACATGCATAGGTATGTAATTTTGCCAGTAAAAGTAATATTCAGGCAGAATGATGAGAACATTTTCAGGATGTGGGATATTGTGTTCAAAGACTAAACAGAGACTCAAACTTTGATGAGGAGAAGAGCAAAGAAAGGAGAGGAGGATCCTGAATGTCATGCTTCCACTTAGTGTGCCCACCTGTTGACACTATGGAGGCCTGATCCCTCACTGCTGAAAATAGAGACTGTGCCTGGCTTACAGCTGGACCAAATGTGTGCATGAGAATCTACTTGTGTGTTTGCTGTGATGCATCACTCCTGAAAGAAAGCTGATAGTAGGAGAAAGACCCAGAACCCTGTCAGCCATGTACATAAATATGTGACCACCTTAAGTGTCTGACCAGATGTAGAATGTACCCAGGCATAATTTGATTTAGATATTCTAAGAGTGGTTTTAGCCATATACTGTACTGTATGCAAGCATTTTTTGAGCATGTTACCAAAGCTTAAATTGACTTTCACTTTTCAGAATTTCTCTCACAAAGCTATCTACCATGTCTTTAAAAAAAAGAGGAAAAAGCTGCGGTTATTGCTTAAGCCAGAGGTGTCCAAAATATGGACACGGGAGCCAACTGCAGCCCGACGTTTACTTTAAGTTGGCTCATAGCAAGTTCCAAAAACTTGGAACTTGCTGCTTATGCTTGACTGATGAATAAAGACTAACAGAATTTAGATTCAGATTTTAATTCCAGCATGACTTTCCCTCATTTGCCTCACAATTGTCTCAAGATCTGATTTACAAAGAATGTAATTTACAAAGTGCTAATCAGCTTCAACCACCAACATTTTCAAATGTCTGGCAGTTTTGTGCAGCTTGTTCTTGTTTTCAGTCTTTAGTGGAGATAACCTTCTCTGCTGCACGCAGTGCCATTTTCATACTTTTGTAAGGTGACCTTGAGTGTGTTAAATAACATGTAGTATTATTATTATTATTATTATTATTATTATTATTATTATTATTACTATTATTATTATCATTATTCTAAATCTAACAAGGTGCCGAGCCACAGGTAGCCAGGGCTGCCCAGTGCCCCCCAAAATCTGATTAATCAACCCAAATCTTACACAATGACACACAGTTTGCCTTGTTAAGCCATTAATGGAAAGCTGTGATGTAGGCAGTTTATTTTCTTCAAGTATTTTCAGTAATCAAGCATACCCTGAACTACATTGAATCTGTTTCACTAACTTTAATGGCTATGTCAAAATGACCGAGTCTTTCTTATATATTTTGTATGCTGCTCCTGTTAACATAATATTTGGACATCCCTGGCTGAAGCAACAGGTACTGTTTAGCTTGTGAGCCACTGACATCATCTATATGGACACTTGCTCCAATGTAAAATGAATAAAGAAAGAAAGAAAATAAAAGAACCAATTGATTGTAAAGTATTGCCTTCGGAAACCCAAAGCCTTTACAAACAGAGTATATCATACATACACATGCTTGTGCAGTGACTTTATGTGTGGTAAAACTGAGATAATAATTCAGGCTTGGAGTTATTTTTTCCCTTCCTGCTCCAACTTTTCTTTTTTCTGCCCATTTCATTTGGCAATAACATTGTCAGTGTCAATTAAAGACCAGCAGGTAGATATTTATTAAGTTTGTAATGGTAGACTCAATGATATCTAGCTAATCACAATCAAGTATGAGGGACCTGTTTATATTCTTGCTCTCCAAGTTGACTGCTTAGGCCAAAAAGACCCTCAGGCAACCAGGGGATGTTTTAGTGCTCCCAACATATAATAGATGTATCACTTGTGTAAACATTGGCATTTGGGCATTATCATACTCTTCCTTATTCAGTTTGGATTGATACCCCACCTGTCTACTTAATCTGTGCAGTTTGATGTGGGCAGGGGTTAAACTTAATTTTGTTTCAGTAGCCTTTCCATTACATTGTATGGATTTTTGTATGGATGTACAATTGATTGTTTCATTACAATTCCCTGAGGTACGACCTCCAGTTCTTAGCTATAATCCATGCCAGACTCCAGTCCCAGTGACACGACCTGAATAACTTGCTGTCTGCTTGTCTAGATGTTCAGCCAAGGTCCTTCTGACTTCTAATCCTTGCTCCTCCTCCCTAATCTGATCTCCAGTGGATTAAAGACACACTTTAGTACAGTAGATGCAGTCTCTTGAGCATGGTTTGCTAAACACAGGTTTATCAAAGTGATGCACATAAGCCATCTCTAAGAAATAAACAAAAATATTTCCACCTCCTACATGTGGCTCAAAGGCCTTCTTTGATCCTAGTTAAGTGATACCTATGTAAGTTATTGATGGATTGATTCAAGAGCCTACTACAACATGTCAAACACAAATACTAGTCTGTGTCTGTTTGACTGACTTCCCTCCTCTGTCCCATGTTGTTAAAAGTGACAAAATACTATTATAATGTTTAAGTGGTCTCTGTCATTCACTTGCTTCAGTTGCGGACTCACCACTTAATTGATACAGAGTGACATTGTCCTTATTTTGAAGATGCATAGCTGCTTACCCCTGACCAAGTCAATTATTTTCATAGTAAACTATGTTTCCTACATTGAGCAAAACTATGTACTTTTCAACCAGTCAAAACTTGTATGGACTATTTTTTTTAAAAAATATGCTTGCTAGTTTACCCTTGCCTCTGATAGTTCAATAGACTTTACTGAGAGTATTCAAGCATTATGAGCTAGGGCAGCTGGTTTACTCCCTTTTATTGGTTCTGCTATTCTAACAACCTCCTGGCTTCAGTCTGTGCTGAACATTTGAATTAAATAAAAATTGTTATTCATATTTCCCAAAATTTGAGCTATGCCCTTGACTTGAGGGGGGACTCCACACAGAGGTGAATTCAATCCACAAGTTTTTAATTGTATGGGCATTTTGTCCACACGGATATGGAATTTTGGGTGCCTGAAAACACGTATTTTTTAATAATGGGTCCCAGAGTGAATAAATCTGAAAATGCCAGGTTTGTGTTTCATTTATACAATGCATACAGATACTTACAGAAACGATGACATTATAGCCCCACCTCTCCATTAGAGGTCAGGGTTCACACATGCAGATGTGTGAACCCTGACAACAAAAAAATGTCAGGATCCAGTGTTGTTTTAGTGCTGCAGTAACTATTGAGCTTGTTATGGATTTTACAGTAAAATCTACTTTTCCACTACTACCATGGTGAGCAACAAGAGGACATGGAGAATAGCATATGCCAGTGCCTGTTTAAATTTCTTACCATACGTGCATGCTCCATCTCTTCTCTGGTTTTAGTGTATGTCTGCAGGAGCATTACAGCACTACTTGCAGGCCTGGCATACATACTACAGCGTTTTTAGTGTTTTTGTGTGGAGGAACACATTACTTTCAATGTTACAAACAATGCTGTGTTTACAGTGAACATTTTGAAAACAAAAACGTTTTGCCTCCGTGTGGACAGGGCCTTTATATTATAACAAACTCCCACTGCGGACACACATAAAACGGAAAAAGAGAAGGAAATAAATGTACACCAACAGGTCCTGGCATATGTATATCAATAAATCGATCTTTATTTGTATAGTGCCAAGTCACGACAAATTACCTCAAAACAATTTACCTTAGAGTCGGTTGATTCAGTACTTTTCATTTTTCTTGACTTTTTTAAAAATTATTAATTGATTTTATTTTTATTTATATTCCAACCTGAATCCACCATAGATGTAAATATGAACTCTCTACCTCTAAAGCACCTTCTCCCTGCTCTGCCACACGTGCTGAGTGCTGTTCTGATTGGGCTGAGTGGGATGGAGGGGGGAGGGTAACGACATCTCAGCTGGAAGCCCAGAGGCTTACAGAATGTATGAGTTAGTGCTTTTGTACTAGTACATTATCAAATTGGCATTTTCGGGACAGTCATTGTAAATATTGTATTTCAAATGTAATTCAGAATGGCCTACTTAAAGATTTGAAAAGCTGTCATTATGTACTTTAGTAGTCTGCTGAACTACTATGGGAGGGCTTGAGTAGTTAGCAGTTAGTGAAAGTGCTAGTTAGTTAAAGCCAGACTCCTGCTGGGAGGCTACGAGCCGCCGACAGCTTAGAGGTATTAAAAGATTATAGAATCAAAAGACTCTAGAAGCCAGTTTTAGCTCCTACTTCAAGGTAAGTGATTTATGAAGGGATCGACAATGTAGGTAATTCTACAATCTTCTCGTCTAACAAGAGTGCGTTCCCCTCTAACACCTCAGCTTTAAATAGCCTAGATGCTTTACATGAATATAACAGAGGCAAAGGCGAACAGTAACAGTGATACAAAGATCTACTCACCGAGTGTGTGTCTGTAAGCAGGTGACAGCAGAGCTTGTGTGGAAGGCAGAGCTTTACTCTTGCGACGTTTCCAACATTACTGAGCTTCAGGTTGTGTTGAGAGGCTGTGTAGGCTGAGAGAGATTCAGGCTGACTGGGAAGACTCTCTTGTTCCCTCACTGCCCCCCCCCAACACACACACACACACACACACACACACACTTTCTTTTTCTGTCTTTATTTCCTCCCTGCGTGACGGTTACAGAGCCTAACCATGTGCTCGAAATACCTCTGCCAAACAATTGCTTAACAAATGTGCACCCATTCACTCAGGAACACACTAAATAGTTGAGGACCAAAACGTTTCAAGTCATACGTAAAAATCAAAGCTTTCACAAAGTGTAACCAGATTTAAGTTCATGCCAGTGGTTATCATTCAGGATATATTGGAGCAGGGGCTCTTTAAAAGTTAGAAACTTACATTTTACTGTAATTTTTTGAGGATTCCTTCTGGTCTGGAGTAATTACCTTGTTAACTAACTTAATACAGGATAAACACATTTCAGCTTCCAAGGATTTCTGAAAAGGGGTTCTATTCAAATAAAGACATGTTAAAACAACAAAAACCTAACCAAAAAATCCTTTTCCCATTAGTTATTGTTTAGCTTCTAACCGCTGAATCAACACACTCATTATTTGACAGTACAGATAAATAGTGTCTTATATCCTAAACCCGTAAATTAAAAAGAGTACATATATTCAAGGAAAATGGACAAGTGCTCTTAATGCTTTTATTAAAATAAATTAAATCAAGTCTTGCAATCAGCGGGGCTTTGTGTATGGAAGGGTCATGCAATAGGTTTATTGCACTTCAAGTGGGAGAGGGAAATAATAAGATTTTACTATTTTTCCTCTTTTTGATTAATTCTTACTCAGTTCCTTTTAACAATTAGTATTGAGTGTCTGTGTGGAGAAGTATACCTATGCAAGAAAAGACTTTCTGTGTCAATGAGAGGTACTGATGATGATGTTGTGCTACCTCTACTGATGTTCCAGCATGTTGAAAATCCATTTCACTTTTTGGATTACCTGCCATTAAGGCATACTTCTGACAACATAATTCTCAGGGAATTGGTGGCGCAGTTGGATAGTGCACTTGGTCAGCAAATGGGATTTTGCAGGCTAGAGCCCAGCTCCAAGCAACAAAGTGGTGATGTGTCCTTGGGCAAGACATCCCCACTGCCACTGCTGCGTCAGTGGCATGTAAATCGGCATGAAACGGTGTGAATGTGTTAGTTAGCTGATACTGATAGCTGATAACATAGAAACTCTGAACCATCAGTGAGTGAATGTGAGAGTGCATGGTGACCTGCGATGTAAAGCTGCTTTGAGTAAAAGACTAGAAAAGTGCTATAAAAGCTCAAGTCCATTTACCATTTACAACCCCTGCCTCCTTTCTGCCATGATTACTTTCTTGACTACTTAGTGCTACAGTGTTCAGTATAAATGAGTACACCCCTTCAGATTTGTGAGAAAACCTTTAGTGTCCTTTCAAAATCAACATTTTCTATGGCATGCTATACCACAAAATACTCCCCCAAGTGTAGGCCACTGATTGCAAACAAGATTTTTTTAAGTTGCACACAAAGAAGCATTTTTCTCAATTTAAGATCAGGATGCAAAAATGAGTACACCCCAATCAAAGGGGTGGGAGCAAAGCTAAATTTTAGTTCTCATATTACCCTTATTGTCATCTTATAGTAAAACAAATGTTATGTTAAACTCAGCTTTGTCAAAACTTTGGAAATTGTTCTTTTGTTCATTTAGACATTGATTAATACATTAATTTTAATAGGGTGTGTACTCATTTATTCTGGGCACTGTGTATGTGTCTTACATCTTTCATCACAATATAACATTGAAGCAGAAACTAAGTGGAGGGCATTGATAATGGAATTGTTAAGCATAATGGCAAACTATACATATTTCTTTAATCACTTGTACATTTCAAAACTGGACAGATTCTTGTGCTGCTGCTAAGCAGCTGGCCAGCTACATATAAGTTTTCCTCTTATGGGCTATGCAAGTTTTATAATTCTTTAAAACTGTTTGAGAAAAACGATTGTCTATTACCAAAACATTTGAAGAGAAAGAGAATGTGTACTAACTTGTATTTGATCTTAGTTTTTATTGTTAAAAAGAGAGCCTTATCTGCGTTTGAACAAAAATCTCACCCTTAATATGTTCATTCATCTGTTGAGGGAGAAATAATATATGTGTTTTTTTGTTTATCCCCCGTTTCCCTTCTCTCACTTTGAGGAACAGGCTGACTGATGACCATGGGTGTAAGAGTAAAGCCAAGAGTACTTCTGAAACAACATAACTGTCAGAAAATGGCGCTTAATTTCAATGGCTCTTTTGAAAATGCAGCTCAGCCTAAAAGCTTTAATTTGAGAGGTTGCTGTTGCCATAGCAACATTGCCCCCTTGAATTGTGTAAATGATTAGCAGACAGTGAGGAAGATTTTTATTTTCGGACTGAGTTTCATCATTATGGCAGAATGCTGGTGAAGGCTTTACTTCAGATACAGTCTATTGAATGTTTTTTATCACCTCAATCTCCTCTGTGACGTCAGTCAGGGGCAATTTTAGGATGAGCCCTTTGTGTGGGCTTATTTTCCCTTGATTGAAATTATTGTTTATACATTTGTATATACATCTGACAGCATATCAGGGAAAGCACACTATTAATCTCTGGCAAGAGAGAAATGGTTAGAAGATGAGAGAATGGCCAGAAGATAATTAAAGACACTGAGGTTAAAGGCAAGAATGAAATTGGTCATGAATAAGCTGTAAAACAAACTCTGCAGCCATTGTGAAAAAACTGCCTTCTTGCCCAAAGACTTGTCCGCTCTGCCCCACTGCTAGGTCATTCTAGAAGGGCCAGACCCAGATACATGCAAATTTTGGGCCTTTATCCTTAATGAAAATGTCAGATCTTAAACAGAGTAGCAGAATCTCTACAAATTAAGAGAACATCTGTTAAACAATGTCTCTGGAAAAACCTCAACATTGTTTTCAGAATCATCCACTTTAACATGTAAAGCTTCAGGCTAGCTTGATGACAAAGAGACAATTTGCTATGAAAGTGTGACAATTGTAACTAAAGACAGGCAGTTGGTGCACTCCAGGGTGAAAGGGTATATGATGTATTTACTGACATAAGTGAGCTGAATACTTATTGAGTTTACATTAATAACACTTGTTGTGATTAAAATGTATTTATGGTTTTATTTTCTTAAGATTAATAGATCTTTTTAAACCTATAACATTTTTTTTGATTTCCAAACCTTTTCCCCCTAAAAACAAGCAATTCTCATTTAAAAATGTGTTTTAGTAGAGGTAAATGCCATATTTACACCATGTGATTTGTTTATATTGTTTGTTACTTTTAGATTAAGGAAACATTTCTCAAGTTTATTTACATTAAAGATGTACAAAAGTGAGGAAAAGTGGGTTTAGTAAATTATTTCTTTGTTGTAACACCGCTTCTTGGCAATAAATATTATGCCCTTGGAAAGTCTGCTTATTTCCCTTTTAAACATGGACATTTGTAATGAATATGCATTTGTGGGATAAGCAGTTGAGCTGAATTTTTAAATTTGCCAAATCTTCTCTGCCAATGCCAAACAGCTTTTTTTCTGTTGCTGTTGACTCATGTTTAGAGCTTCTGGTATTCCCAGCTGCAACAAAACCAAGTTGCAGCATTATTTAGAGTGAGCCCTAGTACCATCCCCAAGGTCAAGTTCCACTGTGATGTCAGAGAACTGTTCTTGGGCACAACCCACATACTCAGCTTTGCTGCTCATCCCACAAATGCACATTCATGACAAATGTGGCACCATTTAAGAGGGAAATAAACAGTCTTTCCAACAGTGTAAGATTTATTTCCAAGAAGCATAATCTACCAAACACAGATTTCCTCACTTCCCACGGTGCTCTGTTTATATTGTTATGGATGTATAAATATCATGAAGCTCAAAAATGCAGTGGGTCTACCAGACCTGGGAAAATTGGCAGAGGGACCAAAACCTGAGCAACACACAAGGGTTAATTGAATATAAAGTTCCACAATATGCAAAACCCTGACAAGAAACATAAACTACATAGTTGTAAAAAGTTGTCTGTACTACTTTATTTGAAATGCACAGTATTTGACAACTTAATGTAAATATGTTGTTTTTGTCACCAGAGAGTTGGCTCCAGGATGGCAATTAACTATTTTTACATCTTAACCAGTTTTAATTAACACTGGGGGACCACAGACATGAGGACAGTTTCATTTTTTTTTCAACATTATACACCTCTAAAAATGCACACACTGAACAATTAGGCACTTAGTGGAACCACCAAACTGCTATTTGTATCAACAGCTTCACAGTGGAGATTTCACAGATGCTAGATATGGATATGGAAGATTGCTGATATTGTTAGCTGGCTGTCCTGGTGTGTGTTTTGTTTTTTAATAATATGGGTGGATTCCAAGCAGGGAAATAGTTAAGATGTGCTTTTAAGCTTTTAAGACAGACTCAAAACCAGACTGTTCATTCTAAAAATTTAAACTCTGTCATAATCAAAATATTAAAAAAATATTTGATATTAGCATTCTGAATTTATGAAGCTTGGAATTCACTGAGAGGAGTAAAGAAATATTAAGAGATCAAAATCAGGATTTTTTTGGACCAATCACTTTGGCACATGCCCACTGATTGTTGCAAAGTTCAAACTGGGTCCAAAACCTGCCCTCAAATCGTGAAGTTCAAGACTTACAAGTCATTATATCAAAAAAAATTCTCACAGCTAAATTAGCAGCATAGTATTTTAGTATTATGTCTCAAAACTTTGTGTGGCATGGTTTATTTGTTTTGAGTACAGTGTTACAGAGTACAGGGTGTATTTGTCTGTTTAAACTATAATCTTGGTAAGATACAAACTTTTGGCTGCACATGTTGACCTCAGCTTTGTCTTACTGCAGCAAGCACCTTGCCTTACATATAAAAAAAAAAAGGTATCTCTCATGTATGATCGGTTTACTCCGTTGCAAAAATGACCAGCTTGATTTGCAGCATGAGGACAGAACATCCATTTATTATGGTGGGATATTGTCTCTTCCAGAATGAATACTTGATATTAGCTTAAATGTAGCTATATTTACAGCATTCAGCTCTAAAAATTACTTATGTAATTTCCCTGTGAACATGTTCAACACAAACAGCACTATCAAAGCACCAGTGACGTAAAGAGAGAATTAATCCTACTGTAATCGCTCATCCTATCATACAGAGCTCAGGCATTGTCATTACAACATTATTTTCCCTGTTCTCATCCCGAACACACCAGTATTACTCTAGTGCCGTTAGCCTGACACTGGTTTCCATGGCAACAACTGAAGTGAAGTGGAGTGTTTTAGTTGCTACAGTCTAAAGATAGATCCTTTTTAAACACACCAGTTGGGCAGCAAAACCACATTATGATATTGAGCAAAGAGAGAAAACTTGACTACAGAAAAGGCAGGATGATACTGAAAGTTAAGCAGCACACACTGTGTGATTGGTCTCCAAGCCCAAAAAGAGCACATATTCTTTCTGCCATAAGATCATGAACACTGGTCATTCCTTTCTTCGTTCTCCCCAGTATGATGGCTAGCAAGGGCAACTGTTAGAGCTACAACCGTAAAAACTATTATGCAATTTTAAGCAAATTAAAAAAAATACCAAACTGTTGCATCATTAAATTAACTTACATGAAATTAATATACTTTAAAGAAGCCTAAAAACACTACTACTCTCAGTAAACATATAAGCTATGCAAAAGACAGCAATATGAAATGGTAATTAATTTCTCAGTCTATTCCATCTGACATGATATTTACTGATCTGTTCATACAATGTCATTGATGCTGATATGGTTACTTACTTTTGTTTATAAAAGACACATTATCTATCATCTTCCTGACTGTCTCTGCTCTATTGAGCCTGTGATTCCTCTAGCTCTCAGCTGTGAGGACTTTAAGAGCTTGTTTAACGATAAAATTCTTAAAATTAGAGATAAAATTAGCAACTCCCTTCACCTGGACCTGATCCCAAGTAAGCTGTTCAAGGAGGTCTTTCCCTTAGTTTGTCCATCCTTATTGGAGAAAATCAACATATCTTTATCAGCAGGCTATGTGCCACAGTCTTTAAAGTAGCTGTAACCTCCTCTTAAAAAATCTACCCTCGATTCAGGCACATCAGCCAACTATAGGCCTATATCAAATCTTCGAGAAAGTAGTGGCTAATCAGCTCTGTGACTTCCTTCAAAATAACAGCCTGTTTGAGGACTTTCAGTCAGGCTTTAGAGCTCGCCACAGCACAGACAGAGACAGACTTCAGATGAGGGACTTCTCTCAGTACTTGTTTTGTTAGATCTTAGTGCTGCTTTTGACACCATAGATCATAATGTTTTTCTACAGAGATTAGGGGATTACAGGGACTGCTTTAAATTGGTGTAAGTCCTACTTATCTGATAGATACCAGTTTGTAAATGAGAACAATAAGTCTCCGCTGTACACTAAAGTAAGTTTCTCAAGGCTCTGTGCTAGGTCCAATTCTCTTCTCCATATATATGCTTCCCCTCGGTGATATCATGAGAAAATACTCAGTTAGTTTTCATTGTTATGGTGATGATACTCAACTGTATGTATCAATGAAGCCAGGTGAGACAAATCAGTTATCTAAACTAGAAGAGTGTCTGAAGGACATTAGGACCTGGATGGACAGAAATTTTCTTCCTCTTAACTCAGACAAGACAGAGGTCATTGTGCTGTGCCCCTGACACCTTAGAGTAACCTTTTCTAATGGTTTAGCTGCCATAGATGGCATTAGCCTGACACCGAACACAACTGTTGGTCATCTTAGGGCTCTATTTGATCAGGATTTATCCTTTAACTCTCACATAAAGCAAATTTCAAGAACAGCCTTTTTCCATCTTCAAAACATTGCTCAAATCAGGCCTATCCTGTCTCAGAGCGATGCTGAAGAACTACTCCATGCTTTTGTTACCTCTAGACTGGACTATTGTAATTGTCCTCTATCAGGCGGTCCCAGCAAGTCGCTTAAAGCACTACAGCTGGTTCAAAATGCTACTGACTAGAACTAGGAGAAGAGATCACATTACACCTGTATTAGCTTCTCGGCATTTGCTTCCTATAAAATACAGAATAGAATTCGAGATTATTTTTCTCACCTATAAAGCTCTCAGTGGACAGGCACCAATTTATCTTAAAGAGCTTGTGGTGCCGGACAACCCCTCTAGAACATTACGCTTCCAAAAAATGCTGGCCTGCTCATGGTACCATCAGTCTCGAGAAGTAGTATGGGAGGTAGAGCCTTCAGTTATCAGGCTCCTCTTTTCTGGAACCATTTACTGACAACGGTTCGGAAGGCAGACACCCTCTCTACCTTTAAGGCTGGACTTAAAATATTCCTCTTTGATAAAGCTTTCAGTTAGGAACCAGCTCATAGTACATAGTTAAAACACATATTAAGATGAAATAGGCTTAGACTGCCAGGGGGATCTGGCACACTGAGCTCTGTCTTTGAACACTCTGTCTATATGCCTTTGCCCCTTTTTGTTTTGCTCCTGTACTCGTCTCTGGCTCATGTCTTGTAGGCGGCCTGGGATCCTTGGTGTAGACTGCCTGCTGCTGTGGAGTTGTGAAGCTTCAATAACTACAATTACAGATATAACAAATATTTGGCCACTTCTTTAGCCTCTTTCCAGTTCATAGTCATTATACAGTAGTTGTTAATGTAGACATTAACATGATCTCCATGGTTGATTATACATCCATAGTAACTATCTTTAGCACCATGTTGGCATGAGGTCGCTCTTGAAAATGAGATGCCACATCTCAAGAGGCTTTCCTTTAATGAATTTATACTCAGCGGAGACAAATGTGGTGGGGACGGATTTATGGTCTTGGCGTCCATGAGTTTGTCACAACCATAAATTCTAATTTTCAGTCCTTTGTCCCTGCAGCCACCCCCCATGATTAATACAACACTTATAAACTCTCATTTTGATGCTGTTGTATTATTCAACGCCAGTCATCTCTACCTTATAATCATTATAAATATTAATGTAAAATTACATTATTACTCTTTTCATGATTATTATTGATTACACTTCTATAAAAACTATCACTACAGTCATACAGACACAAGGACCCTCCTGAAAACAAAAAGCTGCATCTCAAGGGGATGAATTTATATTCAGCAGAGACAAAGACAGGTCTATGATTGGCCCATGGATCTGTTACTAGCTTTAGTTCTTAATTTAGTCCACTTGTCTCTTGTCCCTTGTCCCTCCCTTAGCCCACACACCAACCCAACACAGCTTAGTGTGGATGGCTGTTCATCATGAGACTGGGATCCACATTCAAGATTTCCTTCTGCTAAACAGAGGTTTTTTTTCTTGCCGCCATGATGGAGGGATTCATGATTGGCTATATGGATTCAT
The DNA here is from genome assembly GCA_037902135.1 of Cetoscarus ocellatus. NCBI lineage: Eukaryota > Metazoa > Chordata > Actinopteri > Labriformes > Labridae > Cetoscarus > Cetoscarus ocellatus. Next base: position 920,060 of record JBAMNC010000769.1, read on the forward strand.
GTTGGGTGTTGAATGTATGTATTTTTATATATATGTATATGTGTGTTTTTATATGTATAGAATATGTATATATGCATATATGTGTATCCATAAAATGAAGAGTTTGTCTTCATCATGCTCTATAGTAAAGTGTCTTGGGATAACACTTGTTATGAATTGGCGCTATACAAATAAAGATTGATTGACTGATTGATTGATTGATTGATTGATTGATTGACTGTCTTTTCTAGTTTAGAATGAATTGAGCCAAATCCAAATTCAGAGGTTTTAAAAAGCTGACTGTGGGCAAAAAAATCCTAATCTACTGCTAGATTCTGCCACAACGTGTATAGGAGTGCGTCAACAACATCATTACCAGTGGATGCTGATATGACAGTGGACAATCATACCAACATTGCTATACAATGTATGAAAATCTATGGAGCATCAGGGCTGGCATCAGTGAGCCTGATGTAAAGCTGCCTGTGTCTCCAAAGAGGCCTTCATAACACATCCACAGCTTCCCTCCCACTCACATTCTGTTCTGGAGAGGATTTATTCAGTTATGCAGTTATATAGGCAATGACAACACAGAATGATTAAGATGAGAGATGGAGAACAACACAGGATTTCCTTTGGCCGGTTCAGTTCACTCCAATGGATAATTATTTGAAACAGGAAGGTGCAGAGACAATGGTCGCTGTAATAGTTTGAATATCCTGGGGGATGAGGATATTTCAAAAACAGGTGTGTGCGTGTGTGTGTGGGTGTGTGTGGGGGGCGGTGTGTGTGCGTGTGTGTGTGGGTTTTTGTATGTGGGGGTGTGTGTGTGTGTGAGTGTTTGAGTGTGTGTTGGAGTAGGGGGTGGGGGGTCAGGTTTGTATAGGGTCATCACAGTAAAAAATTATCAGAGAATTGTTTTTTAGTTGTCATTTAGTTGTGCTGTGTTCTCTGATTGGAACAGCTGTTAGCTCAATTGGACAACTTATTAGCAGGACAGATCACTGGCTAGATTAGTACAAGAATAACAATTTCTTATTTAATAAGGACTATTTAGCAGCATCAATATTATTAACCTGTGGCATGTTAAATGCTTTTTTAAAGTTTTCGGTGAATTAAAGGGTCTTCATGACACATTGTGAAGAATAATGTGTCTTTCTTTAGACTATTGTCATATGGAGATTCATCCATAACAACTTATAACGATTATTTCAAACAAGTGATATTGCAAAAAAAAAAAAAAAAAGCTCAGTATAAGCAATAAATCAGTAAGGATTGAGAGGTTTTAGTCTGTCACACCCTGGCTCCTGTGTTATTACAAAAGACAGGATGAGTGTATCCAAGAAATGGATATTTATCAGAAAAGTTGTAAATTAATAATAATAATTATAATGGTCTGTGCTAGTCTTTAGCAACAATGTGTGTGTGTGTGTGTGTGTGTGTGTGTGGGTTTGTGTGTGTGAGAGAGAGCATTATGTTGGAGCAGGCTTTGATCAGGTGAAAAAGAAAGTGTGTCAGGAAGCGAGCTTTTATTTCCTGAGAGCTGCAATAGACCCAAGTGCTCTGGATATGATGCAACTTCATGGAACAAGTCAACACAAACACTCTGACTGCAGCCTTGCACAGTCACATGACTAGTTTAGAGGGCAGGAAAGAGGGTAAGCCACCAATGCACACTAAGTGAAGCTGCAGAATGGACCTTCATGTTTTCAACTTTTTAAGATTAAATATTTTCAGCACCACAGAAAAACATAGGCATTGATGTAGTGTAAAATTTTAGGCACTTTGAACCCTTAAACAGCACCAAGGACACTGTATCAGTAAAACAGTAAAGAATGAACCGTCCACGTATGTGCAGCCACAATATGAGAATAGCATTGGAAAGCCAGGCCATATTCACTCTTAGGGGCATAGCCTGACAGTCTGTGAGAAATTTCACTAAAATGCTCTGTTATGAGCAGGGCTAAAACAGTGGGCCATGTAGGCATGTCTAAAACTGTGGATTTGTTTGAGAAAAACTTTTAAAAATATACTTTAGTAACATCTGAGAACTTTGTAGGCACCTTGTGAAGGACTGTAATATAGAGCCTTAACGGCTTTATCTTAGAGTAAGAGAAACATTTTTGCAGCAATTTCCCAAAGCTGTAAATATGCTTGTTTGGTGGATGGTTTAGGTGGCTGTAGCCCCTCTTTTGTAATTAGTTTCAGTATGCCTTTCTCCACTGTCAGTTTGTCTTCTAATTTCCAGTGCCCTGTGCCATCAGCTACAGGCACATAGCCAGCCAGTTAGCATCAGCTGACAAAAATAGCTGTGGTGTCATGCACAAACATGTCCTGCAGGATTGTCTTGCAGTGAAGATCATAGCTTTAAAATGAGGCAAAAGAATCAATCTATTCTTTTTTGTATTGTTTGTGTGTTTTATCTTAGTATAAGATAAAAGTGGGCTTCAAAAAAAATTTTCAACAGTTTCAAAATAAAAGTAGTTAGCCATCATGATAAGCACTTTAATTTTATGGTTAAGCAAATACTTAAAGGTAGCAATTTAGCTAAATTTCAATTTGTTTTGTAAAAAAGCTGCTTTAACTTTTACATAGTTAATGCACAAATACCTGCCCTTTTAAAGTTTTTGAGAGACATGATAAGGCATTAAATTAATTGAAAAAGGTGAAGCAGTGAGTTATCATCAGTAATTTCAACCTGGGCTTTGTCAAGCTGGCCCAAGGACAATGCAAATGATATGCTGAACTAACTTTGATAAACAACCCTGCTGCCTGCTGTAACCCCTATGCTGGCCTTACACTAAACAATTTTAATGTCACAGACAAATTTCCAAGGTCAGAGTACAACATTTGGTATTTGGAGTCCTGCTGAGTTGAGGCCTCCATGATCTGTGCTGTGCCAGAGTCAGAAAATACATTATGGCAAGCTATGTCATGCTATCTCTCAGCCAAGAGGTACAGACTACACAGCTTAAATCGACTGCACATAACGACCAATGAGATTACATTGGAAAAAGAAGTTGAAACAGAGGACAGCAAACAAACACACTGCATTCACAACACCCTAGTTGGTCTCTCCAAATATTATGATGAATGATACGTTAGCTGTATTTGAAATGCAAGCAGTCACTTATCTAGATGACAAGGTGCTTCTATTTCTCTTCAACATTTCTCGATTCTTGTACATTTGTAATTGTTGCACATGCAGAGCTCTCTGTGCTCCCATTGGCCAACATCTCTGACATGCCAGAACACATTGTAGGAGGCAGGACAAAAAAGTTGGTAGAGTTATGAGGCATCCTAGACAGGTCTTGGTTGTCATATACTATGAGACACAAGTATGAAACTTTTTTGGTCTACAGATCCAGAAACCTAGAGAATGTTGAATTAGGCTGTGTTGTTCATAAATCATGTAGTCTGACCCTGCATACACTGCACTACTTCAACACAATTTTGACCTGAATTTAGAGTCATACAGCTGGCTTCAAAGTCAGGAACTGTGTGCCATTTGTTCTGCATTGTAGACGGAGACATGACAGCGGATCACAGCAGACCAGCTGCCTCCAACTGGCACTGACATGTTTGATACTCTGGTCGTGCAACTGCTTTCACTCACACAGCAAGAGAAACTGTAAGCTGATTCTCTAACTTTTTCCTTTTTTTGCCATCAGACAGCTTCTGAAATCACCAAGGTAAGAGCAAGCATACCTTTGTGCTTTCCTCTTGTTTTATAAAACAAGCAAACAGACAGCAGAGCTTCAGCTGACAGGAAATATTCTAATGAATTAGCTGCTGACTGTAATTACTGGTGTTGTGTGTGTGGGTGTGCATGTGTGTGCATGCGCCATGGCCACAGCAGGTTTTTTTTTTATCTGTGTGTATTTGAGCTGTGAAAAAGAGATTACTGAAATGACAGATAACACATTGCTGCCATTTGTCAATGTTTTGTCCAGATTCATCTCATACAGTGTGAGCACTCAGGTTGTTTCCAACCATCAGACCATTTAACCTAGATTCAGTCATAGATTCAGTCTATGGATGGTCAGAGAGGGCCACCCAACTCGCTCATACAGAGAAAAATGATGAGTTAGAGCCTTAAGATTTGTTATGAACCTTAGAGCTCCAGATAAACAGTATCCAATGATTTAAGGCATTGAGAAGATGCACGCAGATATAAAACATCACCATAGTCAATCAGAGGCATGGAAGTATAGCAACAAGATGCTTTTTTGCACCAAAAAAAAAATTAGACTTATTTCTGAAGTAAAAGCCCAGCCGCAGCCTTAGCTTCTCTACAAGTTGCTCAATATGAAGCTTAAAAGACAGAGAATCGTCGATCACAAACCCAAGGTTTTTATAAGAAGATACAAATTCAATCACATGACCCTGAGCTGTCACAATAGAGGGCAGGTTCGATGACCTCTTTTTTTGAGTTTGTGAGCATCAGCAGCTTTGTTTTTTCAGAATTCAAAACCAACTTCAGCTCCCTCAGATTTTCCTGCACAATATCAAAGGCCTCCTGCAGAAGACAAAGGGCTTGATCTTGTGTGGGGACCAAGCAATAAATAACAGTATTGTCCACATATCAATGAAAATTAGCATTAGGGACATTATGACAGATACTGTTAATATACAGAGTGAATAAAAGTGGTCCCAAGACTGAGCCCTGTGGTACACAGTTTGGACCTGAAGGTATCCAGGGGTCAAGCCATCAGCTTGCGCACACTGTGATCGGTTTGATAAATAATTCAGTTAACAGTTTGAGCTGACATTATGTCCACGACTGAATCTGACATAGACTTTCAAACCAAATTTTACAGTTTAAAGGCAGTCTTTCTCAAGTCATGGCCTGAAACAAAATTAAAAAAGGATTTTTATTTACTTAATGCTTTAGTGTTGAATTGTGTAAATTTTGCTGCACGAAACAGGAAGCAACAGGTTAGAAACAGAGCAGGAAGGCATAGTCCCTGTGCAAGGCTCAGCAGGACTACGGAAATTAGGAGAAATGAATGGGGTGATGATAGCTAGAATTTTACTTTGACATATTTTTCTCTTCAGAATTCACGAAGGACCTGGCTATCTATGAGTATGCTGTGGTTACGTTAACTTACGAGCCAACCACAGGCTCAAGCTAACAGTACACTTCAGCTGAAGATGCTATTTTCAGTCAAAAAAGAATTCCACTATGAGCCTTTCTCTTCCATATAAACACATATGTGTGTTTTATAAGGATTCACTTTACACAGCATTAAGCTACGATTTATGGGCAGCCTATATCTAGGTCAATAGATTTAGCCTAGATATTGCTACCTATAGGGTATAGGCAGCTTGTAGGACAATTGTTATCTCCATGGCTAGCTAACAGTACCATACTAAACGGATTTTGAAAGCTGCAACAATCTCAGTCCTCATATTTAACTTCTCCTGGATATTGATATATAAAGGGAACACAAAATCTCCTGATAAATTACCAACTGAAACAAATCATCTCTTACTTTAAGGGGTCAGGAATCAAAACTTAAAATACAGTCAACCAACTGATACAGTGTAACCAGAAGTATATATTTATAAATATGAACTTCAATATGGGGAACTACATGATTATTAGACAGACAACCACACACACTCACACCTAAGGGCAATTTAAAATCACCAATCAACCTGATGAACATGTTTTTGGTGTATGTATGGAATACCTGAAGGAAACCTGTGTGTGCATAGGAACAACCTGCAAACTCCATGTAGAAAGGTTTTGTACCTCATACAACCCAACTTCAACAATACAGAATCATCCCTTTAACTGACTGCATATTTGCTGATAATAAATACGAGCAAATGACTTGAGGGCAAAGAGACGCTGTTTGCTCGGCATCATGTTTGGCCCACATTTAACCTTTTGTGTGTGTCCTCTGAATTAGATCATGTTTAGTGTGTCTTTGCTCAGATTTAAAGAGCCTTAAGATGCAGAAATGAAGAGTTGTAACAGTGCAAGGCAGCGTCGATTTTACTGTTAGATTGTGTTATTTCGTATGTTGAGTGTTGTTGTGCTGTGAGGCATGAGCACTAACCTGCTGCATGTCTGCACAGACCTCTAGGATTTCCAATGTTTGCAAAATCAGAGTTTGAGATTAAAAGTTCTCAATGTTGTCAAAAAATTGTCTTTAGACGTGTGAGAATGTCAGACTACAGTCTTAAGAAAGTATTGAAAATGTCTTAGTAACATTTCAACTACAATAAAGTGTGTCTTAATACATAAAATATCTATTTGTTTTTGGCTAACCTTGTGGGGTAATTACTCCAGTCAAACTGTGCTTTGCTTTGGGAACTCAAGGATTTTAGAGCAAGCCTCAGATAGAAATTAACAGATAGATGAAGACTTTGACAAAGAAGCTGAAATAATGATTGGATGAGCCGCAGATGGATGATCTGTTTCCTGACAGCACATAGCAACATGACAGCTGAGTACCCAGCTGAGTAACAAGCTGCTGTTGGCACCAAACAAGTTCCAAACTTTATTTGTAATCATTTACTCTGAATTTTTATTCAGTTTTGATTTGTCTACAAGGGTAGGGGGAACCGGGGGGCTGGTATTTCTTTGATTGTCAATAATATATCACATTGAAAGGAAGTAAGTAATTATCTATCCAAGGAGGAAAGGTTTCAACAGTGATTTCTCCTTGCTTGTGGTGAAAATGAAATAATTCAAAGAAAAATCTTGATCAGTTTGGATCTGCTGCACTCCCTTCATCAACTTGGGTATTGTTTCTTTATTTGCCTTTTCAAGAAAGCTCTCTGACAATTGTACTTTTTTGTATTATTATTATTATTTTTAATTATTATCTTCACTTTTACTCAAGTTATTTCTGCTGGAGGTTAATGGATTTCAGCCCATTTCACATAGCATCTGGGGACTGAGTAAAAAACAAAATTAAAAAATCAACATAACAAGGAGAAGAGATTACTCAAAATACTCAGTACTATAAGTCCATTTCTAATTATGTACTTTTTACCTTTACTCAAGTAGATTCAAAAGGTGCTCCTTCTACTTTGCTTGTGAACAATTTTATCCAAGTACCTGTACTTCTACTTCAGTACTGTATTGGGAAAATATGAATCTACTTTCATGGCTGGGCAACAAACCATCCACAGAGTATCCCTATGGAAAAATGGGGGAAATAGAAACAGGTCAAAATCAGCTATTGAGTGATTTTTTTTTTTTTTTTTATGTTGACAAATGCTAGATTCTGTAAATCTTAAAAACACCCATTGCTGGTTTTGTATAGATTTGTCCCATTCAAGGGAAATATAAGCAGCAGACATGTCCTTATCAATAGCATTTATCACTGATCTTTTCCATCACTTTTTCATTTGTATCAGAAAGCATCTTTAAAAGCTCTTAGCAAATACCCTGAATATCAGTTGCTATACCTGTAACTTGAGCAATTGAACTGTATGCATTTACAGAGGATTAATAAAAACAGGGGACTACTGTACTTAAACATAACCAAATGTTGAAATGATCAGAATAAAAAAATGGAACAATTCCATTTATTCAGTCACCTGTACATGTAAAACAGCACTTACTCAGTTTAATACATTGCCCTCTGTTACTGATCAGTCAGTCAATCAATCTTTATTTACACTGTGCCATTTATAACAAATGTTTTTGACACTTTACAAAAACTATGAGCACAACACTTTGCAACATCTAGCAGGGTAGTACCTTGTAACAAGTAAAAGAGCAATGACAACTTGAACAGAAACAAAAATGTGAAGTTGTCTTTATGATGTGAAATTAACATCATTTAAAATTTCTTGTCACTTACAATGTAGATAAAATGTAAAAAAGTTTTTCTGACTTGGTGTAACAGCTTTTGAGAAAATAGTGTGATTTTACAGTGCTGGGATGCACTCACTGCTTTCAGCTGTTGGAGAATTACTGACAAGATTTCATGGTAAAATGCACAAGCAACCAGTGCCCTCTTCTGGCTCAAATTATCTGTTTCAGTGTGCATTAGATATTTATACATCAATAAATACAATGAATCATTTGACACATATATCATCAGAATTATTTTAGCCTCCCTTAAACTTAACTCAATAATTTTTCCACACACAAAAATATTTAACCTTTTGATTTGTTTCAGCAGTCTCTTTTAATTTTTAATTTAGAATATCATGATCTCCCAAGCTATTGTTATTTTGTTGTCCCAGGCCTATAACACAACTGCATTAATATACATAAATACATAAATAAAAGAACAGCATCATGGTAATTGTCTTACCTCACGTGACTTTAGCCCAATGTTCTTTTGACAAAACTCCTGCTGTATTTTAGGCAATGAAATCTAATGTAAAACAAAGAAAATCCGTTCACAGGGGGGCAATGTGTCATCACAAACTTTAGGTGAACACTTGCACACTGTCCATGATTGATTTGCAACATTTTAGTATAGACATTGAAGGCAAACAGTGGACAGACTGTTTGCTTGATGAGGGACTAGTACTGAAATGATGCATGTACTGTAAATGCTCTTTATGCACACATGGACAGTGTGCACAAGTTTATGAGAAAGGTTCTGATATGCAATACACTTTGGTCAGTGTTTAATGAACAGCATGTTTTGTGTTCCTTTTAAGGGCATATGTCACAAACGTGAATCAGTTTACCTTTTTTACAGAAATGAGTGACGTGATGTGAAGAAGAGGGATAGTGATAGAGGTGATGGACATAAAGCTGTGGGCACCGATGCTGCTGTGGGCACCGAAGCTGCTAACTGGGATTAAGAGGATGAGGAGGCTGATTTTGAAGACAATATAAATGATGCTGAAGAAACTACTACGCTTATGTCATTAGCAATGATGCTGTGTCACATAATCAGTTTGGGGACACAGAGCCGTGAGGAATGGGCCCAGCAGGCAGCGTTTTATTTAAAATGCCTGCCCCAGGGTTTGCTTTCATTTTTCTCTGAATGATCGAATGCACTTTTCAAGAACAGCTAAAGGTAGCTAAATTATTTCAATAAAGACAAGCTAAGCAGAGAAGAGCTGATGTTATATGAAGTCTTCTTCCTTTGATTCATTTTTATAGAAGGTGACATCAATTGATATGTGAACATCATTAATTAGAAATGTATCAAAACTTCTTTTTTTTTTCTTTTCTTTCCTTTTTCTCTCTTTTTTTGCAGGTAACATTACAATGCGCATTAGGGCCAGTGTTCTGCAGTTGAATTTAGTAATACTAAATAATAATAAATGTTCATACTTGAGTAAAACTTGACAAGTAATCCATAGGTTTGCTGACTGGGACCTTTCTGAAGCACTGACAGATGTGATCCAAAAAGGAATGTGAGAGACACAAACTGCCTTATCTCTCTATAAAAAAATGGCAGTCTTTTAATACTTTCTAATTTAAAAACAAAGATATTTGGATAAGTGCTCCTTTAGATTAAAAGTGAAAGGGATGTCCAAACATTGGCCAAGGGGCCAGCTATTGCCCTCAGACCTCTTCAGTTTGGCCTGCAACTGATTCTACAAACAAAATCGAATTTGGCCGACACTATAGCATAAGGTTTTTCCATAACTTCTTAATAGTGGATAATTATGGAGTAGTATGAGTGCCAGATTTAAAAAAATAATTTATAAAACAAAGAGCAAAATAAATGTATAAAAGAAAAAGCAAATTAAAGTGGAAATACAAAGATGAATAAATAAAATAAAAAATTAGTAATGTTGCTACATAAAGCAATATTAATCAAATTCAATTATGAAGTAGTGAGAGTTATAGAGAGAGATTACAAAAATATGTGTATGAAAGAAAAAGCAAATGGAAGTGGAAATATAAAGTCTTTATAAAATAAAGATATAAATAATGTTGCTATTTAAAGCAATTTTAATCAAAAAATGAATCCATAACAGAAAAGGATAATGAAAGTTGAAAAATAAAGACAAATTAATAAACTAATTTAAAAAATAAGAAGAAATGTGCTTATAAATAAATTCAATAATAATTCTTTCTTTTGTTTAATTCGTATGTTCTTGATTAGTTAAACATTTTGTTTCCTTATTCAAGTACAGGTCTTGGTTTATTCTTTTTGTTTGATCCAAGGGTTTGGTTGGTTTGGCAGCATGTGTTTTGATTTATTAAGTTAATTGGTGGCTGCCTCCCATATTGTTTGGTACAATTTGCTATTATTTTTGCTTTGTGTTTTTGTTGTTTTCATTTGAGTGCAACCCACTAATCACCTTTTTGTCCTTTCCAGTTGCTGTGAGGCGATGGTGGTAGTCCTTGGTGTCCTGGTGGTGATTCCCTCTTACTGTGTGCTGTGTAACCCTGGTCCTTAGTTATTTCACCGTGTGAGTGCTCCTGTGATTTCTACGTGTGATTGGGGTGCTTTTCTTCCCTGGGATCCCCCTACCCTGTTTCTCGACCCCTGCACCGTTGGTAAGCCTCAGCTCCTGGAAAAGGTCTCCCCTTCCCTTGTGTGTTTGTGGCATTTTTGATTGTTATGTTTCAATAAAATTAATCTTCTGTAACTTTTGAACCATGTCTCCTGCTCCTTAAAGGGTAAACGAGCCTGAATACCTTACAATAGATCTTCTAACTAATTCTTTGAGCGAAATTCCCAAAGTGGCGTTCTTGGTTTCCTAAAAATAATCGAAGACAAATTATCTCCTCAAACCAAATTAAAATCTGCCCTATTTCACCCTCGAGTTGCCACATAAGCAACAAAAAAGGACCTGAATTGCTATTGATAAGTAAAATACAGAGATAATAGGTTTCCATATTTATAAAACTTTGTACGACTTTTGCAGTTTTAATAATACCACAATTTGTGGATTATTAGTGTTTGTATGTGTGGGGCCCTGGAAGAGAAGTTGCTACTTTGGTGGTGGCTAATAGGGATCAGCATACCATTGCATTCAACCAAATGAATTAGGCCTGCAGCTATCGATGCTTTTTTGTAATCGAGTACTCTATCGAGTATTCTGGCGATTAATCCAGTACATTGTGCTCACTGCAGTTTTTTACATTGAATCACTTCGGCTTTATTGAAAAGCATCAATAACATACAAAACAGAAAATAAGCCAGGTGTCTTAAATTAACAACTTCTTTTTCTTTTTTCTTATATATATTTTGAGCATAAACGATCCCAAAATCAAAATACATATTTTTCTCTAGGTAAAAAGTAGTTCCTACATGAAACTGCTCACAACAAAGTCTGCAGATTATTTTGAGCAACCGGGTCATGAATTTGCTAGAATGTTCGGTTTGGAAGGAAGCACAAGTCCGGATTAGGTCAGTTAGCCAACCATTTATTGACAATATGTAAAGCAATACACAAATATAAAAATCACTCAGCTGCTGAGGTCTCTGATCTGCTCGACCCCCAGGATGATCAGAAAAGAGCCCGGGACAAAGGATGACACAATATTTTATACACTTTAGGGCGGTGTCTTCTTATCACATGTTAAGATCTATGCATATATTCATAGGCTAAGTTTGCCAGAAAAAATAAGACTTTAAGGCAGAAGTTCAATCAAGAGTTCAACTAAAGGTTCTTGCAGCTCAGTAAACAACAAGACCAAAAGATGACAAAGGTCAGACTGAAGGCAGAAGTTTCAACCAAGCTTGCTGTTCAGTAAACCACAGAACCACAGGATGTGAAACTGAGAAAGCGGCCCCAGCTCTCTGAAGATGCACTTTTACTGACTTATGGCATATTTGACATGTTCAACTAACATGATTGAACTGATCAGCTTTTAAAATGAATAACTGTTAAATAAATGAATAAATGAACAGGTATAAAGGCATGTGGAAAAATACAAACTAAACCTTCACATGAACATAAAAACCATATCAGCCAGAGCACCACTCAGCTGAGATCATAAGACCATGAAGCACTTCTGATAACAACTAATGCAAAAAAGGCAAACAATGTAGATTATTAATATAAGCACACACTGACAGGGTAAAAACAGTACATGAGGAGATCATAATATAACACAGGTGATGAAACATACATGAAGAATCTTCATCAGAAGGTATGAGATGTGTGTAGGAGCCAGTTTCCAATGTGTGTGCATATTTGTCTATCACATGGGAGGGATCAATCCCCCTTCAGAGGTCAACGAAGAGAAAATGTGTGAGGGTGGAGGGAAACTCGACACCAGCGGATGGAGGGAAACTCAACATCATCCTCTTCAGGCTCTGATATTTACAAGTGAGTGAGCATTAGCAGAGCGGGGTCACCAAGAGCATCTTCATCTGTGTCATCATCATCAGCTTGGAGTAAGACATGAGGGACGCTGTCACCCTCCTCATCATCAGTTGGTCAAGCATGGAGTTAGGGCATGGAAAAGGCAGGGGTTGTACCTGGAAGCCTGTACTCAATGACAGTGGTTATACATTTTAAACAGTGTATACATTGTAAAATATCTTGGAGTTGTACCTTATACCACAGCCAGGGCAGGAAGACTGCAAGAAAAATCAAAATTAAGCATGTCATCGCAGTTCAAGGACTGCACCGCAGATAGTGCAGGCCCCACATGGCACCAGAGCTAAGGAGGAAACAGCGATTAATTCCACAATGTTAAGAAACAGTGTAAAACTACAGGATATATACAATTCACTCTGAGTCTGCAGCCTCAGAGGGGTCAGGTAGACCTGTCAGGTCAGTGTGCACCTCAGTCAGTGTGCAGTCAGGTGGGTCAATGTGCTGGCTGGGTGAGCAGTGTGATTTGTGAATCCACAGGCTCAGTTTGTCGTCAGTAAGCCAGACTTTCAGGCAGTAAGGTGTTATTTTTGCTACTGTATAGGGACCAGACCACTTAGGCTGGTTCCAGTAGAACTTGAAGCACTTTGTCCAGACTTATTGGCCAGATTTAACGTTGGAGCTCTCTTCTTCCTGTTCCTTGAGGACAATGGAGATCACCTGTTGAGAATACTGTTTGCAGAGATGTTAAGTTGGTCAACGTATTTTTCAATTTGAAGCACAGAGTGCCATCCAGGGTGTCTGAAAGGATGCCACAGACGTTCCATCTAGTAACATAAACAGGAAACACAAGGGAGGGGTTAGACAAACAGACAAACAAGCACAGACATCAGTCCTTCTCTATTGTTTTATTTATTTTAATTGTGTTTTCAATTACTTTGTAAAGTGTCCTTTAGTGCTCAGAAAGGCGCTTTTAAATAAAATGTATTATTATTATTGTTAGTTTCTAATTGTACTGGCTGCATCATTTTCATGATTCTAGAAAAATACAGATTGCAACCAGCCAGGTGTTTGATAGCTCCCTTCAATACCATTATTATTGTTGTTTTTACTGGGTCAGTGACGTTATGCAATTGTTTTGTATTCCCATGGTTTAGTTAAAATTAAAAAGGTTAAAATTTGAAAATAAATTCACAAATTACCTAACTGCTGCATGCCAAGGTTAGCTGTCTTTGAAATCTTGATAATTTTACCTTTTTAGGGTATGGTCAGGTGTGCATAGGGTTAATTCTCAAATGGTATGACCTTTGAAAACCATGTATAATTCAAAGTAACTTGTAAAAATAAACATTTATTTTAAAAAATCAGTCTAAAATATTCACATCAAGGCCATGTGCTTACATCTTAATGCATGTGAATTTTGAATTTTGATTGAAATATCAAATGGTGTAATCCGTTACATCATTTAATGTTGGCAAATAACATACGTTTTTGATGCCAATTAAAAAATATAATATGAACTAAGGTCCATATAAAACTATTTTTTTGTGTTTAGTGTTGAATTTCTTAGAAAAAGTGGTGATGTATCCACAACTTATATTATCAAATCTGTGGAAGGTTATAATAACACCATTATTCCGCATAGCTTTATTATTTTTGCTTTAAGTCATATTAAATATAAAAGTAGTACATATTTGTGTTACATCCACTTTCAACTTTGAGCGCTATATAGAAGAATATAATTAATGTCATAAATGTTGCAGCAGTGGATGAACAATGACAACGTTAAAAATGAACAGTAGCTTTAAAAATACATGACACTCCAAAAACATGTGAAATGTTTATCAAAGATTCAAATTTAGATCTGTAAAATTACATTATTAACTTTCTATTGTGTCATGATTATTGCAATATATAATAGAGCCTCTTATTTACCCAATAGATGCCATTATCAAGCAGAGAAAAAGTGGCTCAACACATGGCGTGAGCCATGCAGATCCTAAAGCAAGGACCATTTATTAATTCTTCAATTAGAAAACATCCAATTCCTGTTGTTGGTGTTTTTTCTTCATTGAAAATAATAAAAAGCACAAGTTGAATTGAACTTGTTGGCTGTCATTCTTGGATTTTAGAGCCAGTTTCTTCTGTAAAAGCAACATGGTCAGGTGGTCTAACTGTTTTTGTCAATAACTGTAACCAATATTTTTCATAAAAATATTGTACTTTTTAGGAAAATTCATAGTGAGTATGATGTAACCCTCTTATGCAATGTACTAAAACATTTTTTAACAGTTTAAACATAATTTGTCAAACATTGTTTGGAAAACACAAAGTGATTTTCAGTATTGGTTCTGTTCTACTTTGCAAAAGCGCATATAATTGAATTTTAAAATAATCCTTAAAATGTATTTTTTCAAGTGATAAATTAAAATTGAGTCACTGTTTTTATAGGTACACTTACATACACTTTAGGGGAAATAAATATTTCATATTTATCCTTTTTTTGTGGTAACAGCACTTGACATTTTCAGGGTTAATCCATCTTTTCTTCTGTAAAAATGGTTCAAAAGCTATTTGAAATTACATGAAACCTAAAGAAATACGAAATATACATTTTTGCAAACCTGATGCAAGCTTTTAAAACAACTTGTTAAAACATTTTTGAATTGCTCATCATGCAAACTCTTATTTGTCACTGACCCAACTCCCATCATAGTCTCTCTGTGCTTGATCAGCCAAGCTCCTTGCATGTTTCATCACTTCCTGACACTGATCTTTGCTGAACGCTGTAGTTTTGTACAGATCTTCAAAAAAAAAAATCTTCTTCTTCTTTGAAAAAAAAAACAAAAAAAACTATGACATACTAATACTTTTAAAGATTTTTCTTTTTCAGTAGTTTTTGGTTTTATGTTTGAAGTCACAGTCAATTAAACTTAATTCAAGATTATATCAATATTCTGTTTTAAATGACAATTTATTGTATTTTTCAATCTTTAACTGCAATTTTACATATCATTTTCTGTATGCCTTTACAGGTTTATCACCAATATTCCATAAGACAGTCCAATTAATAGATACTAGCAAAAATTAAAATATTATCTCTTAAAATTACAAATATTAACCATAATAAGATTACATGTCAACTTAGCATGTCTTTTTCTTATTCAAATGTAATTTTACAGATCATTCCTTATTATTATAATGAATGTTAGACTAACTTCTTCCTTTATTTCACTTCTACTTAAAAGAAACACAGTATGTATTGCCCAAATTGAATATATCCCAAAATGATTTTAACATTTGATTCATTTGCAAGAAACAGTTACAAAGTATGATGACTTTGACCTCAGTCCAAATATCACTGATCGTCTTCTGTCATGATCCTGCTTTAGTCTAGTTTCTTGCCTTTTATGTTTTCATGTTTCATGTTTGTCTTCTGTTTCTTGTTTTATTTTAAAAATTCCTGTCCTTGTTCCCGTGTGTTTTGCTTCCTGTCTGGCTCTGTCACACCTGATCTCTTATTGTTGCTTCCCAGATGTGTCAAATACCCCGATCACCACATGTATTTAAAGCTCATGTCTTCCCCTGTCTTGTTGCCAGTTTGTAGTACTTCCAAGTACATAGTTTGTTTATACATTGTGTCATTATTGTTTTTTTTTATATACTACTTCTCCTAGAATGATAAATAATTATTGATAAATACTTAAGTTTTATGAGCCTAATTTTTATATGTTATAACTTTGTTATTGTTCATGGAAAAATAGTATTTGAACATGAATTTACTGTAGATAGATTTGGCTGGTTCCTAAAATTAACAATGTATACCCTGATTTTACATGGATTAATCTGAAAACCATCTGATTTTACTGTTTTTCGACACAAAATGTATGTTTTTACTGGGCATTAATCAATTGCAATATATCTTTTTTTTTTTTTTTTTTTAACAGTGTAGTCTCCTTCAGACTATCTCTCAGACTACCTCTCTCCATCAATTCTAATTTCCCTACTTCTTCCTTCTGATTTTTTAGTTCATGTTCATCTTTCATAACCTCCCACAGGTTAAAAACACATGCTTGAAAACTGTTTGGGGGACCAGTTTTGTTCACACAAAAATATATTATACACGTGAGTGATCTGTTCCTTGAATGGTGCAATACCAGATCCTTCAGGAGGCGTGAGCAAGCTTCTACCTAGCTCCTGGAGCTAGGCGTCTCACCTATGGCCCTCCGGAATTCACTGTTATTCTCAGTTCAGACCACACACCCTAACCTAATTATCCCTCTAAACTATGCCCAACCCTGTCCCACAGAACAATCAGTTGATAGTCAATTTGCTTTGAGGAATTCCTGGATCTATAATCTCCACAAATGACCTCAATGTATCAAAACTGATTGGAAAACCACCCACACATTAGCATCCGTCTCTTGTGACTACTCCTGAAGATTCCCTATCTTCAATTATTGGGAGACCAGCACCCTGCTGTAATTACGTCTTAAACTATATACTATATGCTCACACACCTTGTACAGGTTGTCACCTTTATTGAGGACGGGCACCCTACCCAATTACTCCTTATCAGACCAAGAGACCTCGAAGGTCGTCACCTTCATATGAGGACTGAGTACCCTACTCCAGGGTGTAGGTTTGTTTTTGACATTGGTGGGGACATAAAAGTGCTCCAGAATTTCATAATATAACTTCACTAATATAAGAATAATGCAGGGAATTTGGCAGATTTTTTTGGTGCTACCCAAAAAATCTTCCTGGGATGTCCACTTTGTGGCCTGTCTTCACCAGTCTTACAAAATTCTGTCCCAATTTTATAAATGGTGCCAGGCCTGACAACAAATACTGCTGCCACTCTGTGGACCAGAACACCTGCTTCCAGTTGCCCTGTTGCGTGGGTGTGTCCTGTGTGTGTCCCAAAAACTGCTGCCAGTCAGGTACCAGTCACACAGCTGTGCGTGCACACACCTAACTGCACTCAAAGCAGAAGGCAAGAGTGAATACTAATATAAGAATAATGCAGGGAATTTGGCAGGTTTTTTTGGTGCTACCCATATTTTTAGCTGTGTTGCTCATTCCATGAATGCACAGTCCTTATGAGTTTTAAAGGTGATTTAATAATCAGGCTTTACAGTTATATAAAATCCAATAACAACTGGTATTATTAAAGCTTAAAAAATATTATAGCTTACAAAAACTGTTAAAGCTTAACTTGTGTTGTCACAAAACCAACACACAGTGTTGTGCAAGTTCACTGTAAACATGAACTAGTTAAAAGTTCAGTTCACACAGATTAAGGCGAACTAGTTCAATTTCATAGTTCCCATTTTTAAATTTTTTTAATTTTGAACTAAGTTCATCTACTCAAAAATAAACAGTTCGCGTTCATTTTTTTTTTTTGATGAGCTATTCTTGTTCAGTAGAATCTCTGTCTGACCTGCCCATCCATCCCCAGCCCTAAAATATTGCCTCTGCTCATTTCTAACTAAATGAATTGTACTATACACTACCATAGAATCATAGAAAGAGATTACTTTTAAAATTTAGGAAAAAGTAATGTCAGTACATGTTTTACCACTTAAACAATGTGTCATATTGGACAAAGTGAAAAGGGTGCAACAAGGCATACTGTAGATGCAATATAAATTTCATTTAGCCTTCATGAACCAAATTATGCATATATAAATATTATTGCTATTTTATGCAATTCAGAGAAAGGTATAATGGTGTAACACAACAAGGTCCTGCTTTTTAAAAGACAGTTGAGAAGAATATGCAGGCGTGGAAATGTAAACTATGATCATCCCTAGTCTGGTAGAAGTGCAATACTCAGCAAATATATTTTAACTATCTCAAAAAGAAACCTGAAAGTTAACATTAAGTAGACAATAAGTAAGGCACTACAAATTCACTTCAAATTTAACAATGATGTGGTGGACATCTGGACTTTTTTTCAGACCAGGCAGGCACAATTTGCAGAAAAAACTTGATTTTTTTCCCGCCAGGATCTGTACTGCTTTTTTTCAAATAGCTCTTCCAAATGTTTGTATGGATCAGTCGCTTCTGCCGTGCCGGAGACGGCTACTCTTTCAGCTGCACCAGACATGCTGTATGCCGTAAATCCAAGGGCGTAGGTTTAATTTTGACATTGGTGGGGACATAAAAGTGCTCCAGAATTTCATATTGACACCCCCCCCCCCCCCCCCCAGCCCAACATACCATTACCAATTGGTCAATTATTAACCACTCCTTTTTCAACAGAGATGAATGTATATGCAGTTAACTAGACATTCAATAAATGATAATGAGGGCTGTAGGAAAATTTAATCTCCAGTCCACATCTGTACAGAATTATCCTCTCTTCTGTCTCATGATTGCAGGCTAGCAGCTGGGGTGTTTAAGCCACAAAGTTTGTATGTTTTATTTCAACAACATACATACCCACCTCGCAGTGGTGTAGTCTGGTTTAGTCTAGTGGATACTCTAACATACTCTGATGGATGTTTGTCTGCTTAGGGCCTCCATACATATATTTTTACCTGATTTATACACCATCCACTGAAAACAGCTTTGAGACCCACTTATGGGCCTCCACCCACAGGTTGAGAACCGCTGCAGTAGTAGAGTGTATTTGAAGCTTGATCCTTCAAAGATTGTTTTTATATCATGGACAATAAGTGATGCAGGATACCTCAGGATGAATTTATAATTTAGAAAACAGTGAGTGAGTGAAACAGAGGGTCAGAGCTGCCGATGAAGAATGTTGAGCTTAGATTAATCAGAAGGCTGACTCATCATCTTGTAAGTCTTTGTGTTCACTTAAACAGAACGCATGAGCTATCAAGACACTGTTTGAATTATAAAATTACACAAAGTGACTGATGATCCCTCACTGTTCCTGCGATGCGCGTCTGTCTGCGTCTTTACGCTCACCGGCAGACGGAGGAGTGCGCGCCCAAAGACGCTGAGCGATTCGGGAGGCATTTAGATCAAATGTTCACATAGACATCGGCTGCACTGCAAAATGACATGACTGACAGACAACAACGATAACAGCCACTCTTCAAATGGGAAATAACAGGCCTGTAGTCCACAGGCCGGATCAGAATGCGTCCTCTTGCGCAAGATTGGGCCCTACACACAGCGCGTGTTTTGCGTATGGGGAGGGGCGGCGCTGGGTAGTGGCAAAATGTTGATAGGGACGTGTCCCTAGCGTCCCAACCCAATTCTACGCCCCTGCCCTACTCAGATTACTCCTGACCCCCAGATATCCCTGCAAAAAAAAGAACCCTGACCACTAAAACATGTCAATTGAATAAGGGATACTGGTGTCAACGGTCTAACCATAACTTTTAACGAGGACGCTTCACTGGACAGATCCGTGTAACCTCAGGCCGATCATCTCTCATTCACTTAGTTACACTCTCATTTCCTCATGTGATGCCCGAGCTAGCCTCGTCCCACATGAGTGGATCCTGTCCTACATTGCTTTACATATTTATTCAGTTCATTGCAGTAATAATTTTACTAGGATTTGGTCAAAATTAATGTACTTCTAATCACAGACAATTTGAATATAGAATATTCAATCGCAGAAATTCTGATACTGTACATCAAAAGGTTTTCTGCTTACCTTGTTTCTTGAGTGATCACTCTTTAAATAGTCTGTGTAGAATTCCTCCGAGTCCACCGATCGTGGTCATCAGTCCGGACAGGCCTCTCGGCCAAATCACGTCGGGGTCACCAAGCTGCTAGAATGTTCGGTTTGGAAGGAAGCACAAGTCCGGATTAGATCAGTTAGCCAACCATTTATTGACAATATGTAAAGCAATACACAAATATAAAAATCACTCAGCTGCTGAGGTCTCTGATCTGCTCAACCCCCAGGATGATCATAGTGGCAAAATATTGATAGGGACGTGTCCCTAGCGTCCCAACCCAATTCTACGCCCCTGCGTAAATCGCATGTCGACTGACAGCTGTCAAAAACAAAGTCTCTGTCGTAACTTTTTTTTCTCTTTTCCTGAATGGGAATGATAGTTGTTATTTCCATCCATATTGTTTACGCTCGCAGCTGGAAAAATGATGTGTTCAGTTCACAGCTCACAAAAATATGAACATGTTCAATGAACACCGTTCGCTGAACACGTTCATGCACAACACTGCAAACACATTTACCTTTGCTCTGATACTAAGTTTAGTATTGCAGTTCTTAAAACTGAAATTTAATGGTTTGATACAGCTGAGTTTTCCTGTTTTGGGTAAAAAGAAAAAAACAATATATATCAGTGTTTTAATATCTATCCTTTCAAATTGTTTATCTATTTTCATGATTTGTATTGTGTATTCATGTTAGGGCTGAAACGATTCCTCGGATAATCCGGGTAATTCGATTACAAAAAAATCCTCGAGGCAAATTATGTGCCTCAAGGACTCGTTTAAATGTGGACCACTATACAGCGCATGGTGTTTGACACGGAGGGCTCTAATTTCGTAGACCAGGCGCAGGGGTATGTCCAGGGCATTTTGCAAGTTTCGTGCACGGCGCAGGTAGGCGCAGGCAGGCGCACCCACGCCTCTGTCCTTCCCACTGGCGCAAGTAGCTGAGAGGGAGGAGAAAAGGCGTGAGTGGGTTTAACACAGCCGTAATCTTCACCAATCAAATGAACACCTCTCCTCACCTTTAAATGCGCCTATGGCATCTAAATGGCATCTAAACTGATTTAGCTTAGCACAATAGCACGTCGTCAATGCTGCAGCACGTCAACAGTAAACATCCGGTCTGTGCGTCAAATTGGAGGACCGGACACAAGGACATAACACTCATGATACATTAGCAGAAGCAGTTACTGTGATCAATAATTGAGATGAAGTCTCATAAATAATGTACTTTGATTATGGTTCTGTATAAAGGCTGGTTCAGAACGTAAATCAACGCGGAGGATACTTGGATAGGTATTCTATGTATTTTGTTCACATAGGCTACTTTTCACATCAAATCACTTTACTTTTAAGGTGATTGCAGGGAGTAGAACCTAATGACAGTGAGTAGAGGAGGGAAGTGTAGGGCATCCTTTCATATCTTAAATAAATGTACATTAACTGGTTGAATTATCTTACTAAGTACGACATTATTTTGGCCTTGTAATAAAATAACCTAAATAAGATCCTCTATATGGTATTTAGCATCATTACAGCAGTAAAGGCAATAATGTAGCAAAAAAAAGATAAGCATGAATAAAACAAATAAAATAAAAATAACCAAACTAAAAAAAGATACTAAAAAAGCAAGATATGACCAAGAGAAAAAATAAAACTGCAAGAACAATGTAAACAAAAACAATGTTATAACTGGTTTAGTGCTCACTGAGGAGACAGTTATTATAACTAAAGGGCCTGTTTATAAATTTAAGTTTTTACTGTATGTATGGGTTGTACATTTTTGAGATATCAGCTGTAGAAATGTCGGCCATCTCTCTAGTATATTTTTAAGTCCTGTGATGCTCAAAGCACCAAAAATACCTTTGAAAACTTCAAAACCAATGTCTCATTCTAAAACTTGTCAGATATTTCAATGAGTTGATGCTAACATTTATCCAGAAGATATCATTTTTTGCTAACAGTTATTCATTTTAAAAGCTGATCAGTTCAATCATGTTAGCTGAACATGTCAAATATGCCATAAGTCAGTAAAAGTGCAGCTTCAGAGAGCTGGGGCCGCTTTCTCAGTTTCACATCCTGTGGTTCTGTGGTTTACTGAACAGCAAGCTTGGTTGAAACTTCTGCCTTCAGTCTGACCTTTGTCATCTTTTGGTCTTGTTGTTTACTGAGCTGCAAGAACCTTTAGTTGAACTCTTGATTGAACTTCTGCCTTAAAGTCTTATTTTTTCTGGCAAACTTAGCTTATGAAACCATGCATAGATCTTAACATGTGATAAGAAGACACCGCCCTAAAGTGTATAAAATATTGTGTCATCCTTTGTCCCGGGCTCTTTTATGATCATCCTGGGGGTTGAGCAGATCAGAGACCTCAGCAGCTGAGTGATTTTTATATTTGTGTATTGCTTTACATATTGTCAATAAATGGTTGGCTAACTGATCTAATCCGGACTTGTGCTTCCTTCCAAACCGAACATTCTAGCAGCTTGGTGACCCCGACGTGATTTGGCCGAGAGGCCTGTCCGGACTGATGACCACGATCGGTGGACTCGGAGGAATTCTACACAGACTATTTAAAGAGTGATCACTCAAGAAACAAGGTAAGCAGAAAACCTTTTGATGTACAGTATCAGAATTTCTGCGATTGAATATTCTATATTCAAATTGTCTGTGATTAGAAGTACATTAATTTTGACCAAATCCTAGTAAAATTATTACTGCAATGAACTGAATAAATATGTAAAGCAATGTAGGACAGGATCCACTCATGTGGGACGAGGCTAGCTCGGGCATCACATGAGGAAATGAGAGTGTAACTAAGTGAATGAGAGATGATCGGCCTGAGGTTACACGGATCTGTCCAGTGAAGCGTCCTCGTTAAAAGTTATGGTTAGACCGTTGACACCAGTATCCCTTATTCAATTGACATGTTTTAGTGGTCAGGGTTCTTTTTTTTGCAGGGATATCTGGGGGTCAGGAGTAATCTGAGTAGGGCAGGGGCGTAGAATTGGGTTGGGACGCTAGGGACACGTCCCTATCAACATTTTGCCACTACCCAGCGCCGCCCCTCCCCATACGCAAAACACGCGCTGTGTGTAGGGCCCAATCTTGCGCAAGAGGACGCATTCTGATCCGGCCTGTGGACTACAGGCCTGTTATTTCCCATTTGAAGAGTGGCTGTTATCGTTGTTGTCTGTCAGTCATGTCATTTTGCAGTGCAGCCGATGTCTATGTGAACATTTGATCTAAATGCCTCCCGAATCGCTCAGCGTCTTTGGGCGCGCGCTCCTCCGTCTGCCGGTGAGCGTAAAGACGCAGACAGACGCGCATCGCAGGAACAGTGAGGGATCATCAGTCACTTTGTGTGATTTTATAATTCAAACAGTGTCTTGATAGCTCATGCGTTCTGTTTAAGTGAACACAAAGACTTACAAGATGATGAGTCAGCCTTCTGATTAATCTAAGCTCAACATTCTTCATCGGCAGCTCTGACCCTCTGTTTCACTCACTCACTGTTTTCTAAATTATAAATTCATCCTGAGGTATCCTGCATCACTTATTGTCCATGATATAAAAACAATCTTTGAAGGATCAAGCTTCAAATACACTCTACTACTGCAGCGGTTCTCAACCTGTGGGTGGAGGCCCATAAGTGGGTCTCAAAGCTGTTTTCAGTGGATGGTGTATAAATCAGGTAAAAATATATGTATGGAGGCCCTAAGCAGACAAACATCCATCAGAGTATGTTAGAGTATCCACTAGACTAAACCAGACTACACCACTGCGAGGTGGGTATGTATGTTGTTGAAATAAAACATACAAACTTTGTGGCTTAAACACCCCAGCTGCTAGCCTGCAATCATGAGACAGAAGAGAGGATAATTCTGTACAGATGTGGACTGGAGATTAAATTTTCCTACAGCCCTCATTATCATTTATTGAATGTCTAGTTAACTGCATATACATTCATCTCTGTTGAAAAAGGAGTGGTTAATAATTGACCAATTGGTAATGGTATGTTGGGCTGGGGGGGGGGGGGGGGGGGGGGGGGGGGGGTCAATATGAAATTCTGGAGCACTTTTATGTCCCCACCAATGTCAAAATTAAACCTACGCCCTTGGATTTACGGCATACAGCATGTCTGGTGCAGCTGAAAGAGTAGCCATCTCCGGCACGGCAGAAGCGACTAATCCATACAAACATTTGGAAGAGCTATTTGAAAAAAAGCAGTACAGATCCTGGCGGGAAAAAAATCAAGTTTTTTCTGCAAATTGTGCCTGCCTGGTCTGAAAAAAAGTCCAGATGTCCACCACATCATTGTTAAATTTGAAGTGAATTTGTAGTGCCTTACTTATTGTCTACTTAATGTTAACTTTCAGGTTTCTTTTTGAGATAGTTAAAATATATTTGCTGAGTATTGCACTTCTACCAGACTAGGGATGATCATAGTTTACATTTCCACGCCTGCATATTCTTCTCAACTGTCTTTTAAAAAGCAGGACCTTGTTGTGTTACACCATTATACCTTTCTCTGAATTGCATAAAATAGCAATAATATTTATATATGCATAATTTGGTTCATGAAGGCTAAATGAAATTTATATTGCATCTACAGTATGCCTTGTTGCACCCTTTTCACTTTGTCCAATATGACACATTGTTTAAGTGGTAAAACATGTACTGACATTACTTTTTCCTAAATTTTAAAAGTAATCTCTTTCTATGATTCTATGGTAGTGTATAGTACAATTCATTTAGTTAGAAATGAGCAGAGGCAATATTTTAGGGCTGGGGATGGATGGGCAGGTCAGACAGAGATTCTACTGAACAAGAATAGCTCATCAAAAAAAAAAAAATGAACGCGAACTGTTTATTTTTGAGTAGATGAACTTAGTTCAAAATTAAAAAAATTTAAAAATGGGAACTATGAAATTGAACTAGTTCGCCTTAATCTGTGTGAACTGAACTTTTAACTAGTTCATGTTTACAGTGAACTTGCACAACACTGTGTGTTGGTTTTGTGACAACACAAGTTAAGCTTTAACAGTTTTTGTAAGCTATAGTATTTTTTAAGCTTTAATAATACCAGTTGTTATTGGATTTTATATAACTGTAAAGCCTGATTATCAAATCACCTTTACAACTCATAAGGACTGTGCATTCATGGAATGAGCAACACAGCTAAAAATATGGGTAGCACCAAAAAAACCTGCCAAATTCCCTGCATTATTCTTATATTAGTATTCACTCTTGCCTTCTGCTTTGAGTGCAGTTAGGTGTGTGCACGCACAGCTGTGTGACTGGTACCTGACTGGCAGCAGTTTTTGGGACACACACAGGACACACCCACGCAACAGGGCAACTGGAAGCAGGTGTTCTGGTCCACAGAGTGGCAGCAGTATTTGTTGTCAGGCCTGGCACCATTTATAAAATTGGGACAGAATTTTGTAAGACTGGTGAAGACAGGCCACAAAGTGGACATCCCAGGAAGACAAGACCCCAGGGAGACCGGTTTTTCATCCTTGCTTCACTGAGGAACAGTAGTCTTTTGTCCAGAGATTTGTCTGTGGTATTGTTGTGCAAGTTTTGCCTGTACATCTCTGGGTCTCTGAGTCTTTGGTTCTAAGGGAAGCAAAGGTGAGAAACCAATCCGCTTGGGATCTTGTCTTCCTTGGATGCCCACTTTGTGGCCTACGCGTCACCAGTCTCACAGAACTTGGTCTGAAGTTTGAAAGTGGTACCAGGACTGATGCCAAATAATGCTGTACTCAAACACCATGTATTATTTGCCCTTGGGCATGGACCTTATCCTTTCACACACCCATGTGTCAGTCACAGACATTAAAAATGAGGTCAATCCAGCTGCACTGCAATCAGGGAGATCCATCTTGCCAAGATCCAATCTACATTTGTACTTGGCCCATAGTGAAACAGCACAATTAGCGTACTTTAAAGCAGGAAAAGGTGGGGGCCATGAGCATGACATCAGTAGGAAGTGATGCTCATACAGAGATTAGCATAGATGCTAACAGCTTCAGCAGCAGTTATATCTGATGTGGAATGCCTTTCTTCATTAATGAAAAACAAATTACACTGAACACATTTCTCAATAGAAAGGGGATTTTCACTCCACCTTCTACGTTTTGGCGAGGGTTTGTTCTACTAAGTGTCTCACATTTTGTACTCAGTTCAGTCCACCTACTACATCATCCCATTGGCCCATAATGAATGTGATTAATGGGCTGATTATCCAATCATTATTATATGCTTTTGAAAGGTTCTGCCCATTCCCAAAATCTTTTGATGGGCTGTTGCCCAGATGGACATGTGTATACTCTGTATACACTATACTGACAGTCCCACCTCATGTGTCAGGTTAAAAGGCGACTGGAAGCTGGTGTTCGAGAACACAGATTGGCAGCATTATTTGGCGTCAGCCCTGACGCCAAATAATGCTGCCAATCCCAAGTTGGTCCCAAACTTAGGACCAACTTCTGTGAGACTGGTAAAGACAAAGACAGGCCACAAAGTGGACATCCCAGGAAGACAACACCACAAGAAGGCCAATTATTCACCCTTGCTTCCCTGAAGAACTGTTTGCTTTCATCTAGAGATCCATCTGTGGTACTGTTGTGCAAATCTTGCCTGTAAATCTCTGGAAGAAAGCCTACAGTTCCTCAGTGACGCAAGGGTATGAACTGGTCTCCTTGGGGTGTTACCTTTCTGGATCGCCCACTTCACAATCTGTCTTTGATTTCACTTGTCTTGGCCCTAAGTTTGGAAATTGTACCAGAGCTGACTCCAAATACTGCTACCTCTATGTGTAACATAACACCAGCTTCAGTAGCTCTACTGCATGGGCCTTATTCTTTCACACACCTGTGTGTGGCAGTCACAGTTGTGTAACTGGCACCTGATTGGCACATGATTGACAGCACTTGTGTTTGCGGGGCCTGCAACTTTGTTGAGTTTGCGTGTTGTCCAAGCATCAACTTTCCATGTTTGTTCCTTCAGGATAAGGCCTGTGCAATAGGGCAACTGGAAGCAGGTGTACTGGTAAGCAGAGCTGCAGCATTAATTGTCGTTACTATGCCGTGAGAAATTTTTCCAGACAGGTTCTGGAAGACAGGACCCTAAGAAGGCCAGTTCTTCACTCTTGCTTCCCTGAGGAACTGTTTGCCTTCGTCCAGAGATCTGTCTGTGGTACTGTTGTGCAAGTCTTGCTTGTAAATCTCTGGAAGAAAGTCTACTGTTCCTCAGTGAAGAAATGGTGAGAAACCGGTCTGTCTTTTACTTCTCCAGTCTCATGTACCTTCTCAAGGGCAGAGCCCTCATGGGGTCTTGATGGGGAGACCACATCTATTACCCCATAAATAAGAGTTTATGTTTTGCAAGTGTCAGAATTCTCAAACCCTCTGATAAACCTATCCATCCTTTCAGGCGTGGGGACTTTGTGCTAATTAAGTCAAAGGAAGAGCAGAATGGGTCCAGGCTTCCTGATGTCGGGCAGCTACTTCAGAAGAGTGGGCTCAATCCAGCCTGACACACCAGATGAACCGTTTAATATATTTCACTAGTCCATCTGGGAAAGAGCCCATAGGAAGTGTTTGGGGAGGGCAGAACCTTTCAGAAACTTATCCAGCAGGTGATTGGATGATCATTCTATCAATCAAAATTTATTACAGGCCAATCAGATAATGTCGTAGCCAAGAGCCACAGTGCTGCAGAAGGTGGGCCACATCATAAAACAAACCCTCGTCAAAACATGTCAGAAGTGGAGTGAAAATATCCTTAACTTTAGAGAGGTTTGTGATGTTCTTCAATTTTCATTTAATAAAGAAATGCGGTCCAGATCTGATAAAACTGCTACTGAAGCTGTTACCATCTATGCTAATCTCTATATGAGCAGTCCCCTGCTGCTGTTGTCCTGCTCATAGCTTGTTCCTTTTCCTGATGGATCTGCCTGATTAAAGACATTGAATCAGGCAGGTCCAGCTGCTGTGCAAGGTTAGGGAAAAAGACTAATCCACCTGACCTGTGTGCTGCAGGATAAAAGGGCTCTTGTCCAAAACGAGTATGGTGCTGATGGACAGCAGCCCCGTCAATGCAGTGCATCTCCAGTTCATGATGTCCTGAGCAAGCATGCCGAGGATAAAGTGATAACTGTGCCTGGACAGCCAAGTGGAAACAGGCAATTAATGCTGGCACACAGGGGGAAGATTGAGGAAAAACAAAAAGGAGGGGTGTTGGATATTCACCAAATTCAGAAATATGGAAACGCTGCAATTACAAAGAATAATTCTGTTTCTGTTTTATCTGTCTACAGAGGAAAAACAGGGGAATCTGGTGTATATCAAATGTCCGACCAGCCAATGTGGAGTCAGTGATGGTTGCTTAGCTTAGTGTCTACATCTGCATTGCCCTCAGTGGTCTCTTACAAACTTCCCCCGGTCGAGACCTAATGTGATCTTGACCTTGTTTGTTCAATTGGAATAAATGTTAAAAACAGTGCTGCAGACTCATTTTAATAATCTTTTGGCTGACCAGCTGCCAAATTCAGCTATAGATATTCTGGAAAATCTGCGGTAAACTTAATGTTAGAATATACACAACGGCGCAACTTCAGCAATTGTTGGTTGTGTCAAAATATGGCAGTCTACACACCCAGTTAAGTTTACCCTATCCCCCTCTCTATGACTGATTATGTCTTCTTTAACGGTAATGATATTGCCTCTCAGTTAGGAGGGGGAGAATGACTGTTATTGTGAAAAAAATAATTTAAAAGGAAAAAAATCTTTTTTTATGTATTGGTGTCACATAGGCTTTCCCTGTTTTTGATTACATAGTCTTGTTTTAATTCCCAACTGGGAAATCCAAAATTTTCCTTCCTGTGTACAAATAAGTGTTAAGTTGCAGTCAAACAATAACTCCTCCTCTAGACCATTCATCATCAACTGGACGTCCAGGGCCACATCAGGCTCAGTATAGATTAAACTTACATGAGTAAAGTAATTAGTTACTGTCCACCCCTATTTAAGTGAGGAGCAGAGGCAGAAACAGCACATACTCCAGCTACTTTGAAAAGACAGAGACAAAGTGGTGTTAAAACAAGCAAAACAAGAACAAAAAAATCTTGAACGTGAGAGCTTGATTCATATGATGTCAAAAAAACCTACATGTTAAGGTGTTTAAAAACTCTGATCGCAATATCATTCTAACTAAAGGTGATCTGAATTTTTTGCCATCATAAAGCATCCCTTGTTCTTACAGAAGTTCTATCTTAGTTAACGCAATTCAAAACTTTTTTCATATGTTTGCATATTTTGCACAAGACTTTGTCTGGTCTTGCCAAATAAAAGTGCCAAAAAATAAGTGTAATTACATATTGTATGTTGGGTGGTGGTTGTGTCAGACCACAGACCCACAATCAATGAAGGCTAGAAGCCCAAAAATCTACTTAAAAAAAAAATATTGTGTCTAGAAAATAGGCAAATACTGCCAAGGTTTTAGTTGATGCAACTTAGTGACCAAACCAAGACGTAATTGTAGGTAAATTTGAAAATTTCCACTGTCCTTGGAAGTGTAATACTGTTTGTGAATATGAAGTTTTCACTGGGCAAAATGGATGACACAGTGAGAAAAACATAAAAGCCAGAGAATCTAGGATAAAATCAGAAAAAAAACAAATGTAGATACATTCTTACTTTACGTTGTGTTGGTGAACTGCCCCTTTAAAAATCAGACAGCTCAAAGAATAAAAAATGATTAAGTGGCAACACTAGAGAAATAATCAAAGATTGGCACAATTATCTGATGTCAGAAGTCTTCATCTTTCAAATCAGCATTCCTCCAAACGGCCTTCATGTCTCTGCAGTTGATGAGGACAAACAGCTGCTGAATGTAGAGCTGTGTTGTTCGCTCGTTCAAAAGAACGAATCTTTTAAGTGAACGTACTGAACTGAATCGCTTCCTCAAATGATCCGTTCGTGTCTCCCCCCGAATCAGTCAGTGAATGAAGCACCCAATGAACGACTGTCTCCTCCTGAATCAGTCAGTGAACGAATCAGTCAGTGAACTACTGTCTCCCCACGAATCAGTCAGTGAACGAAACTCTCAGTGAACGACTGTCTCCCCCCGAATCAGTCAGTGATTTTTCCTCTGAGGGATACACTTTCATGGCGACCGTTGTTCCCCGTTGTTTTAACAGATTTAGTTCCCAGGTAAACAAACTTAAAACTCATCATCTGTGGCAGGTACTAGGCAGGAGATCGGAGTGTGTTGTGTTCAAGTGTACCTCGGAAAAAACAACCTTTTTTTTTAATTCAGCTATATTGCCACCACAACAATTCACGTACAGTAGGACACAGCATGTAACAAGTAATGCATAAAACCCGCAGTTTGAGAAAATGCGTGACTGTCTGATCCTCTCATTGTGAAAATTTGCGAGGGAATGGTGCATGTTCAGTGTGAATCCTTCACTGAATGTACTGTGGACTGACTGTTCAGTGAAGGTATCACTCACTGAACGTTGTACTGCAGGAGACACCGAAACAGGAGTCAAGCCATATAAACATAAACACACACCTCCCCTTGTTCTAACAGATTTAGTTTCTAGAACACATTATGATTAGCAGAGTAAAGAATGGCAAAAACTGAATGAAGTACAAAAAAAAAAAAAAACAACTTTTAAGCTTTTACTTCGTAGGCTATTTGATAGTTCTTATAGTTATTAAATTGTTATTATTATAGTTGCATTTTCATGTGATTTTCAAGGCATAATTTTCACTTGAACTGTCAGTCACATCCACAGAAAGTCATGAATATGTCAGTGAACTGAACTGAAGCCTGAACCGTTCAGCAGTGTATCAGTTCAGGAAGTCAGAGTCGCAGGATCCTCCCGCCAAGCACTAAATGATCCACTGATTCAATGAACGAACCTTTTGGACGAATCTTTTTAGTGAACTGACTCTAGTGATTCAGTTCATCTAAAAGAACTGCCATGCCCATCACTAGCTGAATGATATGACGAAGATCTGGAGTATGAGAGCTGCTGCTGACACTTTATCACAGATGTATGAAGGAGACAGACAGCAAAATGTGACTACGCCGGACCAGGACAAGACATATGATATGATTTGGTGCAGATCTACTAAGCGTATGTGCACCAGTGTTTTTTCACAACGGACCAATACCGGCAAAGATTTGGATTGCTTATCTGGAACAGATCTGTGCCGGCCTTGGCCCAGTACACAAGATAACGCTATGACATGTGGTTAGGATCTGGCCCAGATCCATGATCCGTGCTATGATATGTGGTTAGGATCTGGCCCAGATCCATTATCCATGCTATGATATGTGGTTAGGATCTGGCCCAGATCCGTTATCCGTGCCATGATACAAGGTTTGGATGTGGCAAAAATGTGTTTCATATTTTATATCTATGCTAGAAATACAAAAAAAAAATCCACACTCAATATCTCTTGGATTTTATTTTAAATTCACTTTTTGAAATGTTGACATCTGTACTTTGAAAAATACGGAGCCCCTAAGGTGCCACGGAGAAAAAAAAATATAAATCGTGCGCACAAGATAGTAAAACGTGCGCACGAAATACTTATTCATGCGCACGTTTTAGCTTAAACGTGCGCACGAGATTCTAAAACGTGCACATGATATATTAAAACGTGCGCACAAAATATAGTTATTTACCACGTTTTAACTTTGATGTCAGATGTTTACAGACACACACAATGGAGAAGAGAAGTGAGCTAGTTAACTTTTACTTCCACCTTGCTGCTCTTGCCATGAGAGATGGAATAGTCCTAAGTTGGAGAACTTTGCTGCGCATACTCAAAGACAACAGGCTCAGCCGGCGGAAGGAGTACTCAGATTCAGTCAGTGTCCTGACCTGGGATGCACAGGGGGGACTTGTTTGCTGCTACAGAGGCGAAGTTGTAGCTAACTTCGGGGCTAACTCCCTCCACCTTATTCAGCGGGTGGCAGCAAGACACGAGCTTTGCTTGAGTCTTGAAAGTTGTGCAGCTTTTATTTAAGGTACTGATAAATAGCCTAAGGGACTGTACATACCCTGCACTCCTACATTCACAGACACAGCTAACATTGGCTGGTTACTGGGATGCTTCAACCGAGCCCGGCTGTCTTCTTCTTCTTCTTCTTCTTGGTTTTTACCGGCAGGTGACCACAATATTATGGGGCATTACCACCATCTACTGAAGAGCCCGGCTGTCTGTTGCCGCTTGCCTATATAATTAAGTCGATCGCACGTTTTTTCTTAAACGTGCGCACGTTTTAATATATCGTGCGCAAGTTTTACTACCTCGTGCACACAATTTTTTTTTTTTTTTCTCCGTGGCACCTTAGGGGCTCCGTAGAAAAATGACAGTCACCATTAGAACAGCAAAACAGCAAGCTGAGGGTGGGCAAAACAACAAAGAAACAACATCAAAATTTGGAAAGTACAAGTTCTGAGAAATGCTTCAAATTAAGCATGAAAAAGCACTTCAAAATGTTTTTTTGCCCTAACTTTTGTTGCCCGTA
Organism: Cetoscarus ocellatus; assembly: GCA_037902135.1. Lineage (NCBI taxonomy): Eukaryota > Metazoa > Chordata > Actinopteri > Labriformes > Labridae > Cetoscarus > Cetoscarus ocellatus. The sequence goes on from JBAMNC010000769.1 coordinate 952,478, forward strand.
GGAACAAGGTGCAGGTGGAGGAACATTGATCTCACTGAGATCAAACCCACACAAAATGTCCATGTGACCTTTTTTGGGTCCCTACCCACTAGTTGAGAATCACTGCTTCCATCACTGGGACACACCAGCTTGTTGTGCTTGTGCTGTTTAGAGTCAGTTCTCTGCGGCCACCTCCACGGTCTGAGGCAAGGTTAAACCATCTGATGGCATGATGGTTAATCTCAGTGTCAGTTGCCTTTTCAGCAACATGACTCTTGCGAACAGCTCCTACAGTGTAAACAAAAAAAAACAAAAAAACACAAAACAGAAAAAAGTGAAGTCTAAGGAGCATGGAAATAATAATTAAAATTCTGACAATTCATTCCACCGTCAAAACCACACAAGTAAAGGTATTTACTGTCTAAAATGATGTATTTACTTGACAAAAGTATCATAAGTTTGTTTTCAGTCAGTAACTATATGTCCTGATGTATTGAATGTTAGATTAAAGAGCCCCTATTGTGTTATTTCATCATTTCTGGCCACTAGCACAGATCACAGTGTAATTAAAAGGTTCATATTATATTCCTTTTCATGACTTAAAAAAAGTCTTTACATGCCAGTAAGACATATCTGTTAAGTTTCTTGGTCAAACTCCACTCTGATCCAGTATTTCAGCCCACCTCAAACACCCTGTTTATCAGCCCACCCTGTTTCTGATGAATGACAGAGAACATAGATGGGTTTTTGGCTCTTTGTGTGTCAAAAAATTAAAAAAAAATACATATCAAAAGTATGTCTCAGCTCAAAACAAAATTTACAGTGAACAAGCTGAGAGTTTAGTGAATACAATGATGCATAATGTGTGTCTGTACACTGTAATGAGGAAGCAATTCAAGTTAAAAATAATCCTCATAAGTATGACAAAGAAAACTGTTGACAGAAAAATTGCCATTAATCACCATACATCAATATTTTTTTCATAAATCTCTTAAACAACAAAAAGTCAATTATTTTTCATATAATAAATAGTAGTAAGATGGGGCTTTGGAGCTGTGGAGAGTCTTGGATGTGTCAAAGATTAGCAACAAACTTGATGTGATTGCATCTGTATTTTTATGAAGTGCCAGTGGAAAATTTTGATACTGTTTTACAAAAAAATGCATTTTAATGATATTTTTTACTATCATTCCTAAATTTGTGAAAATACCAACATGACAGTTAATTGGTAGGGGAAGCACTACAATGAAATTCATTTAGATTCAATTATTTGCTGCAAGACTGATACTCTATATTCCAAAAACCAATGTCTTTCTTTAAACACTTGAACATAAAATTCTCTTTAGAATAATTTTCAGAAAATACAAAACTTAAATACAAAATAACCTCTTCCATTAAAATGAAATACAATTATAATCTGTGGAGAAAACACCATCAAAAACAAAATGGCCAATTGCATTTTATGATATATTGTAATTTGAACATGTAGCCCCACATGCAGGTTTAATTTATCTCCAAAACTGTAGGCTCACAGGTGATGGCATGTTATTTGTGGTGTAAAAATACATATTTGAGGCTACGTGGTTGTTGCTATTTAATCTTCTGATTCCCAGAAAATATAAATATTTCTCTGAGTGGATTGAGAGCAGTCACCAAGTCTGCATGAACTACAAATGTTCTCTGTTCCTCCTGCAAAGCAGAGTCCCAAACTACGGACCAAAAATTATATTTCACAGATAGCTGATGCTTTTTTAATCATTAAAATCGTTCTGAAATAAATACAGACTACTGGCTTTTTTATAGTATCAGAACGATTTTTTATTCTGTTTTTTTCTCCATAATAATGGATTAATGTAACACAAAGCTGTTCACCTCCTTCCTCAGGGGGTACCTGGGCTTGTTCAGGTGGGGCAGGGGGGACTGACAGACTGCTGCTGCTCCTCTTGACGTGTCTGTGGGGGGGGGGGGGGGAATGATTGACTATGGGCATAGTAGCTGGCTAAATGTTTGCCTGCATTGATTTAACTAAAACAACAGTGAAATGTCCAGAGTTTTCTTCAGAAATATGAGCTAATATGGGGAGACAAGTGAGCTAGTTCATAAACTATGGACAAGGTTAGGAATAGACAACAGGCTAATGATCTAGAACTTTCCATCACATGAACCACTAACAGACCCACCTCGCCTATGGAAGAACTGGGTGACATACTGCCGACTCCTTGCTTCCTTCTCCTGTCTGAGCCTTAAGTCCTATCGTTTCTTGCTCCCATATTTTTTAGGCACCCTCCCGTCTCTGCCTCCACTTGCTGTCTTTTAAAAGTTAGCGCTCTGCAGGCTGTCTGATGGAGCAGGTGGACTGAACCATTTTATGTAAATAGAAGGGGGGGCTTGAGAAATGTTTTGCAAAACATACAAACTTAGTGTTACCAATAAATTGTATATAAAATATATGTGTAACTCTAAATTTATTACCAGGCTCAGCTTAAGCAGCAGCAGCCATCGCCAGGCTCAGCTGAAGCAGCAGCAGCCACCACTAGGCTCAGCAGCAGCAGCCACCAGGCCCAGCCTAAGCAGCAGCAGCCACCACCAGGCTCAGCTTAAGCAGCAGCAGCAGCCACCAGGCCCAGCTTAAGCAGCAGCAACAAAGCAACAAACTGAAAGGTACAAATGTGAACATAAATGAACATTTAACAAAAAAGAATGGGGAGACTGCAAGAGAGGCACAGATGTTAAGAAAGCAGAAAAAAATTACAGCTACATGGACCCGTAATGGTAATGTTTGGATGAAAGAACAAGAAGGGTCTCAGGCTAAGATGATCAGAGACCTGAAAGAGCTGGAAAAGTTCAAGAAAGGACATTGACTCCATGGGAGAGTATAGTGGGGTCAAAACAACAGATAAATATGAGGTGCTGGGGTCCAGAAAGGAAAAAGAACATGTACTGACACATGAAAACATTTACAACTTAAATGATGAAGTAGGGAACAAAATATATGCTTTAGAAAAGAAAATAGACAATAACTTATTTATCCCTGTAAATGAATGTGAGTATTATACTGAGGAACAATTTAATAATAATGTAAGGTTGGAAGAAACATTATCTATCATTCATTTCAATAGCAGGAGACTGAACTGCAATTTATATAAAATAAAAGATTATTTAAAACAGATCGGAAAAAGTTTTAGTGTAATAGCAGTTACTGAAACATGGCTGAAGGACGGTGAAATAGATGGAGCTCAACTTGATGGATATGAGTTGTATTATTTAAATAGACAAAATAAGAGAGGTGGAGGGGCAGCCCTGTATATGAACTCAACTGTGAAATGTAATATTGTTGGTAACATGACAACTGGTGTAAACAATATAACGGAGATTTTTACAGTAGATGTAATATGTGAAAATGTCAAAAACATTATAATCAGTTGTGTGTATAGAACGCCGGGTTCATGTGTAGAATCATTTACTGACAAAATGACAGAGCTCTTTCACAACATCAATAATTAGAGAGTGTTTCTATGTGGGGACTTTAACATTGATCTGGGAAACGAGACATCAAACAAATTACTAAATACTATGTACAGTTTAAGTATGTTTCCCATGATAACAAAACCAACAAGGATCACAGCACAGAGCACAACAGTCATTGACAATATTTTCACAAATGTATCAGAGGGAATAGAAGTAAGTGGGATCATGATGACTGATATTAGTGATCATTTACCAGTTTTTACAGTTTATAAAAATTACCAAAGCAATAAATTTCAAATCACAACAGGAAAACTTGTACGAGATAGATCACAAAAAGCCTTGGAGGCGCTGAAGACAGACCTAAGCCAACAAAACTGGAATGAAGTGTATGTAAACAATGTTAACATAGCCTATGATTCTTTTATGAAGTTACTGATAAGACTGGGTGAAAAAACTGTAAAACAAGGACTTTGACCAAGAGGACTGCTATTGATAAACCTTGGATGACAAAAGGACTTCATAATACCTGTAAGAAGAAAAATTATTTATACAGATTTTTTTTTTAAATTCAGAACAAAAGGGGCAGAAAACAGGTACAAGAAATATAAAAAATAAACTAGTACCCATAATAAGAATGCATAAAAAAGGATATTATAGTGATCTACTAAATAAAGAAAGAAACAATATGAAGGCTACGTGGAGAATATTAAACAGTGCAGTAAGAAAAGACAAAGTAACATCAACTCTTCCTATTTATTTCATGAAAGAAAATGTAGATATAGATGATATAAAGAAGATAGTGAATGAGTTCAATACATTCTTTGTTAATGTTGGTCCTAGTCTGGCTATGAATATTCCAAACCTGAGTGACAATAATGCGAGTGGAAACATAATGGATAACGTAAATAGTATTTTTCTCGGCAAAGTTGAAAAGGATGAAATACTGAACATTGTAAAAAATTGTGCAAGCAAAAAATCAACTGACTGTGATGATATGGACATGTAAACTTTAAAGAATATAAAAGAAAGTGTAATAGAGCCTTTTACCTATATTTGCAACTTATCATTTTCTACAGAGTGTTTCCTGAAAATATGAAAACAGCTGAAGTAATTCCACTATATAAAAATGGTGATAAACATGTTTTCTCTAATTACAGACCAGTATCTTTGCTTCCACAATTTTCAAAAGTACTAGAAAAAATATTTGTAAACAGACAGGACACATTCCTTGACAGATAGAATATTTTGAGTAGTAGTCAGTATGGATTCAGGACCAATCACTCAACATCTACAGCACTTATGACGGATGAAATATCCACTGCAATAGATAAGAAACACATTTCAGTAAGCATTTTTGTAGACCTCAAAAAGGCATTTGACACCATAGACCATACTATTCTTCTTAAAAATCTTTGCAAATACGGTATCAGAGGGGTGGCACATCAATGTGTTACAAGTTATTTAGAAAACAGAAATCAGTTTGTTCAAATAAATAATGTAAAATCTGAAACATGCAACTTAACGTGTTGGGTGCCCCAGGGGTCAGTTCTGGGACCAAAACTATTTATTTTGTATATAAATGATATTGTTACTGTCTCAAAACTGTTAAAATGGTTTTTTTTGCTGATGGTACCACCTTTTTGTATACCGGTGAAAATCTAGAATGTGTGTTGGAGGTGGTCGGAAAAGAAATTAAAAAATTTAGACAATGGTTTGATGTAAATAAATTATCCCTTAATATTGAAAAAACAAACTTCATTCTATTTGGTAACAAAGGCAAAAACATTGATGTTTCTGTAAGTATAGAAGGTATCGAAATTAATAGAGTAAATGAAATAAAATTTTTAGGTGTTATTATTGATGATAATCTGACTTGGAAATCACATATTAATGTAATGCAAGTGAAAATAGCACAAATGATTGCTATGTTACACAAAGTAAAGGATTACTTAGATGATAAAGCTTTGTACTTTTTTCATAATTCACTGATTGTTCCATATCTGACCTACTGTGTTGAAGTGTGGGGAAATGCATGTAAAACTTCCATCCAGCCACTTTTCATTTTACAAAAAAGAGCCATAAGAATTATTACAAGAAGTCAATACAGAGATCCTTCTAACCCATTATTTGTTAAATTGCAGTTGTTGAAATTCAATGAGTTAGTAGATCTCAGTATATTGCAGATTATGTATAAAGCTCATAAAAAAATTTTACCAATCAACATCCAGAACCGATTTGAAAAAAGAGAAAGTTGTTACAATTTAAAAGGATTTGAAATATTTAAAAAAACAAGATTCAGAACTAAACTGAAGGAGCGCTGCGTTACAGTAAGAGGAATCAGTTTATGGAACAATCTGAACAAAGAAAGCAAAGAAGGTCAATCAAATTTTATCTTCAAAAAAACTATCAAAGCCAGTATGTTGAGTAAATACAGGGAAATGTGTTAATCTAAGTCTTGCTATGTTTGTTTTGTGGAAAAATGTGAATTAACGTGGACCTTTTTGTTTGTTTGTTTTGTTGGTTGTTTTTGATAATAAGAAAAAATGAATTGTAAAAAGGCATGTTGGCCTGCAGCTCTTGTTTATTTGTATTATGGGTTTAGTTGATTAATATCTTGTGAGAAAGGGGCAGACTCTATAAGATTTTTCTTCATTCTACTCCTTTTCATTCACATGTTTGAGATTTTTCTTTGTTTGTATTACATGTTTTATATACTTACAGAATGAAATAAAGACCTAAACCTATTACTGGGTGCAATAATTTTTTGTCAGTATTATAATTGTATCAGGGGAGTCTCTGGGCCCCTGTCAATCATGGGCCCCTACAATCCTTCTCCTTTTCCTCCCCTTTTCGGCGCCCCTGGTCATAAACAAGCATTAACCAAATATTTTCCATCACTGACTGAATTTTCTGATGAATATCTGATGAAGATTTGGAGACTGTCTGTCATTAAGATGGACTGGAAAAAGAGGGATGACTCAGTGTGCCATGCAGACACACGTGTTAAGTAAAGCCTCTTTGTTTTGTGCTCTTCCTACATCGTGGAGGAGGTCATTTAACCTATATCAAAAAAGATTTTCTTCATAATCACACCGTTTGTCACTCAGAGCTGACTGTGTCCCACTCCTCAATCTGTCTTCAGTGTGCGGACTTTAGCGACCTTATGTCCGACAAATGTGGACTCCTTAATCACATGTCCGACAAATGCGGACTCTTCTGACCACATGTCCGTCAAATGCAGACTTCAGCGACAATACAACCACAAGCAGTCTGATGAGATGAATGACGCGTCTTTAAATCATCCTAATCATTGATGCAAGAAGGCTGAGTAACGATTAGTGCATCAGATTTCAAGACTGGATCAGCAGTAGGATTTTGGTCATGCGTAAAATACAGTTTAAGCATTTTTACATGACAAACATGAGTTTTACGCCTTCTCTCCGGTGGGGCAATAACATAATCTGTTTCACTGAGGCGTTCACGGACCTCATACGGACCGGTAAATTTAGCGGAGAGAGCAGAGCCAGGAACAGGCAATTAGGCCAACACTTTATTGCCTACATTAAAGCAGCGAGACACAGCAGAACGGTCATAATGGCGCTTCATCACAGACTGTGAGGACAACAAACTCTTTAGCGAGGGAATTAGCACGGTGCAACCTCTCACGAAATTTGGACACATAATCGAGCACATTTACCTCACTAAAAGATTCAGAGGAAAGGAAAGTTTCCTGAACGGCATCACGGGCAGCAAACAACATGAAAGGAACACCTTCATCCCAACTCTTACCTGTTTCTAAGAAATATTTTCGGAGCATAGACTTTAACGTCTGATGCCAGCGCTCCTTGGGATTTAGGATGGTACGGGCTGGACAACAGAGTGTTTTAGCTGGTGGAGGAAGCGGCACGCAATAAATTGACCCACCCTCTTCCTGCCAAGGCGAAGGATGACGGGCAGAGCTCAAAACAGAGCAGGGGTCGCAAGCGGGACCGTAGTCCTGATCGCTTTCAGGGACGGGGCCCTGGACAGTTTGTTCGGGGGAGACGGCCCAGCCCAGAACATCTGGATCAGATAGGGGATACTCAAATGAAGATCCTGGCCGCTATTCAGAGTCTGTCAGACAGGCTGAGTAGGATTGAGGCTCAGCGACCAGTCTCACAGCCTCAGTGTCACAGGAGCCGAGTGTGGCCTCTCAGGGGGACCTGCCGCCATATCAGGAAGAGAGGCAGGGCTCACCGGACGTCCTCTCCCTATATGCTCACAGTTCCTTTTTTGGGAGTGTGAGCCCATCCAGAGGGCCTATGGATGAGGATAAGTTGTACTCCACACTGGGTGGCATGGGCTCAGATCTGGGGAGTATTCCAGACAATGAGTCCTCAGCCCAGGATGTCAAAAATATGGAGAGCAGCCAAAATTGTTGGGCTTTCAGTGCCTGTGGAGGCTCCGAGTTCTGTAGAAGGTGTGTGGGCTGGCATCTCTCAGCCCCAGCCATCAGTTTCTGTTCCAGCAGCTGCAGACTATCTGCAGATGATGAGGAAAGCACGGAATAGCCCAGCAGCAGCTCCTCAGTTCAATGCAGACCAAAGAGTGTTAAAGAGTGTCACAAGACGGTGTGTCGTACATATAATGCAGCTACACGCGCAGCCCGCTCTGGTAATGCTTTGGCCATTCTGCTGGCTGCAATAAGGAAAACTGTCAGCCAGGAGGATCAGAACATGCTGAACCTCATTGAAGGGGCGCTGGTGACTTATGCCCAGCTGACCAGGGATATAGGCATGGCAATGTCATCAGCCATGCTGGCGCACCGACACGTTTGGTTAGCTCAGACCACGTTACCTGAAACTATCAGGAAGAAGTTAACTAACCCGCCTGTGGTCCCTGGCAGAGTGTTTCGCCCAGACTCCCAGGGTGTGCTGGACAAGGCGGAGAAGTCACGGCGTACAAGGGACAGTCAGGGACTATTCAGTGCCTCTGGATAGTACCTGACGCTCCAAGATCCGCCGCTAAACCTGTTTCTCAGCTTTGCCTTGACAGCTGGGAAAAATCTGTGTCCGATCCGTGGGTCCTGTCCACAGTGAGGACAGGTTACAGGATCCAGTTTCGGAGGCGACCCCCTCCCTTTACCGTAGTCCACATGACAGTGGTAAAGGACCCAGTCCAGGCTCAGGTACTGGCTGCGGAGATGGCAACCCTCCTTCAGAAGGTGCACACTGGGTTTTACTCCAAATACTTGCTAACTCCAAAGAAAGATGGGGGCCTGAGGCCCATTTTAGATTTAAGGCGCCTAAACAGATTTTTAAAGGTCCTTCCCTTCAAGATGCTGACAACGAGTCAGATCCTGCATAGGGTAGAAGAGGGGGAGTGGTTCACATCCCTGGATCTAAAGGACACCTATTTTCACGTCCCTATCAGCATGGACCACTGCCCGTTTCTATGGTTTGCGTTCCAGGGCCAGGCCTATCAGTTCAGGGTCCTCCCCTTCGGCCTGTTGCTGTCCCCCCAGGGTATTCACCAGGGTGGTGGCAGCCGCGCTATCCCCCCTTCAAGCAAGGGGTCTAAAGATCTTGCCCTATTTAGACGACTGGCTGATCTGCACTCCAAGTCACAGTCAGGCGCTCCAGGATACGGGGACAGTTATGGACCACATTCAACGTCTGGGCTTACAGGTAAACCTGGCAAAAAACCATCTCATACCAACACAACAGGCGGTGTTTGTGGGGCTACTCAACAACTCTCTCTTACTATGACAGCCTCCCTCACTCCTCTGAGGGTGACAAAGCTTGTGACCTTAGCAGAGCAGTTTCAGCTTGGCAGACGGCTGGAAGCAGCTCAGTTTCAAAGACTGTTAGAGCTGATTTCAGCTGCAGTGGCAGTGGTTCCCCTTGGCCTGCTCAGAGCTCGGCCTCTGCAGAGGTGGTTAAATGCCTTCGGTCTTCATCCAAAACAGGACAGACGAGTGACATCAGGGTGACACGGCAATGTGTCCAAACCCTGCGCCCATGGAGAGACAGGGCCTTCTTAGCCATGGGGGTTCCATTGGGAAACATCCCATCGCGTCGGGCAGTGGTGTCCACAGACACCGTCCTAAATGGCTGGGGTGCAGTCTGGGAAGGCAGGACAGTGAGGAGTGTGTGGGTCCCACATTGGAAGGGCCAACACATCAACTTGCTGGAGTTGAGGGCGGTCCACCTAGCGTTGGTGGAGCTTCTCCCCTTCATCAAAGGCAGACATGTTTTGGTGAGATCGGACAACTCCTTCACGGTTTACCACATCAATCACCAAGGGGGCACCAGGTCTCTCCACTGTCTCCAGGTGACCAGGAGGCTCCTGCTGTGGGCGTTTCCCCATCTAGCGTCCCTCAGAGCCCTCTTCATCCCAGGGGTGGAGAATCTCGGATCTCCTATCCAGGACAGGACCCCTCCCGGGAGAATGGCGTTTACATCCACAGGTGGTGACGCCGCTTTCGTACCGATTTGGAAGGGCTCAGACAGATCTTTTCGCGTCTGCAGTGACTGCCCACTGCAAACAGTGGTTCTCCCTGGAGTCTCAAAGGGCTCCCTTGGGACTAGATGCTCTGTCACACGAGTGGCCGATAGGCCTGTTATATGCTTTTCCCCCATTCCCTCTGATTCCCCATGTCCTCCACAGGGTGGCTGTAGGACACTACAGGGTTCTGTTGATAGCTCCCAGGTGGCCGGGGAGGCCGTGGTTTCTGGCTGTCCTCCGTCTCGTCCACGGCCAACCATGGCCCCTGCCAGTCAGGGCAGACCTACTGTTCCAGCCAGACAGTCAGATCTGGCACCCCAGACCAGCAACGCTGCAGTTGTGGGCGTGGCCCCCCTGCAGCCCCAGTCTGAGGAGCTCAACGAGGCAGTATTGCAGACAATATGTTGCGCTAGGGCTCAACTCAGACAAGCTACGGTCAGAAATGGCGGGTGTTTTCTGACTGGTGTCACACTCAACAGGTAGACCCTTCCACTTGTTCGATGCATCTCGTACTGCACTTCCTTCAGTCTCTTTTAGATTCTGGGAAGGCGTCTAGCAGAGTGAGGCTGTATTCAGTGGCGATCTCTGCTTATCATGAGCCAGTGGGGGGCGTCTCAGTGGGGAGACACCCTTTGGTCTCGCAGTTCGTTAAGGGGGCATTCCGTTTGCGTCCGGGCAGGGTGCTTAGAGCGCCGTCATGGGATCTCTCCTTAGTCTTGAGATCACTAACTCAAGACCCTTATGAGCCTCTGGAGCAGGCAGAGTTGAAGTCCCTGTCGCATAAAATGCTGTTCCTGTTGGCGATTTGTTCTGCCAAGAGGGTCAGTGAGCTGCATGCCTTGTCCACCAGTGAGCAGTGTTTGAGGTGGAAGGCCGGTGACTCGGGGTGTCACTGTGGCCCAACCCTGACTTCCTGCCTAAGGTGGTAAACCCACAGACAGTAAACCAGGCTATCGAGATCGGCGCGTTTCGTCAAGACCTGACTTTGGATGAGGGGGACTTGGCCCTACGCACTCTATGTCCAGTGAGGGCTTTGAGGGCCTACTTGGCGCGCACCCACTCTCTGAGGCACTCTCATTCACAGCTGTTCATCTGCTATGGGGGTAATAAACTGGGGGCTGCTGTGTCTAAACAGCGCTTGTCACATTGGATGGTTGACACTATCTCACAGGCATATGGGGAGCAGGGTCTTCCTATATCTGGTAATCTGGTGGCACACTCTGTGAGGAGTGTGGCAACCTCCTGGGCTGCCCTGAAGGGTGTGCCTATGGCGGAAATTTGTGCTGCAGCATCCTGGACCTCCCCATGTACTTTTGCTCGATTTTACAGGGTCAACGTGGCAGCACCAGCTCCTCTGGGTGTGGCTGTGCTTTCTGCTGCGGGACGGAGCCAGGACGGGGTGGAGTCCTCAGTTCTGCACGACTTTGATGGTATGAGTCGTCCAAGGTGAAGACCGTGCTGACGGTCTGAGTGAGGTTGAAATAGATCGTTCTCTATTATAGTTATAGTTATGCCTATAACTGTGGCTCTATGAGACCGAACAATGACTGCACCATTCTCTTGTCATTCAGAACAGGCTGAGGCGTTCCAGGCAGGAGAAGGAGGCGACGTCACCGGAACCTCTTATAGACTGTGAGACACGCCTCCTGAGAGCAGTCATATGACATTGTTGACATAAGGTCTCGAGGATAGGTGGTAGGATGGCATCATTCAAGGTGAAGACCGTGGTGACGGTCATCGTTCGGTCTCATAGATCCATAGTTATAGGCATAATTTACGGCATGTGGCTACCCGCCCCCTCAGACCCAGGTGCACACACAGGTGAACCAGGAAACACTGGCAACACAATCACTCCCAATTCAACCAACTATGATTAGCTAACAATAACAACTGTGATTAAAGATTTTAAATCTTTCTTTAGGAATTGTTTTACCAAAAGAGACATTGAAATGAACAGCTATATCAATCAAATTATCTTTTCTAAATTTGTTCAATCGAGGGATTTGCCAAGAAGCTTTGTAGGTCAAATAGCGCCATCTTATTTAGCCGACACACATGCACAAATTTTCCAAGAAAAACACAATCTTACGTTTAATTTAACAATAACTTACTTTTTACCAGTCTCCTTTATGGAAATAAATCCTCGGGACGAGCCCCCATTTATGTTACATCCAGTTCGTTAGGGAAAAGGGAAGTTATATATATATATATGTATATATATATACATCTTCACCCCCTCTCTCTTCTCATCCCCCACCCCCCATAACGCACGTTCCAGAGGGTGCGCAAGCGTGCGCTGGAGTAAGAGTGTTTTCGTTTGAATTGTGTTGACAGATTACAGAAAGCTAAAGATGGAGAGGCAAAAAAGAAAGCTATCAGGGGCACAAAACAGAAAAAGGAAGAGAGAGAGCAAGAAAGATTTTAAAGGAATGAAAATAAGCTTTTCAATTTTTCTTTTTTCACCGTGCTGTGTTTCACACGGACTGGTGGACGGTTATTTGAGTGGCTCAATGTCCGAGTTTTTACTGTTACTTAAGATGCACTTCTCTGTGTTAAAATCATGAGGCGGAAAAGAAGCTGATTGATGCATTCAGACTTTTATAAAACTCACTTACTGACCCGACAGTTTTACAGAGGAGAGACATGCTTCATGCCGGCTCCTTTGGGTGCTTTGTCCCCCCCGCCTCTCTCTCTTTTATTTCTCTCCCTCCCGCGTGGTAACGTGACAATTATGACTGATTACAAACTCACCCCCTTTGGTGCCTGTGTTGGGTCTGCATACCCCTCAAAAAATAGGTAGTTGCACCACTGCTAACAATAATTCTCTACAGCGCAAAGGCACAGGAGCATGGCTGGATACAGCGTGCTGTCGAGAGCTTCTTGCAGTCCTCCCTCAGTCGCTCCTGATTGGCCGGAGTGGGGCTGACTCTCAGCTGCGCCAATCACGGTTCTTTAGCACAGGTGAGTAGGATCAGCACTCTCCTGCTGCAGTGGCAACCTGAGAGCGTGCAGACAGGCAAACACGCACACACAAGAGCACTCACGCAAGGCGGAGAGACTCCAGTATACAGCGGTGGCCAAAACACCCAGTGATTTACACATTTTTGGAGACAAGTGTTGTTCTTCAGAACTAATTCCAAACTGCTGCTTCATCTGAGAGTACAAAACATCAAAATGCTGTTATCTCAGCGATATATGCTTATTTTTGGCCCGAAATGCTGTTCTTGAATAATAGTGATATCATGTTCCTGGCACTTCATTTTATTTGCCTTAATGATCTGTTCCCAGTGACCGACGCATTTTTGGAGACAAGTGTGATCTGTCACATCTAATTCCAAATTGTTGCTTCATCTGAGAGTACAAAATATCAAAATGGTGTTATCTCAGCAAAATACGCTTATGTTTGAAATGCTGTTCTTGAATAAAACTGATATCATGTTCCTGGGACTTCATTTTTGTCGCCTTAAATATGTTTTCACAGTGATTTTAACATTGTTGGAGACAAATGATTATCTTTCAAAACAAGTTTTACATATTTGTTGCATGTAAAACTTGTTTGATAACACCATTTGATACTAAAAAGTATCAAATGGTGTTAATCTCAGCGAAATACACTTATTTTTGACCAGACATGCTGTTGTTGAAAAAAAACTGATATCGTGTTCCTGGCACTTCAGTTTTGATGTCCTAATTATCTGTTCCCAATGATTTACACATTTGTGGAGGCAAGTGTTGTCCGTCAAATCTAAGTCCAAATTGTTGCTTCATCTGAGAGTACAAAATATCAAAAATGGTGTTATTTCAGCGACATACGCTTATTTTTGACCAGAAATACTGTTCTTGAATAGAACTGATATCATATTCCTGGCACTTCAGTTTGATTTCCTAATGATCTTGTCACAGTGATTTACGCAATTTTGGAGACAAGTGTGGTTCTTCAACACTTTTTTCAAATTGTTGCTTCACATCTAAGAGTACAAAATATCAAAATAGTGTTATCTCATAAAAATATACTTATTGTCGACCACAAATGGTGTTCTTGAATGAAACTGATATCGTGTTCCTGGCACTTCATTTAATTTGCCTTAATGATATTTTCCCAGCGATTTAGACATTGTTGGAGACAAATGTCATCTGTCAAAACTAATTGTACATTTTTGCTGCTTTTGAGAGTACAAAATGCTGTTCTTGAATAAAACTAATATCTGGCACTTCAGTTTTTATGTCCTTATGATCTCTGCCCAGTGATTTACGCATTTTTGGGGGCAGGTTTTGTCCTGCAAAACTACTTCCGAATTTTTCCTTCATCTGAGAGTACAAAATATCAAAATGATGTTGTCTCAGCGACGTACACTTATTTTTGACCAGAAATGCTGTTCTTGAATAAAACTGATATCATGTTCCTGGCACTTCAGTTATGATGTCCTATTTATCTGTTCCCAGTGATTTACGCATTTGTGGAGACAAGTGTCCGTCAAATCTAAATCCAAATTGTTGCTTCATCTGAGAGTACAAAATATCAGAATGGAGTTATCTCAGCGAAAAAGGGTTATTGTTGACCAGAAATGCTATTCACTTCATTTTCCAGCAATGGCAAGCTCAATTTGTGGCAGCGGCAGCACGCAGTGGCATTTCCGGGGGCAGCCTCAGCTGCCGGGGCAGCTACACGGATGCCGGGGCAGCAGCACTTCCGGTGGCAACCTGAGCTGCAAGTGTAGCTGCCAGTGATTGTAGCAGCTGAAACTGACCTCTAGAGGCAGCTGCCTCTCTTTGGTGAGCTGCCGCGGCAGCTGTGGCAGCTTATACTGACTTCCAGAGGCAGCTGCCTCTTTTTGGTGAGTTGCTGTGGCAGCCCCACGGACCTGCCGGTGCTAGTGGCACTTTACATCGGCCTCCAGAGGCAGCTGCCACGGCAGCCACACGGACCTGCTGGTGATGGCGGCACTTTATACTAGGGCTGAACAATATACCGTTATCGTATCGATATCGAGATATGAACATTCAAGATATTAATATCGATGAGCAACAATATAAACAATATAGATTTCCCCCGCGCTAAAACTGCACTTTCCGCATTCTTTTGTATTATGATGTTTTTATATTTCTGAAAAATGCTTGGATTTCACCGAACCCGTAGTCATATCATATCGTATCGATATCGAGATATCTGGCATGAATATCGAGAATTTGTCCATATCGTTCAGCCCTACTTTATACCGGCCTCCAGAGGCAGCTGCCGCAGCAGCCATACCAACCTGCCTGTGATATTGGCACTTTATACAGGTGTCGTGCCAATGTACTTATCCCCATCAAAAAGTGTTTCCCCTGGCCGCGGAAGCGGGCATGCATTCAGCGAAGGTGGAGCCACAGCACTGTGCTTGATTTCATCCAAGTAAATTAAAACTATCTACAACTGCATTGTTTAATTCAGTTTTTCGGTGTTGTAATTATCTACAAGGTTTTGCAACATGGCCCATCCATCAAAAAAAACTTTATTCTTTCGTATGTCATATCCCATACCTTTGTCTAGAAGAAAAAAAACTTGTTCATAATAACAGGGGTTATAGAGTAGTATCTGAAGTACTTGTAAAATAAATCATTTGATGGTCAGGCTTCATCTGTCCATTATAAAGGGGGGAATACAAATTCTGGCAAACTGAAACAGTCTGAAATACCCCCCCACACACACACACACACATACATATTATGAGTTAAGTAGAATTGAAGCAATTGGGGGTTTTTTTACGTTCAGTATGTACATTGGCACGACACCTGACTAAAGTGCCACTATCACTGGTAGGTCGGTATGACTGCCGTGGCAGCTGCCTCTGGAGGCCGGTATAAAGTGCCACTAGCACCGGCAGATTGGTGTGGCTGCCGCGGCAGCTCACCAAAAAGAGGCAGCTGCCTCTGGAAGTCAGTATAAGCTGCCACAGCTGCCTCTAAAGGTCAGTTTCAGCTGCAACAATCACTGACAGCTCAGGCTGCCACCTGAAGTGCCACTGCACAACCGAGTAGCTGCTGCGGCATCTGAGGCTACCACCGGAAATGCTACTGCGAGCCTCCGCTGCCATAAATTGAGCTTGCTGTCTCTCTCATTTTTGTCGCCTGAAAGATCTTTTCCCAGTGATTTACACATTGTTGGAGAAAAATGTTACCCTTCATGAGTGATTTTACACTTTTGCTTACATCTGAGAGTACAAAATATCAAAATGGTGTGATCTCAGTGAAATACACTTATGTTTGACTAGAAATGCTGTTCTTGAAAATAACTGATATAATGTTCCTGACACTTTAGTTTTCATGCCTTAATGATCTTTTTCCAGTGATTTACACATTGTCGGAGACAAGTGTTAACCTTCAAAACTAATTTTAATTGTTGTCCAGAAATGCTATTCTTGAATTAAACTGATATCATGTTCCTGGAACTTCATTTTTGTCGCCTTAATGATCTTTTTCCAGCGATTTACACATTGTTGGAGACAAATGTTATCCTTCAAATCAAATTCCAAATTGATGCTTCATCTGAGAAATATCAAAATTGTGTTATCTCAGCGAAATATGCTTTTTTTTTTTTTTTTTTTTTACCAGAAATGCTTTTCTTGAATTAATTACAACTGATATCATGTTCCAGGCACTTCAGTGTTGATGTCCTAATGATCTCTTCCCAGTGATTTACGCATTGTTCGAGACAAATTTTATCCTACAAAACTAATTTTAAATTTTTGCTGCATTTGAGAGTACAAAATATCAAAATGGCATTACCTCAGCAAAATACGCTCATCTTACTTGACCAGAAACGCTGTTCTTGAATACAACTGATATCATGTTCCTGGCACTTCAGTTTTTTTGATTAATGATCCTTTCCCATTGATTTATGCATTATTGGAGACAAGTGTTGTCCTTCAAAACCAATTCCAATTTTTTTGCTGCATTTGAGAGTACAACATTTTAACAGGCCCCGTATGAAGGGTCTGTGTCCAGATAAAATTTTCCTGTGTAAACCAGGAGAAAGAGTGAGACGGACATCAAGTAGTGTTTTCTTTCCTCGCCTCTGCCAGTCTATTTATTTCTCTTATATATATATATATATATATATATATATATATATATATATATATATATCTTTAATAAACAAGAAATGCACATCTGTTTAAGTTTTTTACCCATAAGCTTCCATTCTGCATCATTTCAAAGTCAAATTTTGTACAATTGTGTATAAACCTAACACATTCTCAAATCTTTTCCTTCTACTAAGTTTTGCATTTTCACAAATAAGATCTTTAACATGTGCTTATAACTCGGATAATGGAAAACCCCATGAAAGTACTGGCAACGCTGGTTAAATGCACGAAAATCACCTTAACACAAAATATATACAAAACAAGAAGAAACAACTGGTATTTCATGAACTTTGGAGCTCTTAAAGAATGTCAGGGAGCCTTACAGAGTTAACAAAACAAAAAAAGGAGCGCCAAAAAAGGGCACAGCGGCCATAACGTGCCGCTCAGAGCTTAGAGTAGTATGCTAGACTAGCCGCTAGCACTACAGACATTACAATGAACAAAGTACACATACTGGCCTTAAAACTACCGTCACCTCGACATTATTTAAGTAACAGCAAACTGTAAAAGTTGTCTTGACATCATTTGTGCTTTGTGACATTGACTAACCTGTGTAAACCAGGAGAAAAGAATGAGACGGACATCAAGTAGTGCTTTCTTTCCTTGCCTCTGCCAGTCTGAAGACGATGGCTGCGGTACGCACTAAGCCGTCTCCCAGGAAGGTAAGCGCCCTCTGGTGACATAATCTGGTACTACACCCTAAACAAGCTGTATACAAAACTGAAATAAAAATGCTCCCATTCATCGACTTTTGCATAAAATTCAACACATTTAGAAACAAAATACATAGCAAAAATTGTGATCACACATATCTGTGTGTTAAAAAAATATCAAAATGTAATCTCACCATTTGACCAGGAATGCTGTTCTTGAAAGAATAATACCATGTTTCAGGCACTTCAGTTTTGATGCCTAAATGTTAATACTTCAAAACTAGTTTTGCTTTTTTGTTGCATTTGAGACTGCCAAGTATCAAAATGGTGTTATCTCAGTGAAATACGCTAATTTTTTGACCAGACATGCTGTTCTGGACTAAAACTGATATCAATGTTTCTGGCACTTCAGTTTTTATGATTATTGGTCCTTTCCCATTGATTAATGCATTATTGGAGACAAGTGTTGTCCTTCAAAACTAATTCCAAATTTTTGTTGCATTTGAGAATACAAAAATGGTGTTATCTCAGTGAAATTTTGGACCAGACATGCTGTTCTTGAATAAAACTGATACCATGTCCCTGGGACTTCAGCTTTTTATGCCCTAACGAAAATCCCAGTGATTTACTCAAATATGGAGACGAGTGTTGCCCTTCATCACTATTTCCAAATTTTTTGCTGCACTTCAGAGTACAAAATATGAAAATTGTGTTATCTCAGCGAAATACGCTTATTTTTGACCAGAAATGCTTTTCTTGAATTAATTATAACTGATTTCACCTTCCAGGCACTTCATTTTATTTGCCTTAATGATATTTTCCCAGCGATTTAGACATTGTTGGAGACAAATGTCATCTTTTCCCAGTGACCGACGTATTTTTGGAGATGTGTGCTCCATCACATCTAAATTCCAAATTGTTGCGTCATCTGAGAGTACAAAATTTCAAAATGGGGTTACCTTAGCGAAATTGCTTGATTGTTGACCAGAAATGCTGTTCTTGTATTAAACTGATATCATGTTCCTGGCACTTCATTTTATTTGCATGAATGATCCGTTCCCAGTGATTGACACATTGTTGGAGACAAGTGTTGTAGTCCGACACTATTTTCAAATTTTTGCTTCATTTGAGAGTACAGCATATCAAAATGGTGTTATCTCAGAGACATACGCCTATTGTTGACAAGAGAAAATATTCTTGAATAAAACTAATATCATGTTCCTGGCACTTCAGTTTTGAAGCATGTATCATCTATTCCCATTGTCGGAGACAAATGTTACCCTTCAAAACTTATTTTACATTTTAGCAGCCTAGAAGAGTACAACTTATCAAAATGGTGTAAACTCGGCGACATACGCTTATTTTTGACAAGAAAAGCTGTTCTGGAATAAATAAAACTGATGCTATTGTCCCTTGGACATCAGTTTTTTATGACTTAGTGAAAATCCTAGTGTTTTATCTACTTTTGGAGACAAGAGTTGCCCTTCTCATAACTATTTCCAAATTTTTGCTGCTATTGAGAGTCCAAAATATCAAAATGGAGTTATCTCAGCGAAAAACGCTTATTTTTGACCAGACATGCTGTTCTTGAATAAAACTGATATCATGACCTAGGCTCTTCAGTTAGATATCCTAATAATGTGTCTGGCACTTATTTTTCGATTTAAGATTTGTTCCCATTGATTTACACATTGTTGGAGACAAATATTACCCTTCAAAACTGATTTTAAATTTTAGCGGCAAATGAGAGTACAACTTATCAAAACCGTGTTATCTCAGCGTCATACGCTTATTGGTGACAAGAAATGCTGCTCTTGAATAAAACTGTTGTTATGTCCCTGGGACTTCAGTTCTTGATGCCTTAATGAAACTCCCAGTAATTTACCTACTTTTGGAGACAAGTGTTGCCCTTCATCACTATTTTCAAATTATTGCTTCATCTGAGAGTACAAAATATCAAAATGGTGCTAGCTCAGCGACATACGCTTATTTTTGACAAGAAATGCTGCTCTTGAATAAAACTGATGTCATGTCCCTGGGACTTCCGTTTTTTGTGCCTTACTGAAATTCCCATTGATTTACCTCCTTCTGGAGAAAAGCGTGGCCCTTCATCACTATTTCCAAATCTTGCTGCTCTTGAGAGTGCAAAATATCAAAATGGTGCTATCTCGGCGAAATATATATTTTTTTTTACAGACATACTGTTCTTGAATAAAACTGATGACATGTCCCTGGGAATTCCGTTTTTTCATGCCTATTTCATTCCAAATCTCAGCGAAATACATTATTTTTTACCAGACATACTGTTCTTGAATAAAACTGATGTCATGTCCCTGGGACTTCCGTTTTTTCATGCCTTAATGAAATTCCCAGTGATTTACTTCCTTCTGGAGAAAAGCGTGGCCCTTCATCACTATGTCCAAATTTTTGCTTGGTTTGAGAGTACAAAATATCAAAATTTGAGTTATCTCAGCGAAAAACGCTTATTTTGGACCAGAAATACTGTTCTTGAAAAAAACTGATGTCATGTCACTGGGACTTCAGTTCCTGATACCTTAATGAAACTCCCAGTGATTTATCTACTTTTGGAGACAAATGTTGCCCTTCATCACTATTTTCAAATTTTTGCTTCATCTGAGGGTACAAAATATCAAAATGGAGTTATCTCAGCGAAAAACGCTTATTTTTGACCAGACATGCTGTTCTTGAACAAAACTGATATCATGATCGAGGCTCTTCAGTTAGGTATCCTAATGATGTTCCTGGCACTTCATATTTTTCGATTTAAGATTTGTTCCCATTGATTAACACATTTTTGGAGACAAATTTTACCCTTCAAAACTTATTTTACATTTTAGCAGCCTAGAAGAGTACAACTTATCAAAATGGTGTTACCTTGGCGACATACGCTTCTTTTTGACAGGAAAAGCTGCTCTTGAATAAAACTGATGTCATGTCCCTGGGACTTCCGTTTTTTCACGCCTTAATGAAATTCCCAGTGATTTACTTCCTTCTGGAGAAAAGCGTGGCCCTGCATCACTATGTCCAAATTTTTGCTTGATTTGAGAGTACAAAATATCAATTTAGAGTTATCTCAGCGAAAAACGCTTATTTTGGACCAGAAATACTGTTCTTGAATAAAACTAATATCATGTTCCTGGCACTTCAGTTTTGAAGCATGTATCATCTATTCCCATTGTCGGAGACAAATGTTACCCTTCAAAACTTATTTCACATTTTAGCAGCCTAGAAGAGTACAACTTATCAAAATGGTGTAAACTCGGCGACATACGCTTATTTTTGACAAGAAAAGCTGTTCTGGAATAAATAAAACTGATGCTATTGTCCCTTGGACATCAGTTTTTTATGACTTAGTGAAAATCCTAGTGTTTTATCTACTTTTGGAGACAAGTGTTGCCCTTCTCATAACTATTTCCAAATTTTTGCTGCTATTGAGAGTCCAAAATATCAAAATGGAGTTATCTCAGCGAAAAACGCTTATTTTTGACCAGACATGCTGTTCTTGAATAAAACTGATATCATGACCTAGGCTCTTCAGTTAGATATCCTAATAATGTGTCTGGCACTTATTTTTCGATTTAAGATTTGTTCCCATTGATTTACACATTGTTGGAGACAAATATTACCCTTCAAAACTGATTTTAAATTTTAGCGGCAAATGAGAGTACAACTTATCAAAACGGTGTTATCTCAGCGTCATACGCTTATTGGTGACAAGAAATGCTGCTCTTGAATAAAACTGTTGTTATGTCCCTGGGACTTCAGTTCTTGATGCCTTAATGAAACTCCCAGTGATTTACCTACTTTTGGAGACAAGTGTTGCCCTTCATCACTATTTTCAAATTATTGCTTCATCTGAGAGTACAAAATATCAAAATGGTGCTAGCTCAGCGACATACGCTTATTTTTGACAAGAAATGCTGCTCTTGAATAAAACTGATGTCATGTCCCTGGGACTTCCGTTTTTTGTGCCTTACTGAAATTCCCATTGATTTACCTCCTTCTGGAGAAAAGCGTGGCCCTTCATCACTATTTCCAAATCTTGCTGCTCTTGAGAGTGCAAAATATCAAAATGGTGCTATCTCGGCGAAATACATTATTTTTTTACAGACATACTGTTCTTGAATAAAACTGATGACATGTCTCTGGGAATTCCGTTTTTTCATGCCTTTTTCATTCCAAATCTCAGCGAAATACATTATTTTTCTACCAGACATACTGTTCTTGAATAAAACTGATGTCATGTCCCTGGGACTTCCGTTTTTTCATGCCTTAATGAAATTCCCAGTGATTTACTTCCTTCTGGAGAAAAGCGTGGCCCTTCATCACTATGTCCAAATTTTTGCTTGATTTGAGAGTACAAAATATCAAAATTTGAGTTATCTCAGCGGAAAACGCTTATTTTGGACCAGAAATACTGTTCTTGAAAAAAACTGATGTCGTGTCACTGGGACTTCAGTTCTTGATACCTTAATGAAACTCCCAGTGATTTATCTACTTTTGGAGACAAATGTTGCCCTTCATCACTATTTTCAAATTTTGCTTCATCTGAGGGTACAAAATATCAAAATGGAGTTATCTCAGCGACAAAACGCTTATTTTTGACCAGACATGCTTTTCTTGAACAAAACTGATATCATGATCGAGGCTCTTCAGTTAGGTATCCTAATGATGTTCCTGGCACTTCATATTTTTCGATTTAAGATTTTTTCCCATTGATTTACACATTTTTGGAGACAAATGTTACCCTTCAAAACTTATTTTACATTTTAGCAGCCTAGAAGAGTACAACTTATCAAAATGGTGTAAACTCGGCGACAGACGCTTATTTTTGACAAGAAAAGCTGTTCTGGAATAAATAAAACTGATGCTATTGTCCCTTGGACATCAGTTTTTTATGCCTTAATGATAATCACAGTGATTTACCTACTTATGGAGAAAAGTGTTGCCCTTCTCATCACTGTTTCCAAATTTTTGCTGCTATTGAGAGTCCAAAATATCAAAATGGAGTTCTCTCAGCGAAAAAAAGCATATTTTTTACTAGTCATGCTGTTCTTGAAAAAAACTGATGTCATGTCCCTGGGATTTCAGTTTTTTATGCCTTAATGAAATCCAAGTGTTAAACTTACTTTTGGAGACAAGTGTTGCCCTTCATCATTATTTTCAATTTTTTACTACATTTGAGAGTACAAAATATTAAAATGGAGTTGTCTCAGCGAAAAAACACTTATTTTTGACCAGACATGCTGTTCTTGAATATAACTGATATCATGATCTAGGCTCTTCAGTTAGATATCCTAATGATGTTCCTGGCACTTCATATTTTTCGATTTAAGATTTGTTCCCATTGATTAACACATTTTTGGAGACAAATATTACCCTTCAAAACTTATTTTAAATTTTAGCGGCAAATAAGAGTACAACTAATCAAAACGGTGTTATCTCAGCGTCATACGCTTATTGTTGACAAGAAATGCTGCTCTTGAATAAAACTGATGTCATACGCTTATTGTTGACAAGAAATGCTGCTCTTGAATAAAACTGATGTCATGTCCCTGGGACTTCCGTTTTTTTATGCCTTAATGAAATTCCCAGTAATTTACCTACTTACGGAGACAAGTGTTGCCCTTCATCACTATTTTTAAATTTTTGCTTCATCTGAAGGAACAAAATATCAAAATGGAGGTATCTCAGTGAAAAAAACGCTTTTTTAACCAGGCATGCTGTTCTTGAATAAAACTGATGTCATGTCCCTGGGACTTCAGTTTTTTTTATGCCTTACTGAAATTCCCAGCCATTTACCTACTTTTGGAGACAAGTGTTGCCCTTCATCACTATTTTTAAATTTTTGCTTCATCTGAAGGAACAAAATATCAAAATGGAGGTATCTCAGCGAAAAACGCTTATTTTTGACCAGACTTGCTGTTCTTGAATAAAACTGATATCATGATCTAGGCTCTTCAGTGAGATATCCTAATGATGTTCCTGGCACTTCATGTTTTTCGATTTAAGATTTGTTCCCATTGATTTACACATTGTTGGAGACAAATATTACCCTTCAAAACTCAGTTTAAATTTTAGCAGCCTATAAGCGTATATCTTGTCAAAACAGTGTGATCTCAGCGTCCTACGCTTATTGGTGACAAGAAATGCTGCTCTTGAATAAAACTGATCTTATGTCCCTGGGACTTGTTCTAGTTCTTGATGCCTTAATGAAACTCCCAGTGATTTACCTACTTTTGGAGACAAGTGTTGCCCTTCATCACTATTTTCAAATTTTTTGCTTCATCTGAGAGTCCAAAATATCAAAATGGAGTTATCTCAGAGAGAAAAACGTTATTTTTTGACCAGACATGCTGTTCTTGAACAAAACTGATATCATGATCGAGGCTCTTCAGTTAGGTATCCTAATGATGTTCCTGGCACTTCTTTTTTTTTTCGATTTAAGATTTGTTCCCATTGATTAACACATTTTTGGAGACAAATTTTACCCTTCAAAACTTATTTTACATTTTAGCAGCCTTAGACGAGTACAACTTATCAAAATGGTGTAAACCCAGCGATATACGCTTCTTTTTGACAAGAAAAGCTGCTCTTGAATAAAACTGATGTCATGTCCCTGGGACTTCCGTTTTTTTACGCCTTAATGAAATTCCCAGTGATTTACTTCCTTCTGGAGAAAAGCGTGGCCCTGCATCACTATGTCCAAATTTTTTGCTTGATTTGAGAGTACAAAATATCAATTTGGAGTTATCTCAGCGAAAAACGCTTATTTTGGACCAGAAATACTGTTCTTGAATAAAACTAATATCATGTTCCTGGCACTTCGGTTTTGAAGCATGTATCATCTATTCCCATTGTCGTAGACAAATGTTACCCTTCAAAACTTATTTTACATTTTAGCAGCCTAGAAGAGTACAACTTATCAAAATGGTGTAAACTCGGCGACATACGCTTATTTTTGACAAGAAAAGCTGTTCTGGAATAAATAAAACTGATGCTATTGTCCCTTGGACATCAGTTTTTTATGACTTAGTGAAAATCCTAGTGTTTTATCTACTTATGGAGAAAAGTGTTGCCCTTCTCATCACTATTTCCAAATTTTTGCTGCTCTTGGGAGCCCAAAATATCTAAATGATGTTATCTCAGCGAAAAAAAAAGCATATTTTTACCAGACATGCTGTTCTTGAAAAAAACTGATGTCATGTCCCTGGGATTTCAGTTTTTATTCCTTAATGAAATCCAAGTGTTAAACTTACTTTTGGAGACAAGTGTTGCCCTTCATCACTATTTTCCATTTTTTACTACATTTGAGAGTACAAAATATTAAAATGGAGTTATCTCAGCGAGAAAACATTTATTTTTGACCAGACATGCTGTTCTTGAATAAAACCGATATCATGATCTAGGCTCTTCAGTTAGGTATCCTAATGATTTTCCTGGCACTTCATATTTTTCGATTTAAGATTTGTTCCCATTGATTTACACATTGTTGGAGACAAATATTACCCTTCAAAACTGATTTTAAATTTTAGCGGCAAATAAGAGTCAACTTATCAGAACGGTGTTATCTCAGCGTCATACGCTTATTGTTGACAAAAAAAATGCTGCTCTTGAATAAAACTGATGTCATGTCTCTGGGACTTCAGTTTTTTTTATGCCTTAATGAAACTCCCAGTGATTTACCTCCTCCTGGAGAAAAGCGTGGCTCTTCATCACTATGTCCAAATTTTTGCTTGATTTGAGAGTACAAAACATCAAAATTGGAGTTATCTCAGCGAAAAACGCTTATTTTGGACCAGAAATACTGTTCTTGGATAAAACTGATGTTATGTCCCTGGGACTTCAGTTCTTGATGCCTTAATGAAACTCCCAGTGATTTACCTACTTTTGGAGACAAGTGTTGCCCTTCATCACTATTTTCAAATTTTGCTTCATCTGAGAGTACAAAATATCAAAAGGTGCTAACTCAGCGACATACGCTTATTTTTGACAAAAAAAATGCTGCTCTTGAATAAAACTGATGTTATGTCCCTGGGACTTCCGTTTTTTCATGCCTTAATGAAATTCCCAGTGATTTACTTCCTTCTGGAGAAAAGCGTGGCCCTTCATCACTATGCCCAAATTTTTGCTTGATTTGAGAGTACAAAATATCAATTTGCAGTTATCTCAGCGAAAAACGCTTATTTTGGACCAGAAATACTGTTCTTGAATAAAACTGATGTTATGTCCCTGGGACTTGTTCTAGTTCTTGATGCCTTAATGAAACTCCCAGTGATTTACCTACTTTTGGAGACAAGTGTTGCCCTTCATCACTATTTTCAAATTTTTGCTTCTCTGAGAGTCGTCCAAAATATCAAAATGGAGTTATCTCAGCGAAAACAACGTTAATTTTTACCAGGCATGCTGTTCTTGAAAAAACTGATGTCATGTCCCTGGGACTTCAGATTTTTATGTCTTACTGAAAGTCCTGGTGATTTTACCTCCTTTTGGAGACAAGTGTTGCCCTTCATCAATATTTTCAAACCATTGCTTCATTTTAGAGTACAAAACATCAAAATGGAGTTATTTATTTATTTATTTTTTAATCAGAAATGCTGTTCTTTTGAATAAAACTGGTGTCATGATCCGGGCTCTTCAGTTTTATATCCTAATGCTTTTCCTGGCACTTCATTTTTTTTCCTTAAAGATTTTTATCTATTAATTTACACATTGTTGGAGACAAATGTTACCCTTCAAAACCAATGTTAAATTTTAGCTTCATTAGACAGTAAAAAATATCTCAGCAGTGACCCTTTTCCAGTGATTTTCGCATTGTTGGAGACAAGTGTTGTTCGACACTATTTTCAAATTTTGCGTCATTGGAAGGTACAACATATCAAAATGTTTTTTTTTTTTATCTCTGCGACATACCCTTAACCTTTATGCGGTATTCGTTTTGAATACCCCATAAAGGCCTTCCGGGTCATATATGACCCGTTTTTGTACGACTCATATATGGCATGTAGATCCAAAATAGCCACAAATTCAGTGTTTCACCTTATTTGTCATCTCCCATCCAACTGATTGAAACAAATTTTAACACTTTTTTTAAATTGTATGACATCTTTGACCTAATTTGCATAAAAATATACATATTTTGTGTGGGAAAAAAAAAAGCAATAACTACAAATTATGATTACTGAGGTCCAATATAATATTATGGATTTTTAGAGAGGGGTATATGTTGCAGTTCAGACAATACATTTTTTTAACCCTTTCAATTTTTTTGAATGGCAACAAATACAGACATTAACTGTATTCCGGGTTATGACCCGGAATACAGTTAATGTCTGTTTTTGTGTGTATAATGTCTGTATTATATTGGTCAAGCAAACCCCGGTCATATATGTATGACCGGGTTTTGCTTGACCAATATAATGCATGTGGATTACAATTATCCACAAATTCTATGTTTCACCTTATTTGTCAACTTCCCTCCAACTGATTGAAACAAATTGTAATACTTTTTTTTTTTAATTTTATGAAATCATTGACCTAATTCGCATAAAATTATACATATTTTTAGAGTTAACAACAGCAATAATTAAAAATTATGAATTCTGAGTTCCAAAATAAATTTATAGATTTTAAGGGAGGGGTATACGAGGGTCGGATGAAAAGTTTTGAGCCTATCTATGAAGTCCAACCGGAATGAAATTTTTAGCTATTTATTTTTCAACATAGTCCACACACTTCTGCCAGCTGTGCTGCAGTGCTTGGATCCCTGCTTTGTAGAGGGTTTCGTCTAGGTCGTCAAAAAAGTCAGTTACAGCATACATGACGTCATCATCGCTGTCAAAATGCTTCCCAACTAAATGCTTCTTCATGTTTGGGAATAGATGGAAGTCTGACGGAGCGAGATCAGACGAGTACAGTTGAGTGGGGAACAAGTTCAAAGTCACAGTCATGCACTGTTGCTATCGCAACCACTGTCTTATGGGGTGGAGCCTTGTCCTGATGGAACAAGACACCTTTTGTTAATTTTCCTCAACTTTTTTCCTTGATAGCTTCCCGTAACTGCCTCAAAAGACTAGACTAATACTCTCCGTTGATGGTTTGGCCCTTTTCTAAATAAATAATCCACGAACACAACACCCTTTGCATCCCAGAAGACTGAGGCCATCACCTTCCCAGCAGAGGACACCACCTTGGCCTTTTTTGGAGGTGGTGAGAAAGTGTGTTTCCACTGCATTGATTGTTTTTTTGTCTCAGGCTCAAAGTGGTGGACCCAACATTCATTCATAGTCAGAAATCACTCCATGAAATCATCTGGATCTGCTTCAAAAAGCTCTAAATTCTCCCTTGACATGTTCAGTTTCTGATCAGGAGTCAGAAGGCGTGGAACCCACCTCGCTGAAACCTTTGTCATTCCGAGTTCGTTGGCCAGAATATGATGAACTCTCTCGTGGGAGATGCCAACAGTCTCAGCTATGTAACGAAGAGTCACTCTTCTATCATTCATCGCCATTTGGTGCACACGGTCAATGTTTTCTGTGGTGGCAGCTGATGATGGCCGTCCAGACCTCGAGTCATCTTGGATGCTCTCTCTACCCCTTTTGAATTCAGTTGCCCACCGTTTCACTGTTGAAAAGATGGAGCATTATCCCCTAATGTTCTAAACCATATCAGCATGAATCTGTGTTGGAGTTAACCCTTTCAAAGTCAGATACTTAATAATGGCATGATACTCAACTTTGTCCATTTTCAGAAATTTTCATAACCGTCAACATTCAACTCCTGTCTCAGCAGCAAAACCCACAGCAGGTGAAAAAATAAACAGGGTAGTTAGTCATCAGAAGAGCTGCAATACATGCATGCCAAGTTTCATTGATCTTGCATTATTCCTTCATAGTTAGGCTCAAAACTTTTCATCCAACCCTTGTATGTTGAAATTAAGACAAAACCATGGTTTAACCCTTTTAAAATTTTTTAATGGCAACAAATAATGACATCAACTGAACTGTATTCTGGGTCAACAGAACAACAAAACTGGTGTGTGTGTGCGTGCATGTTGAGATCTAACTTTAATGAGTGGCCCAATAGAACAGAACAAGAACAAACTGCCATGTGTGTGCGTGTGTGTGTGTGAAGTGTACGAAGGGGTGTGTGTGTTTGTCAGACAATGGTCATTTGCTGAGGTGTGTATTCAAGTGTTTGTGGGGCGTGTGGGTCGGGGGGGGGGGGGGGGGGGGGGGGGGGGGGTTGAGAGTTGGAGCTGTGTGTGGATGAGTGAAAGAGTGGAGTTTGGTGCTTTGATTGTGCTAGAAAGCAAGGACATGTCAGATTTTTCCTACAGCATAACCCAGTGTGTGTGTGAATGTGTGTGTTTTGGGGGGGGGTGGGGGATGGGGGTGGCGGGGGGTTGGTTTTTTTTTGTACAGGTGAGTGAGAGGGTGGTAATGGATGTGTGCATTGTGCCAGAAAGCACACCAAAATCAATTTTGTAACGCATAGCGCCACCTAGTGGTGTATGAGTCCATAGGGACCCGGAAGGCCTTTAGTGCCATTTTGTTTTATAAATTACCCATAATGCAACGCAGGGGGGGGATACTCAATTGTATTTGAAAAAGAGGTTGATTATGCTGAACTGCCGTAATTTTCATGCAATAACATGAAAGGCAACTACGTTTTTAAAGAGCATCTTGATACCTTTGGGTCGTCAGAGACCCGTATGCCGTATAAGGGTTAATAGTTGAAGAGAAATGCTGTTCTGAATTAAACATATGTTCCTGGGACTTCAGTTTTTGCTGCATGCACTTCAATTTTTGCTGTATGCATTTGAGAGTACTGCATATCAAATTATGTTATCTCAAAGACAGACACATTTCATTTTAAAACAAATGCTGTTCTTGAAAGAATAACATCATGATCCTGGCACGTCAGTGTTGATAACTAAATGATCTTTTTCCAGTGATTATCGCATTGCTGGAGACAAATGTTTATTCTTCAAAACTAGTTTTACATTTTTGTTTCTTTTGAAATTACAAAGTATCAAAATGGTGTTATCTCAGCGAAAAACGCTAGTTTTTGACTGGAAATGATGTTCTTGAATTAATTTCAAATGTGATCTTGTTTCAGGCACTTCAGTGTAATGATCTCTTTTCCCAGAGAGTTACGCATTGTTGGAGACAAATTTCAATAATTCAAAACTAATTTTAAATTTTTGCTGCATTTGAGATTACAAAATACCAAAATGGTATTATCTCAGCAAATGCACTCATCTTACTTGATCAGAAACGTTGTTGAATATAACTGATATCATATTCCTGGCACTTCAGTTTTTATGATTAATCATCCTGTCCTATTGATTTATGCATTGTTTGGAGACAAGTGTTGTCCGTCAAAACCAATTCCAAATTGTTGGTGCATGCATTTGAGAGTACAACATATCGAAATATTGTTATCTTCAACGACAGACACATTTTATTTTAACACAAATGCTGTTCTTGAAAGAATAATATCATTTTCCTGGCACTTCAGTTTTAATGCCTAAATTATCTTTTTCCAGTGATTTACATATTGCTGGAGACAAATGGTTATGGTTAAAATGGTGTTATCTCAGCGAAATGAGCTAGTTTTTGACCCAACATGCTGTTCTTGAAAGAATGTCATCTTCCTGGCATTTCAGTTTTTATGATTAATGATCCTTTCCCATTAATTTTTGCATCATTGGAGACCGGTGCTGTCCGTCATCAACATTTCCAAATTTTTGCTGCACTTGAGAGTACAAAATATCAAAATGGTGCTATCTCGGCGACATATGCTTATTTTTGAAGAGAAATGCTGTTCTTGAATAAAACTGATGTCTTGTCCCTAAGGACTTTATTTCGATTGAGAGTTTAATAGTCTTATGCTAGTTGCCAAGTCTTCTGTTTGTTATTCATCCCTAATGCAAGAACAAAAAAATCACACCCATTGCCATATGCTTCAACTTGAGCAGTTTTATTGGGACATCAATGTGACATCAAGTGGTTTTCAGACATCAAGTCAACGTCAATTTCATGTCAAGTGTCAAGTTGTGCAGCAACCTAGTTTTGAAGTCAAGTATATGGATTAACGATGTATACTTGGATGTGAGAACGATACTTTCGTTGGATCCTTTAACAACCATAAGGAGGACAAAGCTTCTGTAGGCTATTAATAATGATAGTCAAAATCTTGACCAATCTTCAACATCAAATTGATGTCACGGTGCCCGCTGGGTGGTTCTTCCGTTTTTTATGCCTTGGTGACCTTTCCCAGTGATTATCGCATTGTTGGAGACAAGTTTGGACAAGTTGGAGACAAGTTCGACACTATTTTCAAATTTTTGCTTCATTTTACAACATATCAAATGGTGTTATCTCAGCGACATACGCTTATTGTTGACCAGAAATGCTCTAATAATAAAACTAATATCATGTTCCTTTAGTTTAGGCTCTTTAGTTTTGAAGAATTGATTATCGTTTCCCAGTGATTTACGCATTGTCGGAGACAAGTGATGTCCTTCAGAACTACGTCCAAATTTTTGTTTCATCTGAGAGTACAAAATTTCAAAATGGTGTTATCTCAGTTAAATACGCTTATTCTTGACCAGAAATGATGTTCTTGAATAAAACTGATGTCATGTTCCTGGCACTCCATTTTTGTCGCCTTAATGATCTCTTCCAGTGATTCAGACATTGCTGGAGACAAATGATGTCTTTCAAAACTAATTTTAAATTGTTGCTACATTTGAAAGTACAAAATATCAAAATGGTTTTATCTCAGCAAAATACGCTCATCTTACTTGACCAGACATGTAGTACTTGAATAAAACTGAAGTCATGTCCCTGGGACTTCAGTTTTTTATGCCTTAATGAAAATCCCTGTGATTTACCAAATTTTGGAGACAAATGTTTCCTTTCATCACTATTTCCAAATTTTTGCTGCTCTCGAGAGTACACAATATGACAATGGTGTTATCTCAGCAAAAAGACGCTTATTTTTGACCAGAAATGCTGTTCTTGAATAAAACTGATGTGATGTCCCTGGGACTTCAGTTTTTTTTATGCCTTAATGATATATATATATATATATATATATATATATATATATATATATATATATATATATATATATATATATATATATATATATATATATATATATATATATATATATATATATATATATATACAGGCCCATAAACTGCTGCCAAACTGCTTTACTGGACTCCCTGTTAAAGTTGGTACGTTCCAAGCCTCAGAAGGTCTGCCTCTAGACTCTTCCCCCCAACACTCTGCTTCAGTCGGTATGGTCCGACTCCGGTGAGTCTGCAGCAGCGCGTGCAGAGTTGAAAGAGGGATCGAGAGACTGCAAACTTGCTGCACAGTTTAGTGGTGGAAAGGGTGCTTTATTGTGTGCGTCCACTGAACTAAAACACACATACACACAGTGAGCACATAGTTATCAGAGTTGTACACCCTGTGAGAGACTTCAATAAATCTTCTAACTGGCACCCTGGCTCAATCGTGATTTGACCTGTCACAACAGTGGTGGGAGGTTATTTCCAGAACCTGAGTTTGAAAGAAGCCATAGTCAGCCGTTCCATCTTCGAGCCGGATCCATGTCACCGCTGTAAGGATGTCCAGGTCTCCAGAAGCACGGTGTGCGTGTCAGGAGGGAGTCATCCCTCCCCGCACGCCTAAAGGATTATGACCTGTCTGGCTTTCATAAGACCAGTGATCCTTTACTTTGAGCCAATAAAGCCTGTTTCAGCAGAGTAAAGAGGTGGTTGAGGAGGGAGAGGATGGTGCATATGGCGGTGCACTTTCAGCATCTCCCATCAGCGAGGAGGGCCTTTCTTCTCCACAATGGACAGCGAGGGAGCAGTGGCCTTCGAATCAAAAGTCTCAGAAGACAAAGGATCCTGAACTGGATGCTCTGCTTTTTGAGCATGGCTAACCCGCCCACCTCCACCGGACTGCCTCAGTCACTGTCGAGGAGAATCGATCGCCATTCCAGAAATCTAGGATTTATGTCTTCCTTCTCAGTTAGTTGTACAAGCGGAAGAAGGAATCCAATCAGCAGAGAAGCGTCTGAGCCATCCTACACAAGCTCATCTGATAGTGAGGGCCATAAGGAGCGGCATTACAGGGCAGCTTCACCCAGAGCTCGAAAGTCACATGAGAGGGATGATTCAACCAGGAGGTATGGCAGCTTCCACCAGCACAGTCACTCTCGTCACCGAACGCCAAGCCCAGTACAGGGACAGGAGCAGTACTACAGGGGGCCCACACCCACCATTCCTGACATGAACCATCCAAATCCCAGAGAGTTCAATCGACTCAGCATTGCTCTGGAAAACCTACTTCCTCTTGATGCTTCAGAGAGATTCAAGTACCAGATACTTGTGGATCACCTCAAGACTGAAGAGGCGCTGTAAATTGCTGACTCCTACTGTTAGTTCTAGGACCCCATTTATTGATACCATGGCAGCCCTCAAATTATAATGTTTGCTCTTCGTGTGCACTCCCTCGTGGGCATGTTGGAGCAACTGGAGGGAAAAGGCAAGGACGAGTTGGAATGTGATACCGATACGCCACTCTGCTCCTGCGTGTGAAGAATATGCCCCCAGTCAAAGCACCCAAGGAAGCCGTCTTACCTCTTCTCAGAGCCACAGAGAAGAGACTGGGAACCAGACAAGGCTGCAAGGCAAGAGACACTTTATAAAAATATACAAAACTTTATTTTCCAACAATAATTAAAATGCAAGCTGTTGTTACTACTTGTTACCAAAGAGGGACTGAGAGGTGGAGGGGCCTGGGACGTACCACGGCGGCCCAGAACCAAAATCAGGGGAAGGAGAAAGCTTACAATAACTCACAAGCTGCCTAAACAACAAAAATCAATTAAGAAAAGAAAACAAAACAAAACAAAAAAAAAATTATCATTAGCACATGATAAAGAAACTCAAATTACACATGAAATGAATCACAACATAAATGCAATAAATCAATATAATATTGTGGCGCTAAGAGTCCTGGCGCCAGCTCATAAAGAGTTAAATGGCCCTCTGTGCTAACGGCCAAACAGCACCACCACTAAACCTAACAAAATAATCAAAAGATAAATAAATCCACGAAATGAATCAAAATGAGATCAGGAAAGAAAAGAAGAAAGAATAACCCATAAAAAGAACCAAAACAGGAAATGATGACAAAAAAGAACCCAGAACCAAATTAATTAAATAAGAAAAGAATAAGCTTAGCTTTAGCTTATTCTTTAAATCTAATGTGTTGGTGAATGGAAAGTAAAAGTGAGGTCACGTAATCATAAGTAGAACCAGTACAGCAGTATGGCCCAGAAGACTGGCTGTGGAAGAATTGATCCTGGCCTCACAATACCACTGACAGCCACCGGGGGAATACTCTAGGGCTGCAGCACAAAACCAGTGTTAACTGGGAGCAGAGGGTTAAATTATCAATAAAAGGCGGACAACGCCGACTTACCACCAGAAGACGCTACCACTACCCCAGAAGGGCCCCCATCAGGGCAAGACGGCCCCACTCCACTGACAACCTGTGACACTGCATCAAAGAGGAAGATCATGTCACCGTTATGCAATCCAGCATGATGAACGGAAGGAGGAAGCACGGTGCGCACTTAACCTGTGCTGCAGAAGGAGGCGTGCACCTTAGCGGCGGACACACCAACAAGCACGGCCACGCTATGGGCTGCACCAGGAAGTCGCGCCTAAACAGTAGACACGCCAACTAACACTGCCCCGCTGTGCTGGAGGGATGGATGTGCAGCTCAGGAGCAAGACGTGCCATCGGTCGTCAGACGCTGTGTGCTCCAGGGGGAAGCATGCTCCAAAACCAGACACGCCACACACCACCGCAACGCTACGATCGCCACACACACCAGGCCTACCACGCCAGTGAATGGACCAGGAAGGAGAGAGAGGGAGAGACGCTCGAAGAGCGGCAATCTTTATAGCCTCACAGCTCTTTGAGCGTCTCCCCCTCTCCCTCGCCACAGGTAAACTACAGCACCCTGCTGCACGAGGGAGGGCTACATTTACCCCCACCCTTTTGGATCGTCGACCCGACGATGGACAAAACTAGCCAGCTAACACCAAGGTCTAAACTCTGCTATCTGGGATAGTGTTTGTGCTCAAGACCACACTATCCAAGACCAAGACTTTTGGGAGTCGAGACCGAGTCCAGACCAAGACCGAGACAAGCCGAGACCGACACAAGACCAAGACCATCAAAATCAATTTTAAAATCCATGACAAGGTTGAACAGTTAAAAAGCATTCTCTCTTTAATTTTAGTTTTCGTTTTGTGGCAAGGTGGAGAGTTGCATTCCCTTCCATTAGAGGTGGTGTGGCTGTTAATCACTGGGTCGTCTATAAATACACCTGGTCCGCCCCTTCTTCTCCCTCTTCCTTTTCTTCCCTCCTGGGGCCGGCGGACGTGTGTGTGTGTTGTCCTGATGGCGTCCTTTTGTGGCGGTGTAGATTGGTGTCGGGTTTCCCAAAAAGGCATGCAGGCTCTGCTTCCACTCGATCCATTCAATACCCTGGGCATTGTGTTTACTCCAGTCTTGCGCATTACAGCAGTGTGGCGTGATCGGGAGCTGGGCTGCTTCAGAGTCCGTGTGGTCGGGGTGCGTTTTCCTGCAGGTAAGGTGCTGAGTTGTCTGTCTTTCAGCATTCAGCTGTGGATGGTCTGGTGAGGGCAGTAATCATTGTTCTTTCCCAGCCATCGCTATTGGGTCTGGGCTGCGTGTGGTCCTCCTCCTGCTGCCAGGCACGACAATCCTGCTCTTTGGTAGGAAACCGTAATTTATAGTTAATTTTATTTTCTCTCAGAATTAGATTCTGATTTTTGATTTGTTTGTTTGCACTGTGCGGCCGTCACCTGCTGTCGCTTCTGGGCCTGCACTGCTGTTTTGGCTCTCTTTCTTCCTCCGCTCTCCTGCTCTCGCTTAGGCTCGTGGGTCTACCGTTGCTCATTTGGTGCTATTGATTATCGTGGTTCTGGCCCCTCAGCACTCCCTATTGCTTCCAGGTCCTGGTGTTTGGTCCGGACCCTTACACTGCATAGCACCTGAAAGCATGTTCACGTGCCTGGCTGTTTTTTTAATCCAAAATGCAGATGCATAACTTATTTAGTTAACATCCTTTTATCTTTTTGCTCCTTCTTCTGTTGAATTATTGAGTTTGTTTTGTACTTATATTAGCCATATTGTTTCTAATTTGTTTTGTTGTTTCTTTATTGTATTAACATATTTAGTGATTATGTCTTTTGGTTTGGAGCAAGTATTTCATAATTGTTTATAATTTGCTTTATTCTTTATTGTGAATCTTTGCAGTTTAGTTACGGGATTCTTTTGGGGTTGGGTGAATGGGGTATGAGGGCTTCCATCTGCGCATGGTTTTAATTGTGTTTTCTTTCCCTTTTGTTGACAGGTGCTGGGGGACCCTGGAGTGGCAGCGGTGCCCTAATGGTGGTCCCATTTTCACTTTTGTTTGCTGTTTCACGGGTGCTGTGTAGTTTTGGATCGTTTCCCCTTTTGTTACCACTGTCATGGTAAGCTCCAACCCTTTCCTGGTTCAGTTTCCAGTGGCAGGTCTCATACCCCTCCTATGAGTAATTTAGTCTGCTCTTTTTTTTAAATAAACATGGTTTTATAAAGTATATTTTTATATTTTATCTTACAATGACTTCATTGTTAAATTAAAATCTTGAGGTGCTAGTCCCCAGGTGGCGTTGTTCCTCCTTTTATGCATCACTGCTTGTTTTGCCACAGTTTATTTGATCAGGAACAGTGGTTAATGTGCCAAAAGAATATGTCTTATATATATAGTCTTCGTGGTTGAGGAAGCCAAAATTAATTATTGTTGATTTAGCAGACATCTCTTGCTCCGTGCTCTCCTCATTTGCAAGTTTCGTCCTTCTGAAATCTCCAACCTTTCACTCCCGCTTGTGGTTGTGTGTGGGGTTGTGTCCCTCAGTCACAGCACCGGGAAGGTTGCTGTCATCACAGGAGGAACACATGAATTGAAGCTTTTTGTTGTTTTACCATGTGTTCCTCCTTATTCACATTAATGAAGTTTGAGAACAACAGATCAGTGCTGGTCTTGACGGAAAATCCCGAGTCCGGCCAGTCCGAAACCGAGAAAAGACAGAGTAAAAATGCTCTCGAGTCCGAGACAAGACCAAGACCTTCAAAATGTGGTCTCAAGACCGGTCTCGAGTAGCACAACACTAGTGCCAGGAAGTCCATCGGGAGCTGAAGCTCCTGCCCAAACATCAGTTTATAGGGTGACTCACCTGTGCTCTGATGCGGTGTTGTAACAGAAGAGCACCTAAGGCAGACAGGAAGCCCAGTCCCGTTTCCGGGAGGTTGGCAGAGGTTATGAAAGGTTCAAATGAACAGCTCGCATTGACCCTTGCCCATCAGACAACGAGCAGAGCTGATTGATCAAGGATCATGCGACTTGGGACACCGAACTTGTAGAACCATTCAGACACCAGAACTTGGGCCACAGTAGAGGCCAGTTGGTCCAGGGTGGGGACAGCCGCTGTGAACTTACTGAACACATCAGTTAACTCCAAGACATTTTCAAACCCATTACCAGAGGGCTCAAGAAGCGTAAAGTCAAGGGCCAGGATCTCGTTAGGCCAGGAGGCAAGCAGATGGCCCATGTAATTATGTGGCACCTGTCCTGAGTCCTTGAAGACTTGGCAACGCTCACATTTCTGGACCCAGAACTTAATATCTGATGACACCCCTGGCCAATAGCAACGCTGACAAACCAACTCTGCTGTCCTCTCTATGCCTTGATGACCATGCTCCTGATGGAACTGGTAAAAAGTCTCCTGCTGGAGAGCTACAGGCAAGATAAGCTGCAACAATTCCTCTCCCCCATCTGAGCAGAAGACCCAAAAAAAGAGCTCATCATCTTCCTCTACCAGCCAGTTCCATTGGCGCAGAAGTGCCATAGCAGACTTAGAAAGCTGCTGCCTCTCATTAAAGTTGGGGGGAGACCCTCACCGCCAAAAAACCAACACCTCCTTCAACAAAGGATCATTATTTTGCATCGAATGTAGGTCAGATGGCACATGGAAAGGAAGAACAGAAACAAGAGACTGATGAGCCACCACAGCAGGATCAGGATGTCAACTCTGATGAATGCTGCTAGGAACCCAAGTGCCAGGGATGGATGAAGTGGATGGATCGGTGGCAGATACACATACTGCCCCGACAAGGCATCTGCATTCCCGCAGCCTGAATGGTACTTGATTTCAAAATGAAAAGCAGCCAGCTCAGCAGCAAAGCTATGCTCTGCAGCTCCAAGTTCGGCAGACTGAAGGTGGCTCAATGGGTTATTGTCGGTGAACACGAAAAACTTGTGTCCTAAGCAAGTACATGTGGAGTTTTTCCATCACAGCCCACTTGAGTGCAAGGAACTCCAGCTTCATAGAGCTATAGTTGGACATATTGCACTCAGTGGGCTGGAGACCTCTGCTGGCAAAAGCTACTGGTCTCACACCACTGTCTGCTGCAAGAGCACACCGCCAAGTCCACTTATGGCTAGCCTCAACCTCCAGGATTGAACGGCCGCAAAAAATTGGCATAAGCCAGCACTGGGGCTGGACTTCAAAGTCGTGAAACCGTCTTCGCACAGGGGTGTCCATGCAGCCTCGAGAGCCTGACAAGAACTTTTCTTTGACTTGGTCCCTGGAAGATCAGCCACCAACTGATGCAAAGGCTTGGCCAGCTTGACAAACCCCTCAACAAAACGCCGATAATAGCTGGCGAAGCCCAAGAAGGAGCACAGCTCTGAAATGTGAGTGGGGCGCCGCCAGTTGCCTCTCGCCTCAATCTTCCTGGGATCTGATGACACCCCCAGGCTCGTAATGACATGTCCTAAGTATGCCACCTGCGGTTGGAAAAAGGCACACTTTTTCATTTTGGCCTTCAGCCCTTCTTTCTGAAGCCGACCAAGCACCATGTCCAGCCGCTGCAGATGTTGATCAACAGAAGATGAAAAGACGATGATGTCATCAAGGTAAAGTAGCAGGGACTGACCCTGCTGATTGCCAAACATCCTCTGGAAGGTGCTTGGGGCATTACAAAGGCCAAAGGGCATTCGATTAAATTCGAAAAGCCCAAAAGGAGTGCAAAACGCAGTTTTTGGACGGTCCTGCTCTGCCACTGGCACCTGATTGTATCCACTGGCAAGGTCAAAGGTCCCCCAGCATGCCCCAGAAAGGGTGTCCAAACTTTCCTCAATGCGAGGCATTGGAAAAGCATCCTTCCGGGTTTTGCTGTTGAGGAGGCAGTTGTCCAAGCATAACTGCAAGCTTCCACCCTTCTTCCTAACTAAAACAATGAGAGAGGCATATGGACTACTGCTCTCCAGGATTACCTGCGACTCGAGCAGCTGGTTGATGTATGCGTTCACTGCCTCATACTCTGAGGGAGGAATACAGCGATACCTCTGTCAAACAGGCACGTCATCAAGCAGAGGTATGTCATGTGAAAGGAGATCGGTACACTCCAAA
This sequence comes from Cetoscarus ocellatus, assembly GCA_037902135.1. Lineage (NCBI taxonomy): Eukaryota > Metazoa > Chordata > Actinopteri > Labriformes > Labridae > Cetoscarus > Cetoscarus ocellatus. The sequence goes on from JBAMNC010000769.1 coordinate 991,795, forward strand.
TCTCCATCAGAATCAGCAAAGACTGAGCTGTACTTATGCAGCAAGGACTTCACACTGGCCTGCTCCTGCTCAGTTAAGGCATACGGATCCAGTGACCCTATTCTGTAGAGGGCCTCGGGGGGGCTACTTGGGGAGACACAGTGGCCACAGCTTGACCCTACTCTTCAGTAACTCCAGCAGGCAGACTGACAACCTGGGCAGCACTCACATCACCAAGACCAGTCTGGGGATACAGGAGAATCTCAGTTGTCCCAACATTCACAACTGGGACCCACACTGTACCCCGAACAACCTTCAGCAGGCATGGGGAAGCTAACAGCCCCCCTGACAAACCAGACTCTGGAGGCTCAAACAGGGTGCTCTGACAGGATAGTTGTTCTGGGCAGGTGGCAGCAACCATTTTCATCACCCCCTCAGGTGTCCGCACCACCCATCTGCCTAGGACCCTCACCGCAGGTCGCAGACCGATGCACTTTTGTAGGGCTTCCACCACCACACCAGGTGCCCCTGTCATGGAAGGAGACTCAACCAGAGATGACCCGAACACACCAGAAAGCTCTCGATAGCATCTACCACAAAACCTAACAAAATAATCAAAAGATAAATAAATTCACGAAATTAATCTAAATGAGATCAGGAAAGAAAAGAAGAAAGAATAACCCATAAAAAGAACCAAAACGGGGTATGATGACAAGAAGAACCTAGAACCAAATTAATTAAATAAGAAAAGAATAAGCTAAAACTAGATTCAATCTAATGTGTTGGTGAGAAGAAAGTAAAAGGTCACTTAGTCCAGAGGTGGTCCAGAAGACTGGCAGTGGATGAATTGATCCTGGCCTCACAGTACCACCGACAGCCACCGGGGAAATACTCTAGGGCTGCAGCACAAAACCAGTATTAACTGGGAGCAGAGGATTAAATTATCAATAAAAGGCAGACAACGCCGACTTACCACCAGAAGGCGCTACCACTTCAGCCCCACTCCACTGACAGCCTGTCACACTGCATCAAAGAGGAAGATCGTGTCACCGTTATGCAATCCAGCATGATGAATGGAAGGAGGAAGCACGGTACGCACTTAACCTGTGCTGCAGGAGGCGTGCGCCTTAACGGCAGTAACGACAACAAACACTGCACTGCTGTGCACTGCTGGAGGGGACGTGCACCTCAGGAGCAGACGTTCCACCTGGTTCAGTCGTCCGGTGCTTTGCGCTCCAGGAGGAAGCGTGCTCCAAAACCAGACGTGCCAAACGCCACTGCCACTGTATGATCGCCACACACACCAGACCTGCCACGCCACTGAATGGACCCGGAAGGAGAGAGAGGGAGAGACGCCCGAAGAGTGGCGATCTTAAAAGCCTCGCAGCGCCACCCATCAATCAGTGCCACAGGTAAACTACAGCACCCTGCTGCCCGAGGGAGTAGACAGTGCTCTGGCTTCAATGGGAAACACATTGTCGTCTTCAACTGCTCTTTCGAGTTTGAAGGTGAGAAACTGAACAGACTTTTACTCCCTGGTCCAAGCCTTGGAACCTATTTTAGCTGTGTTGCTAAGATTCCGTGAGCATGCTGTAGCTGTCAGTAGTAAAATTTTTGTGGAGAGACATGAAACGGGAGCAGCCGCCCAACATCTATGAATGGAGAGTGCTCCCATTCGGCACCACAGCTCCCCCTGTTGTGCTACATTCGCTCTCCAGAAACACATTATCGATCATAGCAGAGATGGTGAGGACATCAGGGAGGCAGTGCTGATGTCATTTTACGCTGGCAACTGTCTGCGAAGAATTACATCAGAAGAGGAAACCAAATCCCTTGTGAACAAACTGCATGACACACTGTGTAGGAAAGCCTTGTTAATATTAAGTGTTCTGTTTCATGCTGGGTTATGTTTAGTTAATGGCCCTTTAAGAGGGGCGGAGTTTCACCACAGTTTTGCTCTGCTGCATGTTAGACCACTGTGACCACATGTTGATCGGCTGAGGAGCGGTGTGTGCTTCTCTCCTGTTTAGAGGACGTGTGTGCATGAGAAATGTAAGTAGTGGCTGATTTATGTTATAAATAATGTCAATGCATCCTGGAGATGATTATTTTGTTTGTATTATATTGTTTATAGTCCTGTGTCATAGTTGCTCAGTTAGCTTGAATTGATTGTTAGCTTGTGCACCCTTGCTAAGTTAGCTATGCGCTCCAGATTTACATTGCTGTTGACATGCACTGAAGGGGATTTATGTCCTGATTTATGTTCTCATTATTTTCCTCTTGATCATTGGATTTGTTAAGTATTGTTTATGATCATTACATTTATTATTAGGAGTATTAGCTTGTGTTGTGCACCTTTATCATGCTTGGGGGTGTGCTAATATGCTGTATATTGTTGTATTGTGTTTACAGAACCACGTTCTTCTAAGTAAAGCCTATAACTCCTGAACTGCCTCCATGATTCTCTAGCCGGAGTCACACTCCCATAGTGTTGCCGGCACTATCCAGCGGACCCTGTAGAGACCCAGGCTCTCTTACATTGATCCTTTGAGCCGGATGGAACTCCCCCACGACGCTATGGATCCAACAGGATACTTCCGCCGCATTAGGAAGCCACAAAGAGACCTTTTCATCCCCAGAGAGAGTGACACCTACCCAGCCACCTAAGTGACTTTATGGTGGGCTATGAGCCTCAGCAACCAGATGATCCTCCAAAGGATCTAGCCCATCCATTGCCACCACGGGCTAGCGATTCGAGGGCCTCATCCGTGAGGAGCAAGCACATACATACGTCACACTCGTCCAGACGCCAACCTGCTGCAGGTATACAGCTCCAACATGCTCTGTCACCAGTCCAGGAAGCAATACTACAGGAGAGTATCCTCCGCTTGGAGCTCGAGGAGCTACAGTGTCAGATCATAAATGATAGCAATGCTGACCTGGAGTGTAAACGCCTAAACACTCAAGCCAGGGAAGCACAACGCCTACAGCAGGAGGCACAAGAGGCACGTGAAGCTATAGTTAAACGTCTCAACAGGCAGAGACGACTCAAGAAGAAGGAAAAATAGCTTCAGGTAGCCAAGCTGGTTGCCTCACTATTTCAAGAGCCAGAGAGGGCAGGGACATGTAGCGGCGCAGCCTCACCCAAGAGCTGCCACTCTTTACCAGCTGTGGTTGCTCCACCCCTTAATGACGGTACAGGCGCAGCCCACTATCATTCTGCCCCTCATTTACACACTTACACACTGCTAAAGGAAACTCCTATGGCATCCCAGAGGACCTCATCTACTCCTTCCCTGTGACTATCGTGCCATTGGTGAATTGCCCTGTAATCCACACAGCTCACAGCCCTGTCATACTGAAAGACCTGAGCTTCCATGCCCAAGTCTTCACAGGTGGGACACTCACTACAGTTGCCTCTCTTCGAGCCTCCTCCTGCACCACAGAATATGCAGGAGGAGCATCAGCTCAACCACCGATGCAACACCAGTTGGTTCAACCTGCTGTCATCCCTCCTGCAATGTACCCAATACCACAGGTGGCTCTTCCTACTGTAGCCTCTGCATCATTGCACCCAGCTCTCACCCTGCCTGTTCACACTGACCTCCCTATGATGTCACACCAAGCCTCTGTAGTTACTTCTGGTATCTATGGCCCACAACATTCCGCTGTAGGAAACCCAGCCGGACCACATTTTACACCGAGTTTTGCTCATCGATATCAGCACATGAACTCTGTTGCACCCCCTACAGTCTCTGTTCTGCTTTCACACACCAGGGCATCCAGGCTCAGAGACATTGATTACCTCTCTTTATGGTATTCCCCAGCCAATACTGCCAGTATTTGAACGTGACCGTCAGAGTGACTTCGCTCGTCTCAAGATGGCCTTAGGTAACCTGAAGGGCAGTCATGGACACCTGACTGAACAATATAAGTATCAAGTGCTTCTTGGCCACTTGAAACTGCCCAGTGCTTTACACCTGGCCAAAGCCTATATGTATGACCCATGGCCTTACACTGCTGTTTTACAGGCCTTACAAGATAAGTACGGTCAACCACGGCAGCTCATCCAGTCAGAGCTAGGCACCATCCTCAACTCGCCTGCTATCAAGTTCGGCGACTCTGAGGCCTTTGACTCATTTGCCCTCTCCATTCAGTCTCTTGTGGGCATGCTTGGGACACTTGAAGGACCAAATAGGAACGAGCTGAGATGTGGATCCCATGCCACGCCTTCTAAGCAAAATGCCCCCATCCTTCAGGGACAGTTTCATTGAATATTGTCTGAACCGTGGGATCCTCCGCACAGGGTCAGATATGACTCACACCCTGCCGGACCTGGCAGCCTGGCTTCAGATGAAGTCACAAACTAAGCGCCTCTCCAGTAGAGCTGCAGCACTCTACCAGCATGAGATGCCTAAACCAGTTAAGAAGGATCATGTCCCCCACTATAAAGAGCCATATATCTCAACACCTGGAGAGCCCCCCTAGTGTATCAGAGACTGTTCATTCAAAGGTCACCTTCAAGTCCAAGCCGTATTGTCCTCACCGTGAGAACAAAGACCACTTCTTAAATAACTGTGACAACTTCAAGAAGCTGTCCACCAGTGAAGTTGTGAAATGGATCAGAGATGGAAAGCGGTGCTTCAAGTGTGGTTGCAATCATGCTGCAGAGGACTGTAATTTGAAGCGACCCTGCAAGACCTGCAAAGAACTGCACCTTACAATTCTGCACAACTCCATCCAGCAGACCCAAACCAGTGTCAACATGGTGACCACACCAACTGCAAGGGTCTACCTCGACCGGCACAACCGGTCAAGACATGTGATGTTAAAGGTCGTCAAGGTTATCCTACGGAATGGTGACCATTCCTTGGAGACCTATGCTGTCCTAGATGACGGCTCAGAACGAAGTATCATTCTCCCTCAAGCAGTACAGCAACTGAACCTTTGTGGCCAGCCAGAGACTCTCTACCTACAGACAATCCAGCAGAATGTTGAACAGCTTCATGGCAGTTCTGTCTCCTTTGACCTTTCTCTAATGTGCATGAAGTACCGGATCCACCAGGCCTTCACAGCTGTAGGTCTGAACCTTGCCGAACACTCCTATCCAGTGGCTGCGCTCCAGCAAAGGTACAAGCACCTCAGAGGCCTGCCCTTACAGCCAGTTGACCATGTTCACCCAATGCTCCTGATAGGTTCAGATATGCCACATCTCTTGTTCCCCATAAAGCCAGTCCATGCAGGTGGTCCTGTTTGAGTCTGGACCCAACTAGGTTGGTCACTCCAGGGTCCTACCAGCCTTGTACAGCCTATATCAACCTCACAATGTTTCTGCATCTCCACTGTCTCCCCTGCTACTGAGCTCTTCATGAATGTTGAGTGCCTCTGGCAAGTTGACACGCTCCCTTATGGAAGCAAGAATGCAGTCACCCGCTCCAAGCAGAACCAGCAAGCCATGGCCATGCTCCAAACACCCACCACCAGGGTCGAGGATGATGGAGTCCAGTGATACGCTACCCCCTTGCTAAGACGAACTAATGCTACTCCACTTCACGCAACAAAGGAAGCTGTACTGCCCTGTCTTCATAACGTAGAGCGAAGACTTGCCTAGGACCCGAGGAGAGCAGAAGTATACTGCAACGAGATATGGAAATTTGAGAAGGCTGGTTATGTGGCCAGGGTGCCTCTTGAACAAGCAGATCAGACTGTAGAGTCATAGTACATTCCTCACCATATGGTGAACCATAACGGTAAGGACCAGATTGTCTTTAAGTGTTTGTTTTAGCACCAAGGTCTGTCCTTGAACGAATTTCTTCTCCCTGGACCTGCACTTGGACCTACTCTGCTCGGTGTCCTCATCAGGTTCTGCCAACATGCAGTGGCAGTGAGCGGGGATATAACAGGCATGTTCCACCAGATCCACCTGCTGCCCACTGACAAGCCAGTGCTACGCTTCATCTGGAGGAATATGGAGAGAGAGCAGGAGCCTACTATTTATGAGTGGCAGGTTCTTCCGTTTGGGACGAATGTGCGGAGTGCAGGCCTGACTTGGCAGAGACAATTGAGCAGTTCTTCTACGTGGACAACTGTCTGCATAGCACACCCTCCGCTGAAGAGGCAAAGAGTCTGGTTGTTGACCTCTGTAAGCACCTACAGACTGGAGGGTTTGTGGTCCGCCAGTGGGCAAAGCAATGTGCCCATGGTCATAGAGCACCTCCCACCTGAGGCATGTTCTGAAAGCAGCGAGCTGTGGCTCTCCAAGAGCAGTGCTGACCTTCAGGAACCTACTCTGGGACTGCGTTCATGATTCCTTGGGGTATAAGCACCGCCCTTTCGAGGCATCAGTGTTCCCACACTGAAGAACCTCTACCGAGTACTCGCCAGTCAGTATGAGCCTCTCGGGTACATTGTTCCATACACAACGTGGGCCAAAGTTCTCATCCAGGACCCGTGGAAAGAAGAGATTGGATGGGACGATCCAGTTCGACCTCAAGATCTACTTGACAGATGGCGCACCTGGGAACAAGAGCTTCCTGACCTTAACCACCTAGAGTTCCCCCGAGCCTATGCTCCGCCACATATGGACACCTCCAAAGAGCTGCACATCTTTTGTGATGCGTCGGAATGAGCATATGGCTCTGTTGCCTACATGCGGACCTTAGATGACAAGCAACAAGTCCATGTCTCCTTTGTGCTTGCCAGGTCTCGAGTAGCCCCCAGGAAGCAGTTGTCAATGCCTCGCCTTGAGTTGAGTGCTGCCCTAACAGGTGCTCAGCTCTCAGATGTTGTCCAAACGGAGTTCACTGTGCCCATCAACCGGATCGTCCTATGGTCTGACTCCACCACCGTACTCTACTGGTCAGAATCCTGCAGGTGCAAAGTCTTCGTAGGCACACGAGTCACGGAGATCCAGAACCTTACTGATTGTAAGCCTGACTGAGCCTGATTGCTGGAGATATGTGAGCTCTACCACTAACCCAGTAGATGACATCACTCGAGGTTTGTCCCTGGGCAAGCTGGCAAACCCACATTGATAGCATCAAGGTCCAGAGTTTCTCCACTTACCTCCGCTGATCCCGAGTTCGATGACAGTGATTTACGGAAGTCCTCTATGGTTGGTAATGTGACTATCCTCCCTGAACCTCAGCTCCGGAACCAAAAATTAACAAAAATCACCCCAGACGCTCGTGGCAGACACACATTCACTCACACGGACATGGAAGGGGGAGCCCAAACCAGGGAACACAGCATACCAAGGAGGGGGACACCAACACCCTAAACAAGAACTTCTTCACCCGTGGCTCCCAGCTCTGAAATGACAAGAAAATGAAATTAGAAGGGGAAATTGAACACAACAATACAAACTCAAATGGTTAAAAAAAAAAAGGAATATCCCACTACACCCAACCTAATCAAATTAATATCAATTAAAGGGAGTAACAAATCCCCCTAACCAATAATTAAAGCAAAATAACGAAAATCTAATTATACCCCAAACCACCCAAAAAGAAGGAACAAAAACAATAAATCACTTCAAAATATTTCAAAATAAATGAACAAATATCCTTAAATACAAAAACCTAAACCACTCTCAGACCCAGACCCAGGGCTCCCTTGCACACTGGCCAGTGGGGAATTTGAACTCAGACAGTGGGACAGCAATAAGCCTGCTGTAATGTCTCATCTCCTACCTGAGATCAGATCAGAGATGGCAGAGTTGTTGATAACTCAAGGTCAACCCGACAGTTCTGAGCTAGCCCTTGGACTCTGCTGGCATTGTCCTTCAGACGCACTGTTATTACAAGCAGCGGCTCACTGAGCATCCAGCAGTCACTCTACGTACCATATACCAGGTACTTGCTAGCCAATACGATGTCCTTGGGTTTATAGTGCCATTTACCACCAGAGCAAAGGTTGTGGTGCAGCAACTCTGGGACAAGAAGAGGGACTGGGATGACATCCTTTCTTACCGCTAGATCTCGTGTAGCCCCGAAGAGGCAACAGTCAATTCCCCGTCTCCAGCTGTGTGCAGCGCTCACAGGAGCACAACTGGCTGAAGTCCTGCAAAAAGAGCTCACCCTTCCCATCCACCAGGTCGTCTTATGGTCCGGACTCAACAACCGTATTATCCTGGCTATGCTCTGAATCCTGCAGATTTAAAGTGTTTGTTGGAACACGCATTGCAGAAATCCAAGAACTAACCCCCAGAAACACATGACGGTCTGTGAACTCTGCAGATAATCCTGCAGACGACATAACTCGTGGCAAGCGCCTCCGAGAACTAACATCTGGTAGTAGGTGGTTCCAAAGTCCTGCCTTCTTGAAACTATGATCTACGATCCCTACTGACTGTGAGGAGATAAAGAAAGCCACCCTCTGTGGACTTACCATAGCACCTACTCTCCCAGCCACTCCAGACATCGAGCAGTTCAAGAACCAGAAAGAGCTTTCTCAATGCCACTGCCCAGGGCCTTCGGGGGCAGCTAACACTTTGCCCACTGCCGACGACTATAGAGTGGCAGAGAGAGCCTTACTCTTGAGTGCTCAGAAAGAATGTTTCCCCACAGACTACCAGCACATGCTAGTTGGTCAACCCCTCTCACGCAGTAGCTGTCTCATCACTCTAGCACCAGAGTTCGATCCGACTTCACAGCTGATCCGTGTTGGAGGCAGGCTGCGCCACACTACTGCTGTCGATGCTGACATCCTCCACCCTATAAGTTCTTGATCCCAAGCACAAGGTAACTCAGCTCCTCATCCAGCACTACGATGACCGGCTTCACCATCCAGGAAGCGAGCGAGTGTTTGCTGAGTTAAGAAGGAATTTCTGGATCCTTAGGGGCAGGGAGGCTGTTCGTCATCGTCAGTATCATTGCACTGCATGCAGAAAATGGCGTGGGAAAGCCCAAGTACCACAAATGGCAGATCTTCCACCTGCCAGATTATGTCTCCACAAACCTGCCTTTTACTCAACCAGTGTGGATTGTTTTGGTCCTGACACAATTAAGATCGGCAGGAGGACCGAAAAGAGATGGGGGGTCATATTCAAATGTATGACCACCAGGGCAGTGCATCTTGATCTCCTCCATAGCATTGATGCAGACTCCTTTTTGATGGCCCTCAGAAGGTTGTGGCCCGCCGGGGCAAGCCCTATGAGCTACTTTCTGACCAGAGCACCAACTTTAAGGGAGGTGAACGGGAGCGGCAAGAAGCATTCCATTCCCTGTAGCCGGAACTACAGGCCCTTCTTGCACCCCAGCAAATAAAGTTCACCTTTAACCCTCCAAGCGCTCCCCACTTTGGTGGTTGCTGGGAGCGGGAAATAAGGTCCCTCAAACTGGCACTCAGGGTCACCAACGGAGCACAGTCCCTCACTGAAGAAGTTCTTCTTGACTGTGCTGATTGAGATTGAGGGCATCCTTAACTCCAAGCCATTAGGGTACACCTCCTCTGATGTGGCAGACATTGACCCCATTACCCCAAACATCCTGCTGATGGGGCGGCAGATTCTACCTACCTGACCTGCAGACAAGACAGAAATGGTGCTCTGACCCCACAAACATCCAGTCAGGAGACACCGTGATGATCTTGGATACCCAGCTTCCTCGGGCATCATGGCCCATTGGACAGGTAACCCACACTGTTACTGCACCTGAGTGTGGACTGTAAACATCAAGGTTGGAGGGACCGCTTCTACACCAGGCCTGTGTTCCGCATCATAAGTCTCCCGAAGCTGCGAGACTAACAACATTGGTGGGGACTGGGCCTTTGTTGTCGGGCTGATTTCCTTCTGAAATCTGGGGGCGGCTGTAAAAAAGGCCCATAAACTGCTGCCAAACTGCTTTACTGGACTCCATGTCAAGTTGGTACGATCAGTTTTGATGCCTTAATGTTTTTGTTTACACATTGCTGGAGACAAATGTTTATCCTTCAAAACTAGTTTTACATATTTGTTACATTAAAGACTTTAAAAGAATGAATGATCTATTCCGCGTGACTTATGCATTTTTGGAGACAAGTGAAGTCCTTCAAAACTAATTCCAAAATTTTGCATTATCTGGAGAGTACAAAATTTTAAAATGATGTTATCTTAGCGAAATACGTTTAATTGTTGAACAGAAATGCAGTTCTTGATTTCAATTGATATGTTCCAGGCAATGATATCAATTTCATTTTATTTGCCTGAATGATCTGTTCCCACTGACCGACGCATTTTTGGAGACGTGTGGTCCGACACTTCTAAATTCCAAATTGTTGCGTCATCTGAGAGTACAAAATATCAATATGGTGTTATCTCAGCGAAATACCCTTACGTTTGAAATGCTGTTCTTGAAAAAAACCGGTATCACATTCCTGGCACTTCATTTTTTTTCTCCTGAATGATCTTTTCCCAGTGATTTCTACATAGTTGGAGACAAATGTTATCCTTCAAGTCAAATTCCAAATTAATGCTCCATCAACAAACGGACACATTTTATTTTACCAGAAATGCCGTTCTTGAAATATCATGTTCCTGGCACTTCAGTTTTGATGACTAAATGATCTTTTTCCAGTGATTATATTATTGCTGGAGACAAATGCTTATCCTTCAAAACTGGTTTTACATTTTTGTTGCATTTGAGACTACAAAGTATCAAAATGGTGTTATCTCAACGAAAAACGCTTGTTTTTGACCAGAAATGCTGTCTTTGAATTAATCACAACTGATATCATGTTCCAGGCACTTCAGTGTTGGTGTGCTAATGAGCTCTTTTTCCAGTGATTTACGCGTTGTTGTAGACAAATTTCAATCATTCAAAACGAATTTTTAATTTTTGTTGCATTTGAGATTACAAAATACGAAAATGGTATTATATCAGTCAAATGCGCTCATCTTACTGGACCAGAAAGGCTGTTCTGGAATAAAACGGTTTTCCTGACACTTCAGATTTTGTGACTAATGATCTATTCCAAAAGATTTATGCATTGTTTGAGACGTGTTGTATTTCAAAACCAATTCCAAGTTTTGCTGCAATGCATTTGAGAGTACAACATATCAAAATGTTGTTATGTCAATGACAGACACATTTTATTTGACCAGACATGCTGTTCTTGAAAGAATGTCATGTTCCTGGCACTCCAGTTTCACTAACAAAATGATCTTTTTTCCAATGATTATCGCATTACTTGAGACAAATGATTATCCTTCAAAACTAGTTTTACATTTTTGTTGCATTTGAGACTACAAAGTATCAAAAATGGTTGTTATCTCAACGAAATTTTTGACCAGACATGCTGTTCTTGATTAAAAATGATATCATGTCTCTGGGACTTCAAGTTTTTATGCCTCATTGAAAATTCCAGTGATTTACCCAATATTGGAGACAAGTGTTGCAAATTTTTGCTGCTCTTGAGAGTGTAAAATATCAAAATGGTGGTATCTCAGGGAAATACGCTTACGGTTGAAATGCTGTTCTTCAATAAAACTGATATCATGTTCCTGGCACTTCATTTTTGTCGCCTAAATGATCTTTCCCCAGTGATTTACACATTGTTGGAGACGAATGTTATCCGTCAAATCAAATTCCAAACTGATGCTTCATCTGAGAGCATAAAATCAAATTTGTGTTATCTTAGCAACTTACGCTTATTTTTGACCAGAAATGCTATTCTTCAAATAATCACAACATATATTTGGTCCCAGACTGTTCACTGTTGATGTCCTAATGATTTCTTTTACCAGTGAATTTACGCATTGTTGGAGACAAATTTTATAATTCAAAAGTAATTTTAAATTTCTGCTACATTTGAGAGTCCAAAATACCTAAATGGTATTATCTCACCACAATACTCTCATCTTACATGACCAGAAACGCTGTTCTTGAATAAATTTTAAACCATGTTCCAGGCAATTCAGTTTTTATGATTAATTATCCTTTCCCATTGATATATGCATTATTGGAGGCAGGTGTTGTCCTTCAAAACCAATTCCAAATTTTTGCTGCATGCATTTGAGAGTTCAACATATCAAAATGTTGTAATCTCACCAACAGACACATTATTTGACCAGACATGTTGTTCCTGGTGATGTTCCTGGCAGTTCAGTTTTGATTACAAAATGATCTTTTTCCAGTGATTATCGCATTGCTGGAGACAAATGTTTATCCTTCAAAACTAGTTTTACATTTTTCTTGCATTTGAGACTACAAAGTATCAAAAATGGTGTTATCTCAGAGAAATACGCTAATTTTTGACCAGAAATGCTGTTCTTGAATTAAACTGATATCATGTTCCAGGGACTTCATTTTATTTGCCTGATTGATCTGTTCCCACTGACCGACGCATTTTTGGAGACGTGTGGTCCGACACTTCTAAATTCCAAATTGTTGTGTCAGCTGAGAGTACAAAATATCAAAATGGTGTTATCTCAGCGACATACGTTTACGTTTGAAATGTTGTTCTTGAATAAAACTGATATCATGTTCCTGGCACTTCATTTTTTTTTTTTTTTTTTGCCTTAATGATCTTTTCCCAGTGATTATCGCATTACTTGAGACAAATGTTATCCTTCAAATCAAATTCCAAATTGATGCTTCATCTGAGAGTGCAAAGTATCAAATTGGTGTTATCTCAGCGACATACGCTAGTTCTTGACCAGAAATGCTGTTCTTGAATTAATTTCAACTGATATCATGTTCCAGGCACTTTCAGTGTTGATGTCCTAATGACCTAATTTCCCAGTGATTAATGCATTGTTGGAGACAAAATTTTGTCCTTCAAAACTAGTTTTACAATTTTGTTTGCATTTGAAACTTCAAAGTATAAAAATGGTGTTATCTCAGCGAAATACTCTAATTTTTGACCAGACATGCTGTTCTTTAATAAAACTGATATCATGTTCCTGGCACTTTATTTTTGTCGCCTTAATGACCTTTTCCCAGTGATTTTACATATTGTTGGATACAATTGTTTTCCTTCAAATCAAATTCCAAATTGATGCTTCATCTGAAAGTACAAAATATCAAAATTGTATTGCCTCGCTAAATACGCTTACTTTTGACCAGAAATGCTGTTCTTGAATTAATTTCAACTGATATCATGTTCAAGGCACTTAAGTGTTGATAACCTCATGATCTCTTTCCCAGTGATTTACGCATTGTTTGGAGACAAATGAGGTCTTTCAAATAAAAAAAATAAAATTTTTGCTGCATTTGAAAGTACAAAATATCAAAATGTTATTATCTCAGCAAAAGACCCTCATCCTACTTCACCAGACATGCTGTTCTTGATTAAAACTGATATGTCCCTGGGACTTCGGTTTTTTATGCCTTCATGAAAATCCCAGTGATTTACCCAATTTTGGAGAAGTGTTGCCCTTCATCACTATTTCGAAAAAAATTTGCTGCACAATATGAAAATGGTTAATATTAATATTTTTGACCAGAAATGCTCTTATTGAATAAAACTGATGTCATGTTCCTCGCACACCTTAAAGATTGTAAAAAAAAAAAAAAAAAAAAAAAAAGGCCCATAAACTGCTGCCAAACTGCTTTATTGGACTTCCCTGTTGAAGTTGGTACGTTCAGCCTCAGGATGTCTGCCTCTAGACTCTTAACACCACACTCTGCTACAGTTGGTCCGACTCCGGTGAGTCTGCAGCAGCGCGTGCAGAGTGAAAGAGGTAGTTCAGGAGGAAGAGGATGGTGCATATGGCGGTGCACTTTCAGCATCTCCCATCAGCTAGGAGGACCTTTCCTCTCCCTCTTCACAATGGACAGCGAGGGAGCAGAGGCCTTCGAATCAGAAGTCTCAGAAGACAAAGGATCCTGAAATGGATGCTCTGCTTTGTGACCTAGAGGCATTAGAGAGGGAAAATGCCAAGCTTCGCCATGAGAGGGAACATGGTCAGTACAAGTCCGAGCAGCTTAACCGCCAGAGCTCCTTTGATACTAACTATCTCTACAAACAAGTAGAACACCGGGGAGAGATGATTCAGCAGCTGCAGCTGCAGCTGCAGAATATGGCTAACCCGCCCACCTCAACCGGACTACCTCAAACCGAGCCACTGTCAAGGAGAATCGACCACTATTCCAGAAATCTAGGATTTTTGTCTTCCTTCTCATCAAGAAAATAGTTATACAGGCGGAAGAAGGAATCCAATCAGCAGAGAAGCATCTGTGCCATCCTACACAAGCCCATCTGATAGTGAGGGCCATAAGAAGCAGCATTACAGGGCAGCATCACCCAGAGCTCAAAAGTCACATGAGAGGGATGATTCAACCAGGAGTTATGTTAGCTTCTACCAGCACCGTCACTCTCGTAACCGAACGCCAAGCCCAGTAGGGGGACAGGAGCGGTACATCAGGTGGCCCACACCCACCATTCCTGACATGAACCATCCAAATCCCAGAAAGTTCAATCGACTCAGTATTGCTCTCGAAAACCTACTTCCTCTTGATGCTTCAGAGAGATTCAAGTACCAGTTACTTGTGGATCACCTCTGAAGACTGAAGAGGCGCTGTTAACTGCTGACCGTTACTGTAGTTCTAAGACCCAATTTACTGATACCATGGCAGCCCTCAAATTGGAGCTCGGACAAACACATCTGTTAGCCATACAGCGCATAGCCGAACTTATGGACGGGCCTAACATCACGAGCCCTTAGAATGTTTGCTCTTCGTGTGCGCTCCCTCGTGAGCATGTTGGAGCAACTGGAGGGAAAAGGCAAAGCAGAGCTGGAATGTGGCTCTCACGTTAGCCGTCTGTTGGGCAAGCTTCCCCATGATCTGCGCTCAACTTCTGCCGTTACATCCATCCCCTCAGACTGCCTGTACTAACTCTCCTTGACCTGTCTGACTGGCTTGAGTATGAGCTCCAGGTACAAGAAGATAACACCAGGTTCAGCAGCCGCACCAAGAGGGAGAAGGAAAGGTTCAAAGTGCAACAAAAACCTCCAAAGTCTGCAGCAGGGCCTTCAGCAGTTCTTATGAACACAGCAGCCACATTGCCGAGGGCAGCTAACCCACCATCAACCTCAACTGACATCAATAAGAAATACTGTGATAATGATAAACATTCCCTCAACAACTGTGCAAATTCTAAAATGCTCAGTTCCAGCCAGAAGCACACCTGGATTTGGGAGAATCACTGTTGCTGGCGCTATGGCAGAGGTCATCGTGCTGCAGAATGTAATCTCAAGATGCGCTGCAAGAACTGCAAGAGCAGGCAACCCCTTGCACTACATGATATCAATGGTAGGGCCAAGGATGGGACAGAGCAGACTGGGGTCAAGACAAAGAGTCAGAATGACCCCTTCAACAGCACCTCTGAGGAGATCTTATATATCGAAAGACCTTTAGAGGGCCGCAAAATCCTTCTGAAGATCAGCAAGTGGTGTTGAGGAATGGAACAAGAACAATGGATGCTTACGCAATCCTGGATGATGGGTCTGAACGCACCATCCTACTTCATTCAGCAGCCCAACAGCTAGGTCTTAAAGGGGAACCCGAAGACCTCCCTCTACGGACTGTCAGACAAGAGCTTCAGATCCTACATGGTGCCATGGCATCATTCACTGTTTCTCCAGCAGCAGAACCACAACGTATTTCCTCTGTCAACCGAGCATTCATAACCAAACGCCTGGGGTTAGCTGAGCACACACATCCAGTGGAGGTTCTGCAAAGGAAGTACAGGCATCTGAGAGGCCTGTCCCTGCAGTCAATGCACCTAGTACGCCCTGTGTTACTAATTGGCTCTGATCACCCACATTTGATCACCCCAGTTGAGCCAGTCCACCTGGGAACTCCTGGAGGTCCTGCAGAAGTGAGGATACGCCTTGGGTGAACTCTCCAAGGTCCAGTAAAGAGCTTGAGACATCATTTGTCAGAACAGCAATGTCTGTTTGCATCAGTTGTATCACCACATGCAGAAATCTACAGCCATGTGGAAAGGCTGCAAAAGGATGTCCTGCCCTGGCGAAATGAAAAGCCTGTACTCGCTCACGTATGGATAAGGAGGCTGTGGATCTCCTGAAGAGCAAAACAGTGAGAGTTGAAATAGACGGCACCCACCGATACGCCACTCTGCTCCTGCGTGTGAAGAATATGCCCCCAGTCAAAGCACCCAAGGAAGCCGTCTTATCTCTTCTCAGAGCCACAGAGAAGAGACCGGCAAGGGAACCAGACAAGGCTGCAGCGTACACAGCTGAAATCCAGAGACTGACAAACAGCAGGCTACGTGAAGAAGCTGGAACCCGGAGAGGAAAATACTCCAGACAACTGGTTTATCCCGCATCATATGGTCACCCATAATGGTGTGGCATAAATGGTGAGCTAAGAGAGCTATGAGTTGCCAAACAACGCCACCTGGGGAATTACGCCCCAGGAAATAGTTAAACCCAGATATTACAAAAGGTCACACAAGGTTCAATTCACCACAGGTCAAGAGACGGTTTATAAAAATATACAAAACTTTATTTTCCAACAATAATTAAAATGCAAGCTGTTGTTACTACTAAAGAGGGACTGACAGGTGGAGAGGCCTGGGACATACCACGGCAGCCCAGAACCAAAATCAGGGGAAGGAGAAAGCTAAATTAAACACCCGTGGCACTGCACACACAATGAAGATCCGTTACAAAAACCCATCACCAGGAGTTGGGTCGCCCCATTGGTCCGCATTACCTATCCACAAACGGAAAGAGGAGTTAAAAACAGCCCTTATAATAACTCGCTGCTGTCTAAACAACAACAGAAAATTTAGTTAAGTATTTTTACATAACTAAATTTACTTTCGTTTTACTTTTTGTTTACTTTTGTTTTTACAAAACAACAAAGCAATTATCATTAGCACACGTTAAAGAAACTCAAATTACACATGAAATGAATCACAGCATAAATGCAATAAATCAATATAATATTGTGGTGCTAAGAGTCCTGGCGCCAGCTCATAAAGAGTTAAATGGCCCTCTGTGCTAACGGCCAAACAGCACCACCACAAAACCTAACAAAATAATCAAAAGAAAAATAAATCCATGAAATGATTCAAAATCAGCTCAGGAAAGAATAGAAAAAAGAATAACCCATAAAAAGAACCAAAACAGGAAATGATGACAAAAAGGACCCAGAACCCAATTAATTAAATAAGAAAAGAATAAGCTAAAAGAGGATTAAATTATCAAGAAAAGGCGGACAACGCTGATTTACCACCAGAAGACGCTACCACTTCCCAGAAGGGCTCCCAGCAGGGCAAGAAGGCCCCACTCCACTGACAGCCTGTCACACTACCTAAAAGAGGAAGATCGTGTCACTGTTATGCAATCCAACATGATGAATGGAAGGAGGAAGCACGGTGCACACTTTACCTGTGCTGCAGAAGGAGGCGTGAGCCTTATCGGCGCCATGCCAACAAGCCATGCCTATGGGCTGCACTAGGAAGCGTGCGCCTTAAAGGCAGACACGCCAATAAGCACTGCCCCACTGTGCGCTGGTGGAGGGGACGTGCAGCTCAGGAGCAGACGTGCCACCCGGTTCAGTCGTCAGGCGCTGTGCATTCCAGGAGGAAGCCTGCTCCAAAACCAGACATGCCAGACATCGCCACACACACCAGGCCTACCACGCCAGTGAATGGACCCGGAAGGAGAGAGAGGGAGAGGCAATCTTTATTGCCTCGCAGCGGCACCCATCAATCAGTGCCACAGGTAAACTACAGCACCCTGCTGCACGAGGGAGTAGACAGCCCTCCGGCTACATTTACCCCCACCCTTTTGGATCGTCGACCCAACGATGGACGAAACCAGTCAGCTAACACCAAGGTCTAAACCCTGCTATCTAGGATAATGTTGTGCTCAAGACCACACTATCCAAGACCAAGACTTGCCCGAGACCAGAATGCACCATGACAAGACCGAGACTTTTAGGAGTCAAGACCAAGTCGAGACCAAGACCGAGACAAGCCGAGACCGATCCAAGACGAAGACCATCAAAATCAATTTTAAAATCCATGACAATGTTGAACAGTTAAAAAGCATTTTCTCTTAATTTTAGTTTTCTTTTAATTGATCAGAACAGTTCAAGTGAAAACTACATTTAAATGCCCAGTCTGAACAAAATTCAGTCAGAAAATACTTACAAATCCAAGCTTACTACCATAACTAAACAACCGTCCACTTATGGGCCTCCACCCAAAGCTTGAGAACCGCTGCACTACCAGATTGTATTTTTAGCTTGATCCTTCAAAGATTATTCTTATATCATTCATAGATAATAGGTGATCCAGACCTCAGGATGAAGAACGCGTGCAGACACTCCGCAAATTAGGTGGTATTTAGATCAAATGTTCATGTGCGTTGGCTGCACTGCATAATGACATTACTGACAGACAACAACGGTAACAGCCACACTTTAAATGGAAAATATCAGGCCTGTAGTCCACAGAGCAGGTCATGGCTGTATCAGACTGCGGAGAATGCGTCCCCCTGCCCAAATGTAGCCTCCTGGATCGAGGGGCTCTACACACAGCATGTGTTTTGCGTTGAGGCCGGGAGTCTGTCATGGTTATTGTGCCAAAAAATATGAAGTCTTTGTGGTTGAGGAAGCCAAATTTAATCATTGTTGATTTAGCAGACATCTCTTGCTCCATGCTCTCCTCACTTGCCAGTTTCGTCCTTCTGAAATCTCCAACCTTTCACTTCCGCTTGTGTGTGGTGAGGGTGTGTCCCTCAGTCGCAGCACCGGGAAGGTTGCAGTCATCACAGGGGGAACACATGAATTGAAGCTTTTAGTTGTTTTACCAAGTGTTCCTCCTTATTCACATTAATGAAGTTGAAGAATAGCAGATCAGTGCTGGTCTTGATCGGTCTTGACTGAAAATCCCGAGCCTGGCCAGTCCGAGACCGAGACAAGACAGAGCAAAAATGCTCTCGAGTCTGAGACAAGACCAAGACCTTCAAAATGTGGTCTCGAGACCGGTCTCGAGTAGCACAACACTAATCTGAGAATTAGAAGCAGGGTCTTGGGGTCTATCAGTGGCATGGCCCTGAAAACCATCTGGCCAAGGAAGATGATAAATGTTTAGGTGACGGCCAGCGGTAGAGCAAGCAGTCTGACGCAAGGCCTGCTGACTAGTACTTGGCTGGTCAGGGGTCGACAACATTAAAGCTGGAGGTGAAGAACCTCCTTGGCCAACATGCCTTAACTGCACTTGGGCCTGGCTGGTTCCACAACTAGGGTGGCAGAAGGTTGAGAAGCCTCAGGAATCGCTGGTGGTGCAGGAGCCTCAGACAACAGAAACCAATGTTCACTGTCAGAGGAATCCTCTGCAGTGGCTGCCATGGACGGCGAGGAAGAAAATGGTGCTGAGGACAGTAAGGTCTCAGGCTGTACAACAGCCTTCAACATGTCCCGATGGACATTTCAGGTCTTCGGCAGATCACTCGCCGGGAAAATGGTGTAAACCGCTCCATCACCGGAAGGTGCCCTAACCAACTGGTGGACAATTGAACTCCAGAAGTCACGGATTTTGCGCCGATCTCTGGTGCCATGGTCCCTCAAATACACAAGCTGGCATACAAGGGAGAGGTGCATCCCGGACCCGCTGGTCAGGCCTCTCCTTTCGCCGGCCAGCCGCAGCCAACAGTCGCTCTCAAGTGCCCTCAAATGCCACCCTGAGTCTAGCCTGATATTCAGCAACCCAGTCGGACACGTCACCAGGAACAGGTTCCCAGACCCGGCACAGCAGGAAGTCCACCAGGAGCTGAGGCTCCTGTCCAAACATCAGATAAAAGGGTGACTCACCTGTGCTCTGATGCGGTGTGGTGTTATAACAGAAGAGCACCTGAGGCAGACAGGAAGCCCAGTCCCATTTCCGGGAGGTTGGCAGAGCACCCAGGAGGTTATGAAGGGTTCGATTGAACCGCTCGCATTGACCCTTGCCCGCCGGATGGTAAGCAGTGGTAGTGACTTTTTAACACCATACAACAAGCAGAGCAGATTGATCAAGGAACTCTTAAAACTTCTGCCTTGGTCTGAATGAATGCGACTTGGGACACCGAACTTGTAGAACCATTCAGACACCAGAACTTGGGCCACAGTAGAGGCCAGATGATCCCGGGTGGGGACAGCCACTGTGAACTTACTGAACACATCAGTTAACACCAAGACATTTTCAAACCCATTACCAGAGGGCTCAAGAAGCGTAAAGTCAAGGGCCAGGATCTCGCTAGGCCACGAGGCATGCAGAAGGCCCATGTAACTATGTGGCACCTGTCCTGCGTCCTTGGAGACTTGGCAACGCTCACATTTCTGGACCCAGGCCTTAATATCTTATGACATCCCTGGACGAACCAACTCTGCTGTCCTCTCTATGCCTTGATGACCGTGCTCCTGATGGAGCTGGTGAAGAGTCTCCTGCTGGAGCACTGCAGGCAAGATAAGCTGCAACAATTCCTCTTGCCCATCTGAGCAGAAGACCCAAAGAAAGAGCACACCATCTTCCTCTACCAGCCAGTTCCATTGGCGCAGAAGTGCCATAGCAGACTTAAAAAGCTGCTGCTTCTCATTAAAGTTGGGGGGAGACCCTCACCGCCAAAAAACCAACACCTCCTTCAACAAAGGATTCATCATCGTGCATCGAATGAAGGTCAGATGCCGAATGGAAAGGAAGAACAGAAACAAGGGACTGATGAGCCACCACAGCAGGATTAGGATGTCGACTCTGATGAATGCTGCTAGGAACCCAAGTGCCAAACAGACGAAGTGGATGGATCGGTTTCAGACCAATACTGCCGCGACAAGGCATCTGCAGTCCTGTGGCCTAAACGGTACTTGATTTCAAAATCAAAAGCAGCTAGCTCAGCAGCCCAGCTATGCTCTGCAGCTCCAAGTTCGGCAGACTGAAGGTGGCTCAAAACGGGTTATTGTCGGTGAACACGATAAACTTGTGTCCTAAGCAAGTTCACCTGGAGTTTCTCCATCACAGCCCACTTGAGCACAGGAACTCCATCTTCATAGAGCTATAGTTGGATATATTGTGCTCAGTGGGCCGGAGACCTCTGCTGGCGAAAGCTACTGGTCTCACACCACTGTCTGTCTGCTGCGAGAGCACAGCGCTAAGTCCACTATGGCTAACGTCAACCTCCAGGATGAATGGCCACGAAAAATCGCCATAGGCCAGCACTGGGGCTGAGACAAGTTTGGACTTCGAAGCCGTGAAACCCTCTTCACACTGGGGTGTCCATGCAGCCTCGAGAGCCTGAAGAGACCCTTTCTTTTACTTGGTCCTTGAAAGATTAGCCACCAACTGATGCAACGGCTTGGCCAGCTTGACACACCCCTCAACAAACCGCCGATAGTAGCTGGCGAAGCCGAAGAAGAAGCGCAGCTCTGAAATTTGAGTGGGGCGCCACTGGTCAGCTGTAGCCTCAATCTTCTTGAGATCTGTTGACAGCCCCAGGCTTGAAATGACATGTCCCAAGTATGCCACCTGCGGTTGGAAAAAGGCACACTTTTTCATTTTGGCCTTCAGCCCTTCTTCCTGAAGCCGACCAAGCACCATGTCCAGCCGCTGCAGATGTTGATTGACAGAAGATGAAAAGACGATGATGTCATCAAGGTAAAGTAGCAGGGATTGACCCTGCTGATTGCCAAACATCCTCTGCATCAGCCGCTGGAAGGTGCTTGGGGCATTACAAAGCACCTTAAATTTGAAAAGCCCAAAAGGAGTGCAAAACGCAGTTTTGGGACGGTTCTGCTCTGCCACTGGCACCTGATGATATCCACTGGCAAGGTCAAGGGTGCTCCTCAATGCGAGGCAGTGGAAAAGCATCCCTCCGGGTTTTGCTGTAACCCGAACAACCTTCAGCAGGCATGGGGGCATGGTGAAGCTAACAGCCCCCCTGACAATCCAGACTCGGGAGACTCAAACAGGGTGCTCTGACCGGATAGCTGTGGGGCAGGTGGCAGCAACCGTTTTCCTCAGGTATCCGCACCACCCGTCTGCCTCTGACCCTCACCGCACCAGTAAGGCGTGGCAAAACCTGGGTCGCCGACCGATGGCACTTTTGTAGGGCTTCCACCACCACACCAGGTGCCCCTGTCATGGAAGGAGACTCAACCAGAGATGACCCGAACACACCAGAAAGCTCTCGATAGCATCTACAGATTACATTCATCCCTAAAATCCCAGGGACCGAAGACTCAGCTGGGGGGTATCTGACCACAAGGATCCTACACCCAGGCATTACCTTGCCACACAATTCCACATCCAACTCTAGATAGCCGATGTATGGAATGGCTAGGCCATTAGCCACATGCAGCTGCAACCAATTACAAGAGCGAAGACGATCTTGGCCCCAAGGTTCGAAATGTGCCAAAAAGAAACTTTCGGTGATGGTAGAATCCATTGACCCGGTATCCACCAAACACTCAACACTGGCTCCTCCAATGGAGACATTAACGTGTGGACAAGGAGCAATCAAATCCACTGTCACATCTGGCTGTGAGCCTGTAGATTCCCCAACTGAGCTGTGGCTCTGCAGCTCAGCAGGCTTCAGTTTTTCACCTGGTGAGAAGATTGGGAGCGCATGGCAGTGTTTGAGTTGAACCCAGTAGCAGAGTTAGCACGCCATCGAGGGTCAGCTCGCTCGCCATCACATTCTCAGGCGAAATGACCAGGCTGCCCACACCCCCTACAGATTACGGAGCGAGATACTGGGCGTGGCGGTGGATGAGCCTGTAAAGAGGCTACTTGAACCAGCTCACTGGGTGAGCTGGTTCAAGTGCTCCTGCTGACGCTTTAACAGATCCATAATCTCACCCAAGCCAGGCCCTTGCGGAGAAACCTGGGGGACCGATTTAACACGGCCCTGCACCCCATTACTGAAGGCCAAAAGCGTTAGGGAGTGAAGAGCTACGACCCCTGGCACCACCCAGGAGGCACTCCCTCTCCCAATTGCTCAATCTCCTCATTGCTTCACTCCTCAGCTCCAACAGAGTGGCGGTGAGATGGTGACGGACCAGTTGTTTCAGACGAAGGGAACTGTCAAGAACATGTTCGATAAACTGATCTCTTAGAAGAACATTAGCATTGGGCACTCCCTCCGATGCATGTTGCTGAACCTGCGCCATGAGAGCCATGAGCGCTAAAGAAAATTCCTGTAGCCTCCCCAGCTCCTGTTGATGCCGAGAAAAGAATGCCTGCTGTAGGGTGACATATGACTGGCTGCAACCATACAGCTCCTTTAAGATGACGAGGGATCTCTGCGCTCTTCCCCTGAACAAAACTCAATTTCTTCCCTTGCCTCTCCCTCCAAATGATCAAGAAGAAACCATGCTTGGTCCGCAGCAGAGAGTCGGTGAGCACGCACACATGCCTGGACTTCCTCCTCCCACTCAACAATGCCCATGCCCGTCTTACCATTAAACAGGGGACATTTTCGATCTCTCGGGATCACAACCAACCTCTCTGTAGCAACTGCTGTGACACCTGCAGCTGGACCAGAAGATGCCGATGGAGCTAAACCAGGGCCCCCCGAGGAAGCGGCATACTCCTTGAGCTGCTGCATCTCCTCCTCCATGGCCACTCTGAGGCCCACTATAAAAGAAGATATGAGAGGCTATTTAGCACCGCTGTTCTGGTTCTACAACTACCAACCAAAGAAAGAAGAAAAAAACAAACACGTCGCTGCCCCTTCAAGTGTAGTAATCCTGCCAGCAATGCCAAGTGTGGCATAAATGGTGAGCTAAGAGAGCTATGAGTTGCCAAACAATGCCACCTGGTTAATTACGCCCTAGGAAATAGTTAAACCCAGATATTACAAAAGGTCACACAAGGTTTAATTCCCCACAGGGCAAGAGACGGTTTAAAAAAACATACAAAACTTTATTTTCCAACAATAATTAAAATGCAAGCTGTTGTTACTACTTGTTACCAAAGAGGGACTGACAGGTGGAGAGTGCTGGGACATACCACGGCAGCCCAGAACCAAAGTCAGGGGAAGGAGGAAGCTAAATTAAACACCCGTGGCACTGCACACACAATGAAGATCCGTTACAAAAACCCACCACCGGGAGTTGGGTCGCCGCATTGGTCAGCAGCACCTATACACAAAAGGAAAAAGGAGTTAAAGACAGACCTTATAATAACTCACAGCTGTCTTAACCACAAAAATCAATTAAGTAAACAAAACCAAAAAAAAATAATTATCATCAGCACCCAATAAAGAAACTCAAATTACACATGAAATGAAGCACAACAAAAATGCAATAAATCAATATATAATATTGTGGTGCTAAGAGTCCTGGTGCGAGCTCATAAAGAGTTAAATGGCCCTCTGTGCTAACGGCCAAACAGCACCACCACAAAACCTAACAAAATGAACAAAAGAAAAATAAATCCACGAAATGAATCAAAATCAGCTCAGGAAAGAATAGAAGAAAGAATAACCCACAAAAAGAACCAAAACAGGAAATGATGAGAAAAAGAACCCAGAACCCAATTAATTAAATAAGGAAAGAATAAGCTAAAACTAGATTCAATCTAACGTGTTGGTGAGAAGTAAGTAAAAGTGAGGTAACGTAGTCATAAGTAGAACCAGAACAGCAGTATGGTCCAGAAGACTGGCAGTGGATGAATTGATCCTGGCCTCACAGTACCACCGACAGCCACCGGGGGAATACTCCAGGCACAAAACTAGTATTAACTGGGGGTAGAGGATTAAAATTATCAAGAAAAGGCGGACAACGCCGACTTACCGCCAGAAGATGCTACCACTTCCCCAGAAGGGCTCTCATCAGGGCAAGACGGCCCCACTCCACTGACAGCCTGTCACACTGCATCAAAGATGAAGATCATGTCACCGTTATGCAATCCAGCATGATGAATGGAACCACGGTGCGCGCTTTACCTGTGCTGCAGGAGGCATGCGCCTTTACGGCCACACCATCAAGCACGGCCATGCTATGGGCTGCACCAGGAAGCGTGCGCCTTAACGGCAGACACGCCAAAAAACACTGCCCCGCTGTGCGCTGGTGGAGGGGACGTGCAGCTCAGGAGCCACCCGGTTCGGTCATTCAGCGCTGTGTGCTCCAGGAGGAGGCGTGCTCCAAAACCAGACACGCCAAATACCATCACCACACTATGATCGCCACACACACCAGACCTGCCACGCCACTGAATGGACTCGGAAGGAGAGAGAGGGAGAGACGCCGATGAGCGGCGATCTTTATTGCCTCGCAGCGCCGCCCATCAATCAGTGCCACAAGTAAACTACAGCACCTTGCTGGGCGAGGGAGTAGAAGGGGCTCTGACTTCAATGGGAGACACAGAGTCGTCTTCAACTGCTCTTCCGAGTTCGAAGGTGATAACCTGAACAGACTTTTACTCCCTGGTCCAAGCCTTGGAACCTCTCTGTTAGCGGTGTTGCAAAGATTCCGTGAGCATGCTGTGGCTGTCAGTAGCGACATAGGCGGTATTTATTAACAAGTCAGACTGGTCCCTGAAGACCAGCCTCTCCTAAGATTTTTTTGGAGAGACGTGAAGCGGGAGCAGCCGCCCAACATCTATGAATGGAGAGTGCTCCCATTCGGCACCACATGCTCCCCCTGTTGTGAAGCCTGACGTCAGAAGAGGAAACCAAATCCCTTGTGAACAAACTGCAGGATACAATGTGTATGGAGCAGGATGAGTGGCATCATCCCTGCTTTCATGGCCACTGTGCTGCCCAGTGCTCTCTTGTTAGCCAATCAGCTCAGGAGGCCACTCTATAAAGGCAAGTACTGCTCTCCCTGTCACCCTCTTGCTCCTTAGCTCGGAGGTTTCGCCCGGCCCCCTTGGTTGACTCACTTCCCGTCTACACCACAGCACCGGTGCAGGTAATTGAGCAGTGGCTGCTTCGGATTGAATGCGATGTCGGGGGTTTTTATGATATTGACAGACCGTTTTGGGTGTTTACAGCTCGACATTGTCTGCTACCACTGGTCCGGGGGAAGCAATCCCGCGCTCTAGTGTCTGCGGCTCTCCTTGGCGGTGTTTGTCCACGGCTGCCAGGCAAACCTCCTGTCTGCCATCCCTTCTCCCTTCCGCGCAAGTGGTCTCGCGCACCGATCAGGTAATGTAGCGATGGCTGCTTCAGATTGAGTGCTATGCTGTGGGTGTTATGGTATTTACTGAGTGTTTTGGGTGCTTACAGTTCGGCAGCATCCATTATGGTAGGTAACAGGGAGGGAATCTCACCCGCTCTGGGGTTTTGGGCTGTCATGGCGGCTTGTTAGCGCTGTTTGCTCCTCCTCATCGTCCACGCAGGTGGTCTCGTGCGCCGATTGGTATGTACAGCTCACAATAGCCTGATTTTTACCTCTTTGATATTGTGTTCCCTGTTAATAAGGATTTATTTTTAGATCTTCATGACAGATTGACTGGGTCCATAGATGTGACAGAAACACAGCTGCTTTGCCCTACCTTGCTATTCTTTTTTTTCTGTCGTGTTTTTGTGTGGCCTCGCCTCGCCTCGCCGGGCTGGCGTAGCCCGTCTCCTGGTGGCTACCCTCTGCCCTGCCCCGCTTTGCTGGGCACTGCTGGCTTCAGTTTGCCACACTCGTGTGGAGTAAAACACCTCGTTGTACCAGGCTTCAGCTCCTTTCTACCCTCTAGCCTGACCCGTGCGGAGGCCTCTGGCACGGGCGTGCTTCGGGTTTATGGGGACAGTAGTATAGCTATGCGTGAAGGCAGCGGGGTGGGCTCCTTTTAATTGTATCATCTTGGGAACTTTGGTTTATTCATATGCTTCAGTGATCGACATTATTTCTTGTTTGTGTTTCGCTCTATTTACTTTTACTGCTTACCCATCCATAATTATTACTTGAATTCTTTTGTTGGGTTACACATTGGAATTTGGGTATATGTGTGTTTGGTAGGTTGTTCTTCTACGTATTGTTATTTTTCTTTATTTAATTTTTTGTAAATGGTTCTTTTCTTTTGGTATTCCTATTACTAGTTCAATTTTGTTATATTTTCTGTAATCAATTGTCTTCCTTAGTTGATAGCTGGTTTGTTGTTGCTTTTTGCTGATTTTCCTTTCTCCTTGCAGGACTGGGAGCTTACGGTGGTGGTCCTGGTGGTGGTATCCCCCCTTCCCTGTGTGTTATGTACCCCATGCTCTTTAAGTTTTCACCATTTTGTGTGGGTGTGCGAGTGTCACGAACCATTGGGTGCCCTTTTCCTGGGATCCTCTCTCTGATATGATCCCACCTTCCCCTCTCTACTGGTAAGCTCCAGCCCTGTTAGGGTCCCCTACCCCTATAATAAGTATGGATGGTGTTCTTTTAAAGAATTCAATTTTATTGTTCCTGTGAAAAATAAAGCATTATATATTTCTGTACTCGAACCTCGTCTCTGCTCAATTTGTGAAACAGACCTTAGTGCCTTATAAATTTATTGTTCTGAATATCTCCCTGGGTGAAATTCCCAGGGTGGCTTTGTCTGGCTTCTCCAGGGTTACGTTGAAATCCAAGTATGCTAGTATTGACCGACCTCATTCAGAAGAAGGGTGCGTCACCACTTGTCACATGTAGGAAAGCCTTGTTAATATTCAAGTGTTCTGTTTCATGCTGGGTTAAGTTTTGTTAATGGCCCTTTAAGAGGGGCGGAGTTTTACAAGAGTTTTTCTCTGCTGCATGTTAGACCAGTGTGACCACATGTTGATCGGCTGAGGAGCGGTGTGTGTTTCTCTCATCGTCGACCCGCAGCTTCCTCGGGCACTTTGGCCAGTAGGGAAGGTCACACAGATATGGAGCTGACGATCGTATCCGCACTGTGACTGTGCAGTTGAAGGACAAAACATACCATGTAAGTAGTGGCTGATTTATGTTATACCCAACGTCAATGCATCCTGGAGATGATTATTTTGTTTGTATTATATTGTTTATAGTCCTTTGTCATAGTTGTTCAGTTAGCTTGAATTGGTTGTAAGCTGGTGCACCCTTGCTAAGTTAGCTATGCGCTCCAGATTTACATTGTTGTTGGCATGCACTGAAGGGGATTTATGTTCTTAATATTTCCTCTTGATAACTGGATTTATTAAGTATTGTTATGATCATTACATTTATTATTATGATTATTAGCTTGTGTTGTGCACCTTTATCATGCTTGTGGGAGTGCTTATATGCTGTATATTGTTGTATTGTGTTTACAGAACCACATTATTCTAAGTAAAGCCCATATAACTCCGGAACTGCCTCCGTGATTCTCTAGCCGGAGTCACACTCCCATAGTGTTGCCGGCTCTATCCAGCGCACCCTGTAGAGTCCCAGAGCTCTCTTATATTGGTCCTTGGAGCCAGATGGAGCTCCCCCACGACACTATGGATCCAACAGAGCATGAGGTTACTTCCGCCGCACAGGACTCCACAGAGAGACCTGTTCGTCCTCAGAGAGAGCGACACCTACCCAGCCACCTAAGTGACTTTATGGAGGGCTATGAGCCTCAGCAACCAGATGATCCTCCAAAGGATCTAGCCCATCCATTGCCACCACTGGCTAGCGATTCGAGGGCCTCATCTGTGAGGAGCAAGCACATACATACGTCACACTCGTCCAGACGCCAACCTGCTGCAGGTATACAGCCCCAACATGCTCTGTCACCAGTCCAGGAAGCGATGCTACAGGACAGTATCCACCGCTTGGAGCTCAACGAACTACAGTGTCAGATCATAGAGGATAGCAACGCTGACCTGGAGTGTCAACGCCTAAACACTCAAGCCAGGGAAGCACAACGCCTAAAGCAGGAGGCAGAAGAGGCACGTGAAGCTATAGTTAAACATCTCGACAGGCAGAGACGAATCAAGAAGAAGGAAAAAGAGCTTCAGGTAGCCAAGCTGGTTGCCTCACTACTTCAAGAGCCAGAGAGGGAAGGGACATGTAGCGGCGCAGCCTCACCCAAGAGCTGCCACTCTTTACCAGCTGTGGTTGCTCCACCCCTTAATGACGGTACAGGCGCAGCCCACTATCATTCTGCCCCTCATTTACACACTTCACCACCTAACTATCGTGCCATAGGTGAATTGCCCTGTAATCGACCAAGCTCACAGCGCTGTCATACTGAAAGACCTGAGCCCATCGCTTCCATGCCCAAGACTTCACACGTGGGAAACTCACTACAAGATGCCTCTCTTGAGCCTCCTCCTGCACCACAGAATATGCAGGAGGAGCATCAGCTCAACCACCGATGCAACACCCGCTGATTCAACCTGCTGTCATCCCTCCTGCAATGTACCCAATACCACAGGTGGCTCTTCCTACTGCAGCCTCTGCATCATTGCACCCAGCTCTCACCCTGCCTGTTCACACTGACCTCCCTATGATGTCACACCAAGCCTCTGTAGTTGCTTCTGGTATCTATGCCCACAACATTCCGCTGTAGGAAACCCAGCAGGACCACATTTTACGCCGAGTTCTGCTCTTCCCTATCAGCACATGAACTCTGTTGCACCCCCTATGGTCCCTGTTCTGCCTTCACACACACCAGGGCATCCAGGCTCAGAGACGTTGATTACCTCTTTTTATGGTATTCCCCAGCCAATACTGCCAGTATTTGAACGTGACCATGAGAGTGACTTCGCTCTTCTCAAGATGGCCTTAGGTAACCTGAAGGGCAGTCATGGACACCTGACTGAACAATATAAGTATCAAGTGCTTCTTGGCCACTTGAAGCTGCCCAGTGCTTTACACCTGACCCACGGCCTTACACTGCTGTTTTACAGGCCTTACAAGGTCAACCATGGCAGCTTGTCCAGTCAGATCTAGGCGCCATCCTCAACTCGCCTGCTATCAAGTTCGGCGACTCTGAGGCCTTTGACTCATTTGCCCTCTCCATTCAGTCTCTTGTGGGCATGCTTGGGACACTTGAAGGACCAAATGGGTTCGAGCTGAGATGTGGATCCCACGTGGAACGCCTTCTAAGCAAAATGCCCCCATCTTTCAGGGACAGTTTCATTGAATATTGTCTGAACCGTGGGATCCTCCGCACAGGGTCAGATATGACTTACACCCTGCCGGACCTGGCAGCCTGGCTTCAGATGAAGTCACAAACTAAGCGCCTATTCAGTAGAGCTGCAGCACTCTACCAGCATGAGATGCCTAAACCAGTTAAGAAGGATCATGTCCCCCACTATAAAGAGAAGACCACGACCATATATCTCAACACTGGAGAGCCCCCTTGTGTATCAGAGACTGTTCGTTCAAAGGTCACCTTCAAGTCCAAGCCATATTGTCCTCACTGTGAGAACAAAGACCACTTCTTAAATAACTGTGACAACTTCAAGAAGCTGTCCACCAGTCAAGTTGTGAAAAGGATCAGAGATGGAAAGCGACGCTTCAAAGTGTGGTTGCAATCATGCTGCAGAGGACTGTAATTTGAAGCGCCCCTTTAAGACCTGCAAAGAACTGCACCTTACCATTCTGTACGACTCCATCCAGCAGACCCAAACCAGTGTCAACATGGTGACCACACCAACTGCAAGGGTCTACCTCGACCGGCCCAACCGGTCACAACATGTGATGTTAAAGGTCGTCAAGGTTATCCATTCTTTGGAGACCTATGCTGTCCTAGATGACGGCTCAGAACGAAGTATCATTCTCCCTCAAGCAGTACAGCAACTGAACCTTTGTGGCCAGCCAGAGACTCTCGACCTACAGACAATCCAGCAGAATGTTGAACAACTTTATGGCAGCTCTGTCTCCTTTCACCTTTCTCCAATGTGCATGCCTTCCCAGAAGTACCGGATCCACCAGGCCTTCACAGCTGTAGGTCTGAACCTTGCCGAACACTCCTATCCAGTGGCTGCATGCTTCAGATATGCCACATCTCTTGTTCCCCATAAAGCCAGTCTGTGCAGGTCTGGATGGGTTGGTCACTCCAGGGTCCTACCAGCCTCATCCAGCCTACATCAACCTCACAATGTTTCTGCATCTCCACTGTCTCCCCTGCTATTGAGCTCTTCATGAATGTTGAGCGCCTCTGGCAAGTTGACACGTTCCCTTATGGAAGCAAGAAGGCAGTCACCCGCTCCAAGCAGGACCAGCAAGCCATGGCCATGCTCCAAACATCCACCACCAGGGTTAAGCTTGATGGAGTCCAGCAGTACGCCACCCACTTGCTTAGCCGAGCTAATGCTACTCCACTTCACGCAACAAAGTGTGGCAAAACGAGCAGTGATGCGATAGAAAAAAGGGGGACAACGCCACCTGGGGACTTGCACCCCAAGATTTTAAATTACCACTAAAGTAATTGTAAGACCAGAAGGACCCGCAGTTCAAGAAATACACAGGTCAAGAGAACGTGATTTCAAATGGTAAAAAAAACTTCATTAAACAATGTTAATTAAAATGAGCAGACTAAATTACTTATGGGAGTGATATGAGACCTGCCACTGAAAGCTGAACCAAGACACGGCTGGGGCTTACCCCAACAGTGGTAACAAAAGGGGGAAGGATCCAAAACTACACAGCACCCGTGAAACAGCAAACAAAAAGTGAAAAAGGGACCACCACCAGGGAACTGCTGCCGCTCCGGGGCCCCCAGCACCTGTCAACAAAAGGGAAAACACAATTAAAACCATGCTAGGATGGCAGTCCTCATACCACCTTCACCCAACCCCAAAAGAATCCCGTAACTAAACCACAAATATTCCCAATAAAGAACAAGGCAATTTATAAACAATTATGAAACACTCGCCCCAAACCAAAAGAAATAACTTATCAAAGAATAAAAAACAAAACAAATTGGAAACAATGAGGCCAATATAATAACAAGACAAACTCAATAATTCAACAGAAGAAGGAGCAAAAAGAAAAAGAAATTAACTAAATAAATTGTACTAAAAAAAAAAAAAACAGAGCCAGGCACGTGGACATGCTCTTAGGTGCTATACAGTCTGTAACACTCAGCTAGGGGTCCGGACCAATCACCAGGACATGGCGGCAATAGAGTGTGCTGAGGAGCCAAAACCACAATAATTAAAACACCAAGCAATCAACAGCAGAACCACGAGCCTAGGGAGAGCAGAAGAGCGGAGGAAGAAAGACAGCTAAAACAGCAGTGCAGGCCCAGAAGCGACAGCAGATGACGGACGAGCACTGCAAACAAACAAATCAAGAAATCAGAATCTAATTCTGAAAGATAATAAAATTAATCTAAACTATAAATTACGGTTTCCTACCGAAGAGCAGGATTGTCACGCCTGGCAGCAGGAGGAGGAGCACATGCAGCCCAGACCCAATAGCGATGGCTGGGAAAGAACAATGATTACTGCCCTCCCAGACCATCAACAGCTGAATGTTGAAAGACAGACAACTTAGCTCCTTACCTGCAGGGAAATGCCCCTGCCCTCATGGACTCCGAAACAGCCCAGCTCCCGATCACACCACACTGCTGGAACGAGCAAGACTGGAGTAAACACAATGCCCAGGCTATTAAATGGATCGAGTTGAAGCAGAGCATGCGTACCTTTATGGGAAACGCGACACCACTCCAGGCTACACAAGCAATGCCGTCAGAACAACACAGACACACCTCTGCTGGCCCCATGAGGGAGGAAGAGGAAGAGGGAGAAGAAGGGGCGGACCAGATGTATTTATAGACAACCCAGTGATTAACGGCCACACCACCTCTAGTGGAAGGGAATACAACTCTCCACCTTGCCACAAGGTGGAAGCTGTACTGCCCTGTTTTCATAAAGTAGAGCGAAGACTTGCCAAGGAGCAGAGGAGAGCAGAAGTATACTGCAACGAAATACGGAAATTGGAGAAGGCTGGTTATGTGGCCAGGGTCCCTCCTGAAGAAGCCGATCAGACTGTAGAGTCATGGTACATTCCTCACCATATGGTGAACCATAACGGTAAGGACCGGATTGTCTTTAACTGTTCGTTTCAGCACCAAGGTCTGTCCTTGATTAAACTTCTTCTCCCTGGACCTGCACTTGGACCTACTCTGCTCAGTGTCCTCATTAGGTTCTGCCAACATGCAGTGGCAGTGAGCGGGGGATACAACAGGCATGTTCCACCAGATCCGCCTGCTGCCCACTGACAAGCCAGTGCTACGCTTCATCTGGAGGAACATGGAGAGAGAGCGGGAGCCTATTTATATGAGTGGCAGGTTCTTCCATTTGGGATGACATGTAGTCCCTGCTGTGCCATCTACGCCCTCCAGCAGCATATCCAAGACAGTGCGGAGTGCAGGCCTGGCTTGGTAGAGACAATTGAGCTGTACTTCTACGTGGACAACTGTCTGCACAGCACACCCTCGGCTGAAGAGGCCAAGAGTCTGGTTGATGATCTCTGTAAGCACCTACAGACTGGAGGGTTTGAGGTCCGCCAGTGGGCAAAGCAAGGTGCCCATGGTCATAGAGCACCTCCCACCTGAGGCATGTTCTGAAAGCAGCGAGCTGTGGCTCTCCAAGAGCAGTGCTGACTTTCAGGTACCTACTCTGGGTCTATGCTGGGACTGCCTTCATGATTCCTTGGGGTATAAGCACCGCCTTTTCGAGGCATCAGTGCCCACACTGAGGAACCTCTACCGAGTACTCGCCAGTCAGTATGACCCTCTCGGGTACATTGTTCCATACACAACGAGGGCCAAAGTTCTCATACAGGACCCATGGAAAGAAGAGATTGGATGGGACGATCCAGTTCGACCTCAAGATGTACTTGACAGATGGCGCACCTGGGAACAAGAGCTTCCTGACCTTATCCACCTAGAGTTCCCCCGAGCCTATGCTCCGCCACATATGGACACCTCCACGGTAACCAGGGAGCTGCACATCTTTTGTGATGCGTCGGAATGAGCATATGGCTCTGTTGCCTACATGCGGACCTTAGATGACAAGCAACAAGTCCATGTCTCCTTTGTGCTTGCCAGGTCTCGAGTAGCCCCCAGGAAGCAGTTGTCAATGCCTCGCCTTGAGTTGAGTGCTGCCCTAACAGGTGCTCAGCTCGCAGATGTTCTCCAATTGGAGCTCACTGTGCCCATCAACCGTATCGTCCTATGGTCTGACTCCACCACCGTACTCTAGTGGATCAAGTCAGAGTCATGCAGGTACAAAGTCTTCGTGGGCACACGAGTCACGGAGATCCAGAACCTTACTGAGCCTGATTGCTGGAGATATGTGAGCACTGCTGCTAACCCAGCAGATGACATCACTCAAGGTTCGTCCCTGGGCGAGCTGGCAAACCCACATCGATGGCATCAAGGTCCAGAGTTTCTCCACTTACATGAAGATCATTGGCCCACCATGCCCTCCACTGATCCCGAGTTCGATGACAGTGATTTACGGAAGTCCTCTATGGTTGGTAATGTGACCATCCTCCCTGAACCTCAGCTCCCTGCTGCTGAAGACTTTTCTTCATGGAAAGAGCTCATAGAAGCCACAGCCAGGTCCCTTCACGGGGCGGCCGACTCCCAGACCACTCATCAACCCTGTGAAGCAACAGACTACTTCGCAGCTGAGACAGCCCTCTCCTCATCAAGGCCCAGCTAGACTCATTCCCTGATGGGATCAAGGCTCTCAAGTCCAACCGGCCACTTCCATCTGACAGTCACTTACGTTCTCTGTCTCCAAGGTATGATGAGGTTACCGGTCTCCTCAGGGTCGGCGGTCGTCGTCGCAGGGCCAAAAACTTGGAGACTGATGCTATTCACCCAAATCATCTTGGATCCGCACCACCCCTGACGAAACTGCTCATCCAAGACTATGACTTTATTCTTCTGCACCCTGGACCAGAGTGAGTACTTGCTGAGTTGCGACGTAAGTTCTGGGTTCTTCGGGGAAGAGAAGCGAATACACAAGCATCAACACTCCTGTTGAGAATGTCAGCTGTGGCGAGCTAAGCCTGATGTGCCCAAGATGGCCGACCTCCCATCTTCTCCCTTATGTCTGTACAAGCCCCCGTTCTACTCCACAGGATTAGACTGCTTCGGACCATTCCACATTAAGACAGGGTGTCGAAAGGAGAAGAGGTGTGGGATCTTGTACAAGTGCATGACTATGCGCTGTGTACATTTTGACCTCCTTGAAAGCTTGGACTCTGATGCCTTCTTGATGTCACTACGATGCTTTGTCTCACGCCGTGGCACACCGTTTGAGATCCTTTGTGACAATGGCGCAAACTTCGTTGATGGAGATCAAGAATTGCAGGATGCCTTCGCTGCAATGGCACCACAACTGAAGGAGCTGGCCAAGCAAAGGATCACCTTCCGCTTTAACCCACCAGCAGCTCCTCATTTCAGGGGGACTTGGGAGAGGGAAGTTAAGTCCGTTAAGACTGCTCTCAAGGTCATTCTTAAAGATCAGACGGTGTCCGAGACTGTTCTCCGTACAGTCCTCATTGAAGTTGTGGGCATGATGAACGCAAAACCACTGGGTTACCTCTCCTCAGATGTGTCGGATCCAGATCCCCTCACTCCAAATATCATAATGGGATGCCGGGACTCATCCATACCACAAGCAGTTTATGACTCTACTGATCTTCTCGGCACCCACTGCTGGAAGCACAGTCAGGTGTTTGCTGATCACTTTTCCACCTTTAGCCGTCACTACTTGCCAGGTCTGCAAGAGAGGCAGAAGTGGAGAAAGGATAGCAAAGAGCTGTCAGTCGGTCAGGTCGGTCTCATCGTCGACCCGCAGCTTCCTCGGGCACTTTGGCCAGTAGGGAAGGTCACACAGATATGGAGCTGACGATCGTATCCGCACTGTGACTGTGCAGTTGAAGGACAAAACATACCATGTAAGTAGTGGCTGATTTATGTTATAACTAATGTCAATGCATCCTGGAGATAATTATTTTGTTTGTATTATATTGTTTATAGTCCTTCTTCATAGTTGTTCAGTTAGCTGAATTGGTTGTTAGCATGTGCACCCTTGCTAAGCTAGCTATGCGCTCCAGATTTTCATTGTTGTTGGCATGCACTGAAGGGGATTTATGTCCAAATCTATGTTCTTATTATTTCCTCTTGATAATTGGATTTGAAAAAATTTTTATGGACATTACATTCATTATTATGATTATTAGCTTGTGTTGTGAACATTTAGCATGCTTGGGGGTGTGCCAATAGGCTGTATATTGTTGTATTGTGTTTACAGAACCACGTTCTTCTAAGTAAAGCCCATATAACTCCTGAACTGCCTCCGTGATTCTCTAGTCACACCCATATTGTTGCCGGCTCTATCCAGCGCACCCTGTGGAGACCCAGAGCTCTCTTGCACACTGGCCAGTGGGGAATTTGAACTCAGACAGTGGGACAGCAATAAGCCTGCTGTAATATCTCATCTCCTACCTGAGATCAGATCAGAGAGGGCAGAGTTGTTGATAACTCAAGGTCAACCCGACAGTTCTGAGCTAGCCCTTGGACTCTGCTGGCATTGTCCTTCAGACGCACTGTCTTACAAGCAGCGGCTCACTGAGCATCCAGCAGTCACTCTACGTACCATATACCAGGTACTTGCTAGCCAATACGTTGTCCTTGGATTTATAGTGCCATTTACCACCAGAGCAAAGGTTGTGGTGCAGCAACTGTGGGACAAGAAGAGGGACTGGGATGATCCATCTCTCCCTGAAAATATCCTTCAAGCCTTGGCAGGAGTGGGAGTGTGAGCTCCCTGCGCTACAGAACATCATTCTACCACGTTGTTACAGCAGTGAGAAGATGGATTCAGAGAGCAGTCAGAGGGAAATTCACATATTTTGTGATGCCTCAGAGTTTCCTATGGATCTGTGGCTTACTTCCGGGCAGAGAGCGCAGATGGGGAAGTGGAGACATCCTTTCTTACCACTAGATCTCGTGTAGCCCCGAAGAGGCAACAGTCAATTCCCCGTCTCCAGGTGTGTGCAGCGCTCACAGGAGCACAACTGGCTGAAGTCCTGCAAAAAGAGCTCACCCTTCCCATCCACCAGGTCGTCTTATGGTCCGACTCAACAACCGTATTATCCTGGCTATGCTCTGAATCCTGCAGATTCAAAGTGTTTGTTGGAACACGCATTGCAGAAATCCAAGAACAAATGGAGGTATGTGAACTCTGCAGATAATCCTGCAGACGACAAGCGCCTCCAAGAACTAACATCTGGTAGTAGGTGGTTCCAATGTCCTGCCTTCTTGAAACTAAGTGCTGATCAATGGCCCCGACTGAGGCAGGTACCACCGATCCCTACTGACTG
This sequence comes from Cetoscarus ocellatus, assembly GCA_037902135.1. Lineage (NCBI taxonomy): Eukaryota > Metazoa > Chordata > Actinopteri > Labriformes > Labridae > Cetoscarus > Cetoscarus ocellatus. Next base: position 1,028,952 of record JBAMNC010000769.1, read on the forward strand.
TGAGAAGATAAAGAAAGCCACCCTCTGTGGACTTACTCTGAGACCTACTCTCACAGCCACTCCAGACATCGAGCAGTTCAAGAACCAGAAAGAGCTTCTCAATGCCACTGCCTTCGGGGGCAGCTAACACTTTGCCCACTGCCGACGACTATAGAGTGGCAGAGAGAACCTTACTCTTGAGTGCTCAGAAAGAATGTTTCCCCACAGACTACCAGCACATGCTAGTTGGTCAACCCCTCTCACGCAGTAGCCGTCTCATCACTCTAGCACCAGAGTTCGATCCGACTTCACAGCTGATCCGTGTTGGAGGCAGGTTGCGCCACACTACTGCTGCCGATGCTGACATCCTCCACCCTATAAGTTCTTGATCCCAAGCACAAGGTAACTCAGCTCCTCATCCAGCACGACGATGACCAGCTTCACCATCCAGGAAGCGAGCGAGTGTTTGCTGAGTTAAGAAGGAATTTCTGGATCCTTAGGGGCAGGGAGGCTGTTCGTCATCGTCAGTATCATTGCACTGCATGCAGAAAATGGCGTGGGAAAGCCCAAGTACCACGAATGGCAGATCTTCCACCAGCCAGATTATGTCTCCACAAATCTGCCTTTTACTCAACCGGTGTGGATTGTTTTGGTCCTTACACAATTAAGATCGGCAGGAGCACCGAAAAGAGATGGGGGGTCATATTCAAATGTTTGACCACCAGGGCAGTGCATCTTGATCTCCTCCACAGCATTGATGCAGACTCCTTTCTGATGGCCCTCAGAAGGTTGTGGCCCGCCGGGGCAAGCCCTATGAGCTACTTTCTGACCAGAGCACCAACTTTAAGGGAGGTGAACGGGAGCGGCAAGAAGCATTCCATTCCCTGTAGCCGGAACTACAGGCCCTTCTTGCACCCCAGCAAATAAAGTTCACCTTTAACCCTCCAAGCGCTCCCCACTTTGGTGGTTGCTGGGAGCGGGAAATAAGGTCCCTCAAACTGGCACTCAGGGTCACCAACGGAGCACAGTCCCTCACTGAAGAAGTCTTTCTGACTGTGCTGATTGAGATTGAGGGCATCCTTAACTCCAAGCCATTAGGGTACACCTCCTCTGATGTGGCAGACATTGACCCCATTACCCCAAACATCCTGCTGATGGGGCGGCAGATTCTACCTACCTGACCTGCAGACAAGACAGAAATGGTGCTCTGACCCCACAAACATCCAGTCAGGAGACACCGTGATGATCTTGGATACCCAGCTTCCTCGGGCATCATGGCCCATTGGACAGGTAACCCACACTGTTACTGCACCTGAGTGCGGACTGTAAACATCAAGGTTGGAGAGACCGCTTCTTCACCAGGCCTGTGTCCCGCATCATAAGTCTCCCGAAGCTGCGAGACTAACAACATTGGTGGGGACTGGGCCTTTGTTGTCGGGCTGATTTCCTTCTGAAATCTGGGGGCGGCTGTAAAAAAAGGCCCATAAACTGCTGCCAAACTGCTTTACTGGACTCCCTGTCAAGTTGGTACGATCAATTTTGATGCCTTAATGTTTTTGTTCCAGTGATTTACACATTTGCTGGGGACAAATGTTTGTCCTTCAAAACTAGTTTTACATTTGTGTTACATTTGAGACTTTAAAAGAATGAATGATGTATTCCGCGTGACTTATGCATTGTTGGAGACAAGTGATGTCCTTCAAAACTGATTCCAAAATGTTGCTTTATCTGCGAGTACAAAATTTCAAAATGATGTTATCTCAGCGAAAAACTCTTAGTTGTTGACCAGAAATGCTGTTCTTGATTTAAATTGATATCATGTTCCAGGCACTTCATTTTATTTGCCTGAATGATCTGTTCCCAGTGACCGATGCATTTTTGGAAACGCGTGGTCCGTCACTTCAAAATTCCAAATTGTTGCGTCATCTGAGAGTACAAAATATCAAAATGGTGTTATCTCAGCGAAATAACCTTACTTTTATTTCAAACTGGCCTTGAAAAAACTGATATCATGTTCCTGGCACAAAAATGGCACATTTTTTTCGCCTTAATGACCTTTTCCCATTGATTTACACAAAGTTGGAGACAAATGTTATCCTTCAAGTCAAATTCAAAATTAATGCTCCATCAGCGACATACACATTTTATTTTACCAGAAATGCCGTTCTAAAAATATCATGTTCCTGGCACTTCAGTTGTGATGACTTAATGATCTTTTTCCAGTGATTATCGCATTGCTGGAGACAAATGTTTACACTTCAAAACTGGTTTTTCATTTTTGTTGCATTTGAGAGTAGAAAGTATCAAAATGGTGTCAACTCAACGAAATACTCTAGATTTTGACCAGACGTCCTGTCCTTGAATTAATCACAACTGATATCATGTTCCAGGCGCTTCAGTGTTGGTGTCCTAATGATGTCTTTTTCCAGTGATTTACCCAATGTTGGAGACATATTTCAATCATTCAAAACTAATTTTTTAATTTTTGCTTCACTTTAGATGACAAATTAACAAAATGGGATTATCTCAGCAAAATGCGCTCATCTTACTTGACCAGAAACGCTGTTGTAGAATAAAACTGATATCATGTTCCTGGCACTTTAGTTTTGATAACTAAATCTTATCCCATTATTGATTATCGCATTGCTGGAGACAAAATGTTTATCTTTCAAAACTAGTTTTCCATTTTTGTTGTATTTGAGACTACAAAGTATCAAAATGGTGTTATCTCATCGAAATACGCTAGTTGTTGACCAGACATGCTGTTCTTGATAGAATGTCATGTTCCTGGCACTTCAGTTTTTGTGATATATGATCCTTTCTCATTGATTTATGCATTATTAGAGACCAGTGTTGTCCTTCAAAACCAATTCCAAATTTTGGTGCATGCATTCGAGAGTTCAGCATATTAAAATGTTATGTCAACGGCAGACACATTTTATTTTACCAGAAATACTGTTTTTGAAAGAATAATATCATGTTCCTGGCACTTCAGTTTTGATCACTAAATGATCTTTTTCCAGTGATTATCGTATTGCTGGAGACAAATTTTTATCCTTCAAAACTTGTTTTACATTTTTGTTGCATTTGAGACTACAAAGTATAAAAATGTCTCAGCAAAATACCCTAATCTTTGACGAGACATGCTGTTCGTTAATAAAACTGATATCATGTTCCTGGCACTTCATTTTTTTCGCCTTAATGACCTTTTCCCAGTGATTAACGCATTGTTGGAGTCAAATGACTAATTTTAAATTTTTGCTGTATTTGAAAGTACAAAATATCAAAATGGTATTATCCCAGCAAAATACGCTTATCTTACTTGACCAGACATGCTGTTATTGATTAAAACTGATATCAAGTCCCTGGGACTTCAGTTTTTTAAGCCTTAATGAAAATCCCGGTGATTTACCCAATTTTGGAGAAGTGTTGCCCTTCATCACTACTTCAAATTTTTTGCTGCACAATATGAAAATGGTTTAATACGCTTTTTTTTTTTTTTTTTTTTTTTTGGGGTTATCAACATAGCACATTTCAATTACAATGTACACAATACCCAGTTTTTTTTTTTTTTACTGAACAACCGACATGTTAACCCCGCTCCCTCCAAAATATCAAAATAATAAAATTAATATAAAATAATAATAATAAAATACAAACTTTGCAAATACTAAGTAACATAATAGTAAAAATACAAGATAATGCTTATAAAAAATCACACTTAAAAAAAAAATGTCTGCACAACACAACTGAGCACAGAAATAAGATTGCACGATGTGACTGTCAAACAGTACATTAGTCATCCAAAGATCGGAGAGAGTCAACAAAGGACAAAAAGGACCCCATATCTTGTTAAAATTGTCAGAGCAACCTCTAATGCTGTATTTAATTTTTTCCAAGTAAAGAAAAGACATGAGGTCCCTCAGCCAAGAATAAGGAGATGGTGGTTTTCGGTCCTTCCAATGAAGTAAAATTCGCCTACGGGCCACAAGAGAAGCAAAAGCTATAAAAATCCTCTCTCTGGTGGAGATACTACCAAAATTGTCGGGAACACCAAAAATAGAGATTAGAGGGCTGGGAGCTACCAGTCGATTGAGGACCTTTAATAATACTTCATAGAAGGTGGACCAGAATAAGTTCAGCTCAGGACAGGAGAAAAACATGTGTGAGTGATTGGCAGGAGAAATAGAGCATCTATCGCATGTAACACTTGTGTTGAATAATTTGTTTGGTTTGACTTTGGAAAGATGTGTCCTGTGTAAAACCTTAAACGGTATTAATATCAGACTAGCACAAGGGGTAGTAGTGTTGACCCTTTCCAGGGCTTTTCGCCACCACTCAGTGGAAAAGGTAATACCAAGCTCTTCTTCCCAGGTATTCCTGACAATTAAAGATGGTGAGGCTGAAGAAACTAATTTCTTCACAGTTGAAATAAACCAATGACCTGAGGGGTAGGACAGGATTGAGTCAATAAGAGTCTCAGGTGGCAGATTGGGAACGTGAGGGAAATTATGTTGAATAAAGTCGCGGACTTGAAAAAATCTAAATAAATGGGAATTAGGAAGGTTATATTTTGCTCTCAGAGCATCAAGAGCAAAAATATTACCGACATATAGTTGTTTAAAATGAACCAGGACTTTGTTTTTCCAGAAAGAAAAAGCTGAAATCAGTAGTTGAAGGAAAGAATAAGTAACTATCACAAATGGGCATTATTAGAGAGATAGTGGATATTTTGAATTGTCTTCTGAACTGTTTCCAGATCTTTAGTGTGGAAAAAATAATGGGATTGGACGTGAACTGAGGGGGATTTGAATTTAGAGGGGCACAGATCAAAGCTGAAAATGACACTGACTGGCAAGAGCGAGCTTCCATCTGACACCAAACAGTATTAGGGGAATTATACCAGGTACATATTTTTTGGATATTGGCAGCCCAATAGTATGCCAAAAAATTAGGGAATGCAAAGACCCCCATCTTCCTTTGGTCTTTGTAGGATAGAATATTTTGCCCTTGGGGATTTTCCAGCCCATATAAAAGATGAAAATGTTTCGGTCAAGAGCCTTAAAGATGGACTTAGGAAGGAATATTGGTAGACATTGAAAAAGAAATAGAAATCTTGGAAACATTCATTTTAACTGTGTTGATTCTCCCCAAAAGGGAAATAGGAAAAGCATTCCAACGTTTGAGGTCTAATTTAATCTCTTTCACTAACTTTAATATATTATTTTTATAAAGTGAAGGAAAATCATGGGAAATATTGATGCCTAGGTAACGAAAACTGGAGGAGGCAAGATGAAAAGGAATGAAATTTGTTTTGCTGCATTGTTCAGAGGAAAGCATTCGCTAATGCTAATATTCAACTTATAGCCTGAAAAGGAACCAAATGTCTTTAAAATTTCAATAATCTTACTGATGCAAATGGTGGGATTTGAAATATAGAGCAACAGGTCATCGGCATAAAGCGAGACCCAATGCTCAATCCCATTTCTACATATACCAGTGAAAACGGGTGAGCTTTTAAGAGCAATAGACAGTGGCTCGATGGCTACAGCAAACAATAAAGGCGACAGGGGACAGCCTTGATGGCAGCCACGTGTCAAAGAGAAAAATGTTGACCGGGTGGAGTTGGTAATCACACTGGCTGAGGGGTTGTCATATAATAATTGAATCCATGAAATGCAATTTTCACCAAAACCAAATCTTTTTAAAACTGAAAATAAATAACCTCACTCCACCCAGTCAAATGCCTTTTCTGCATCCATCGAGACCACCATCTCAGCTTCTTGTGCTTTAGACTCAGGTTAGACTCAGACAGTATTATATTAAGCTGCCGACGAATATTAGAAGATAACTGTCTGCCCCTTATGAAACCAGTTTGATCACTGGAAATAATGTTTGGTAGGCATGGCTCCAGATGGCTTGCAAGAATCTTAGCCAGCAACTTAACATCAGAATTTAATAGACCGATGGGTCTCCAGCTGCCACAGTCTTCCAAGTTTTTGTTAGGTTTTGGTATCAGTGAAATTGTGGCCTGAGTTAAAGACTGAGGAAGTATGCCACATTCCAAAGAGTCATTAAACATGTCCAGCAGCAGGGGTGCAAGTTGATCAGAAAATGTTTTTAGAAAGTCAGCTGGAAAGCCGTCTGGACCCGGAGCCTTGCCATTCTGTATTAATTTGAGGCAGTCTGTCACCTCTTCCAACCGAAGCGGAACATCCAGTTTGTCTTTGGTCATATTGTCAATTACAGGAAAATCCAAGTTATCCAAGAATTTTGCCATGGTAGTTTTGTTTGGTGGGGCTTCTGATTTGTAAAGTTAACATAATATTGAGCAAAAACATCATTTATATCTGCTGGATCTGTAACTTCAGTGGAAGGGTTTTTTTTTTTTACATTTGTGTGATGAATCTGGTTGCAGTTTGGCGCTTAAGTTACAATGCCAGCAGCTTACTGACCCTATCACCATGCTCATAGTATGTGCTCTTTGTACGCCTTAAAAGGTTTTCTACTTCACTGGTGGAGATAATGTCAAATTCTGTTTGAAGTTTAAGTCTCTCCGTTTGTAGATTGGAATTAGATGATAAGGAGTGCTGTATGTCAATTTGCCGAATAGATTCCGGTAATTTATGTTGCCTTTGTCTTTTCTGCTGATTTAACCTTGCACAATATGAGATAATCTCCCCCTGTATTACCACTTTCCCATAAAATTGAAGGAGAAACAGCCTCAGATTTGTTAGTTTGAATAAAGAAAGAAATCTTGTCTGATATAAATCTGCAAAATTAATCTGAAGACAGCAAACTTGTGTTTAGACGCCAGGTGAAGGGTTTTTCATGTTTAGGAATTATTTCTAAGTCTAGCAGATGAGGAGCATGGTCTGAAATGACTATTGCTGAGTATTCACAGGATTTAACTAAGGGAATTAATGTTTTGTCTAAGAAGTAATAATCAATACGGGAGTGTGTCTGATGAACTTGAAAATAAAATGAGAACTCTTTTATTGTTGGGTGATAGAAGCGCCAAGCATCTGTACAACCAATTTCATTCATAAGTGAAATAAGGGCCATATTAGACTGGGTTATATTTTTTGGATTTAGATTTATGAAGAGAAGGATTTAACTGCTAAATTAAGGTCTCCCCCAAAGATAAGATGGTGTGAGTTCAAACATGGGATTCGTGAAAATAAAGTGGTTATAAAACCAGGACAGTCCCAATTTGGGGCGTAAACACAAGTCAAAATAACAGGGGTTTGGAGCAACATGCCAACAACAATAGCATAACGGCCATTTGGATCACATATGATTTTTTCAGGTGAAAACTGTAGTCGTTTATGTATTAAAAGTGCTGTGCCTCTTGACCGACTATTAAAGCATGAGTGAAAAATGTGGCCAATCCAGGATTTTCGAAGTCTGGTCTGGTCACAAAGACGCAGGTGAGTTTCCTGAAGAAAGATAATTTCTGATTTTAAATTCTTAAGGTGTGAAAATACTCTAGCTCTTCTTGATAGGTCCTCCAAGGCCCCTAACATTCCAACTGACAAACCTAATGGATCCCAGCCCTGTCATCTGGTCTTTAACAGCCATTAGTTATGAGCAGACACTTCAGTACTTGGAATGACAATCAAAAAAGATATCAGGAAAATTATAGATGTCACACAGAGCAAAGTCAGAATGCTGTAAATTTTGTAATAGTGGGAGTGAAAAAGCAAACAGACAAAAACAAACACAGAAAAAAAAGAAAAGAAGAACAACCCCAAACATGTTTGAACTTGAACTAGAACTGAACTTATCCTAAACTCACCTAAACGAGGATGAGCACGCAGGAGGTATTACTCACCGCCAAGGTATTACTCACCTTTAATCAAGTACTCGTACATCAATGAACAAAAGTCAGTTCGGCTCCTTATAAAAAATAAACAATAGTAACGTGCCCCTGAGCAAACAGTTCTGTTTATAAAGTTCAGTCAGTTATTGTAAGTACCAAAGGGCATCCTCATACAAGTTCACATAATTCACCAACTGCTGTAGAAACGCTCTGCTTCCTCCGCTGAATCAAATATGCGCGTTTGTCCGTTTATGGTGACCCGCAGACGAGCTGGATAGATGACACCGAAGCGTATTCCATCTTTGTAAAGGAGAGATTTTAGGTTGTTGAAACTGGCCCGTTTCTTGGCGACTTCTTGCCCTGAAATCTTCAAAGATCCTGATGGTCTGCCCGCGGTATGTGATGTTCCGGTTTTTCTTTGTGCACATCAGCACCTGTTCCTTGTGGATGTACCTGTGGAAACAGATGATGAAAGGACGGGATCTGCTCGGTGGTTTCGGGGCCAAGCTGCGGTGCGCACGGTCCAGTTCCAGGTCGAGATCTCTGAGCTCAATCCCCCGCCATCTCCCTGAGCAAAGTGGTCATGAAAAGTCGGGCATCCGTTCCCTGCACTCCCTCTGGGATGCCAATCACCCGAAGATTATTCCGTTTGGAGCGTGAAATAAGATCCTCCACTGTCTGTTGTAGTTTCTCTTTGGCCTGCATAGTGTTCTCTAGTTTGGACTTCAATGTAGCCACATCGTCCTCCAACGAAGTTTTCCCATCTGAGTGGGCCGTGAGAGCCGTTTCCATCGCGGCAAAAGCCGCGTTCAAGGAGGAAGTAAGTTCGCTCATAACGTTTTTATGCAGCCTCTCCAACCAATGTGCTAAGTGTTAGAGGCTCCGTGCTCGTGGCTGGTGCTGAGGGGGACGCCTTGCTAGCATCTTGCGGGCTAAAGTGCTGAGTGACTTGCGGTTGATTTTTTCGGCGAATTCCATGACCTTTACTCATTCTGGCTTTAGTAAAAGTTTCTAGAGCTTGCTACTGACTTAGGGACTGACAACGTTGAGAAAAATACCGGTTAAGTGACAAAAAAGGGTTGAAGTATCAGGGAGCAAAATAGACACGTCTGATCACGAAGCCACCATAACCCGGAATCCCACTTAATGTCAATATGCTTATTTTTGAACAGAAATGCTCTTCTTGAATAAAACTGATGTCATGTTCCTGGCACTTCAGTTTTTATGCCTGAAAGATTGTAAAAAAAAAAAAAAAAAAAGCCCACAAACTGCTGCCAAACTGCTTTACTGGACTCCCTGTTAAAGTCTGTACGTTCAGCCTCAGGATGTCTGCCTCTAGACTCTTAACACCACACTCTGCTACAGTTGGTCCGACTCCGGTGAGTCTGCAGCAGCGCACTTTCAGCATCTCCCATCAGCGAGGAGGACCTCTCCTCTCCCACTCCACAATGGACAGCGAGGGAGCAGTGGCCTTCGAATCAAAAGTCTCAGAAGACAAAGGATCCGGAAATGGATGCATTGCTTCGTGAGCTAGAGGCATTAGAGAGGGAAAATGCCAAGCTTCGCCATGAGAGGGAACATGGTCAGTACAAGTCCGAGCAGCTTAACCGCCAGAGCTCCTTTGATGCTAACTTTCTCTACAAACAAGTAGAACACCGGGGAGAGATGATTCAGCAGCTGCAGCTGCAGAACATGGCTAACCCGCCCACCTCAACCGGACTACCTCAGACCAAGCCACTGTCAAGGAGAATCGATCACCATTCCAGAAATCTAGAATTTATGTCTTCCTTCTCATCAAGAAAGGAGTTATACAAGTGGAAGAAGGAATCCAATCAGCAGAGAAGCATCTGAGCCATCCTACACAAGCTCATCTGATAGTGAGGGCCATAAGGAGCAGCATTACAGGGCAGCATCACTCAGAGCTGATTCAATCAGGAGGTATGGCAGCTTCCACCAGCACCGTCACTCTCGTAACCGAACGCCAAGCCGAGTGGGGGGACAGGAGTGGTACTACAGGGGGCCCACACCCACCATTCCTGACATGAACCATCCAAATCCCAGAGAGTACAATCGACTCAGTATTGCTCTGGAAAACCTACTTCCTCTTGATGCTTCAGAGAGATTCAAGTACTAGATACTTGTGGATCACCTCAAGACTGAAGAGGCGCTGTTAATTTCTGACTCCTACTGTAGTTCTAAGACCCCATTTACTGATACCATGGCAGCCCTCAAATTGGAGCTCAGACAGCCCCATCTGTTAGCCATACAGTGCATAGCCGAACTTATGGATGGGCCTAACATCACAAGTGGTGATACACGAGCCCTTAGAATGTTTGCTCTTCGTGTGCGCTCCCTCGTGAGCATGTTGGAGCAACTGGAGGGAAAAGGCAAAGCAGAGCTGGAATGTGGCTCTCACGTTAGCCATCTGTTGGGCAAGCTTCCCCATGATCTGCGCTCAACTTCTGCCGTTACATCCATCCCCTCAGACTGCCTGTACCAACTCTCCTTGACCTGTCTGACTGGCTTGAGTATGAGCTCCAGGTACAAGAAGATAACACCAGGTTCAGCAGCCGCACCAAGAGGGAGAAGGAAAGGTTCAAAGTGCAACAAAAACCTCCAAAGTCTGCAGCAGGGCCTTCAGCAGTTCTTATGAACACAGCAGCCACATTGCCGAGGGCAGCTAACCCACCATCAACCTCAACTGACATCAATAAGAAATACTGTGATAACGATAAACATTCCCTCAACAACTGTGCAAATTCTAAAATGCTCAGTTCCAGCCAGAAGCACATCTGGATTTGGGAGAATCACTGTTGCTGGCGCTATGGCAGAGGTCATCGTGCTGCAGAATGTAATCTCAAGATGCGCTGCAAGAACTGCAAGAGCAGGCAACCCCTTGCACTACATGATATCAATGGTAGGGCCAAGGATGGGACAGAGCAGACCGGGGTCAAGACAGAGAGTCAGAATGACCCCTTCAACAGCACCTCTGAGGAGATCTTATATATCGAAAGACCTTTAGAGGGCCGCAAAATCCTTCTGAAGATCAGCAAGTGGTGTTGAGGAATGGAACAAGAACAATGGATGCTTACGCAATCCTGGATGATGGGTCTGAACGCACCATCCTACTTCATTCAGCAGCCCAACAGCTAGGTCTTAAAGGGGAACCCGAAGACCTCCCTCTACGGACTGTCAGACAAGAGCTTCAGATCCTACATGGTGCCATGGCATCATTCACTGTTTCTCCAGCAGCAGAACCACAACGTATTTCCTCTGTCAACCGAGCATTCATAACCAAACGCCTGGGGTTAGCTGAGCACACACATCCAGTGGAGGTTCTGCAAAGGAAGTACAGGCATCTGAGAGGCCTGTCCCTGCAGTCAATGCACCTAGTACGCCCTGTGTTACTAATTGGCTCTGATCACCCACATTTGATCACCCCAGTTGAGCCAGTCCACCTGGGAACTCCTGGAGGTCCTGCAGAAGTGAGGATACGCTTTGGGTGGACATTTGTCAGAAAAGGAATGTCAGGGCAAGAGACGGTTTATAAAAACATACAAAACTTTATTTTCCGACAATAATTAAAATGCAAGCTGTTGTTACTACTTGTTGCCTGGGACGTACCGCGGCGGCCCAGAACCAAAATCAGGGGAAGGAGAAAGCTAAATTAAACACCCGTGGCACTGCACACACACTGAAGATCCGTGACAAAAACCCACCACCAGGAGTTGGGTCGCCGCATTGGTCTGCAGCACCTATTCACAAACGGAAAGAGGAGCTAAAAACAGCCCTTATAACTCACAGCTGCCTTAACAACAAAAATCAATAATAAGTTGAGAAAACAAAACAAAGAAACAATTATCATTAGCACACGATAACGAAACTCAGATTACACATGAAATGAATCAAAACATAAATGCAATAAATCAATATGATATTGTGGTGCTAAGAGTTTAGGTTATCGCCAGCTCATAAAGAGTTACTCTATGCTAATGGCCAAACAGCACCACCACAAAACCGAACAAAATAATCACAAGAAAAATAAATCCACGAAATGAATCAAAATGAGATCAGGAAAGAATAGAAGAAAGAATAACCCATAAAAAGAACTGAAACAGGAAATGATGACAAAAAGAACCCAGAACCAAATTAATTAGACAAGCAAAGAATAATATAAAACTAGATTAAATCTAATGTGTTGGTGAGTGGAATGCAAAAGTGAGGTCACATCATAGAACAGCAGTATGGTCCAGAAGAATGGCAGTGGATGAATTGATCCTGGCCTCACAATACCACCGACAGCCACCAGGTTTAATACTCCAGGGCTGCAGCACAAAACCAGTATTAACTGGGAATAGAGGATTAAATTATCAAGAAAAGGCAGACAACGCCGACTTACCACCAGAAGACGCTACCACTTCCCCAGAAGGGCTCCCATCAGGGCAAGACGGCCCCACTCCACTGACAGCCTGTCACACTGCATCAAAGATGAAGATCGTGTCACCGTTATGTAATCCAACAGGATGAATAGAAGGAGGAAGCACGGTGCACACTTTACCTGTGCTGCAGAAGGAGGCGTGCACCTTAGCTGCGGCCACGCCAACAAGCACAGCTACGGGCTGCACCAGGAAGCATGCGCCTTAATGGCAGACACGCCAACAAACACTGCCCCGCTGTGCACTGCTGGAGGGAACATGCAGCTCAGGAGCAGGCGTGCCACCCGGTTCAGTCGTCAAGCGCTGTGTACCTCAGGAGGAAGCGTGCTCCAAAACCAGACACGCCAAACGCCACCGCCACTCTACGATCGCCACACACCAGGCCTACTATGCCAGTGAATGGACCCGGAAGGAGAGAGAGGGAGAGGCAATCTTTATTGCCTCGCAGCGGCACCCATCAATCAGTGCCACAGGTAAACTTACAGCACCCTGCTGTGCGAGAGAGTAGACGTGCTCAGACCTAAATTTACCCCCAACCCTTTTGGATCGTCGACCCGATGATGGACAAAACTAGCCAGCTAACACCAAGGTCTAAACTCTGCTATCTGGGATAGTGTTGTGCTCAAGACCACACTATCCGAGACCAAGACTTGCCCGAGACCAAGACAAGACCAAGATTCTTGGGAGTCGAGACTGAGTCAAGACCAAGACCGAGACAAGCCGAGACCGACACAAGACCAAGACCATCAAAATCAATTTTAAAATCCATTACAAGGTTGAACAGTTAAAAGCATTCTCTCTTTAATTTTAGTTTTCGTTTAATTGATCAAGAACAGTTCAACTGAAAACTACATTTAAACGCCCAGTCTGAACAAAATTCATTAAGAAAATACTTACAAATCCAAGCTTACTACCATAACTAAACAACTGTCCACTTATGGGCCTCCACCCAAAGGTTGATAACAGTGAGTGAGTGAAAACAGCAGCTCAGACCTGGACTGATGAAGAATGTTGAGTTTTTATCAACTGGCTGACTCACCTTTTTTAAGTATTTGTGTTCACTTAAACCGTGCACATGAACTGTCCAAACACCGTTTGAATTATAAATTCGCACAAAGTGGGGTGCTGGTTTAGCGAAGTGGTTAGCAACCATGCATGTCCCACATCCATACTTCTGCCAGCCGAGGTTCGAATCCTGCCTGTGGCCAGTTTGCAGAGTGTCTTCCCCTACTCTCTCACCCCCTTTCAGAAGCCTTTCCACTGTCACTCTCTCCTATCAATAAAAGCCCAAAATTTATTTTTTTTAAAAAATAAATTCACACAAAGTGACTGCTGATCCCTCACTGTCCCCTGCGATGCTCACTTATCTGTGTCTTTATGCTCACTGGCACACAGAGGAGCACGCGCGCAGACGCTCCGGTGTGGTATTTAGATCAAATGTTCACGTGCATTGGCTGCACTGCAAAATGACTTTACTGATAGACAACAATGGTAACAGCCATACTTTAAATGGAAAATATCAGGCCTGTAGTCCACAGAGCAGATCGTGGCTGCATCAGACTGCAGAGAATGCGTCCCCTTGCCCAAAATGTAGTCTCCTGGATCGCGGGGCTCTATGCACAGCGTGGGTTTTGCGTTTAGGCGCTGGGAGTCTGTCATGGTTTTTGTGCCAAAAGAATATGAAGTCTTCGTGGTTGAGGAAGCCAAATTTAATTATTGTTGATTTAGCAGACATCTCTTGCTCCGTGCTCTCCTCACTTGCCAGTTTCGTCCATCTGAAATCCCCAACGTTTCACTCCAGCTTGCGTTGCGGGGGGTGTGTCCCTCAGTCACAGCACCGGGAAGGTTGCAGTCATCACAGGGGGAACACATGAATTGAAGCTTTTTGTTGTTTTACCATGTGTTCCTCCTTATTCACATTAATGAAGTTGGAGAACAGCAGATCAGTGCTGGTCATGATCGGAAAATCCCTAGTCCGGCCAGTCCGAGACCGAGACAAGAACGAGTAAAAATGCTCTCGAGTCTGAAACAAGACCAAGACCTTCAAAATGTGGTCTCGAGACCGGTCTTGAGTAGCACAACACTAATCTGAGAATTAGAAGCAGGGTCTTGGGGTCTATTAGTGGCATGGCCCTGAAAACCAGCTGGCCAAGGAAGATGATAAATGTTAAGGTGACGGCCAGCGATAGAGCGAGCAGTCCGACGCAAGGCCTGCTGACTAGTACTTGGCTGGTCAGGGGTCGACAACATTAAAGCTGGAGGTGAAGAACCTCCTTGGCCGACATGCCTGACTGCACTTGGGCCTGGCTGGTTCCACAACTAGGGTGGCAGAAGGTTGAGAAGCCTCAGAAATCGCTGGTGGTGTGGGAGCCTCAGACAACAGAAACCAATGTTCACTGTCAGAGGAATCCTCTGCAGTGGCTGCCATGGACAGCGAGGAAGAAAATGGTGCTGAAGGCAGTGAGGTCTCAGGCTGTACTACAGCCTTCAACATATCCCGATGGACATTTCGGGTCTTCGGCAGATCACTCGCCGGGGCAACGGTGTAAACCGCTCCATCACCACAAGGTGCTCTAACCAAGTGGTGGACTACTGAACTCCAGACGTCACGGATTTTGCGCCGATCTCTGGCGCCATGGTCCCTCAAATACACAAGCTGGCATACAAGGGAGAGGTGCATCCCGGACCCGCTGGTCAGGCCTCTCCTTTTCGCCAGCCAGCCGCAGTCAACAGTCGCTCTCGAGCTCCCTCCAAATGCCACCCTGAGTCTAGCCTGATGTTCAGCAACCCAGTCGGACACGTCACCAGGAACAGGTTCCCGGACCTGGCCCAGCAGGAAGTCCACCAGGAGCTGAGGCTCCTGCCCAAACATCAGATAAAAGGGTGACTCACCTGTGCTCTGACGCGGTGTGGTGTTATAACAGAAGAGCACCTGAGGCAGACAAGAAGCCCAGTCCCATTTCTGGGAGGTTGGCAGAGCACCCAGGAGGTTATGAAGGGTTCGACTGAACCGCTTGCATTGACCCTTGCCCACCGGATGGTAAGCAGTGGTACATGACTTTTTAACACCATACAACAAGCAGAGCAGATTGATCAAGGAACTCTCATGACTTCTGCCTTGGTCTGAATGAATGCGACTTGGAACACCGAACTTGTAGAACCATTCAGACACCAGAACTTGTGCCACAGTAGAGGCCAGTTGGTCCCGGGTGGGGACAGTCACTGTGAACTTACTGAACACATCAGTTAACACCAAGAAATTTTCAAACCCATTTACCAGAGGGCTCAAGAAGCGTAAAGTCAAGGGCCAGGATCTCGTTAGGCCACGAGGCAAGCAGATGGCCCATGTAACTTTGTGTCACCTGTCCTTGGAGACTTGGCAATACTCACATTTCTGGACCCAGGTCTTAATATCTTATGACACCCCTGGCCAATAGCAATGCTGACGAACCAACTCTGCTGTCCTCTCTATGCCTTGATGACCATGCTCCTGATGGAGCTGGTGAAGAGTCTCCTGCTGGAGCGCTGCAGGCAAGATAAGCTGCAACAATTCCTCTCCCCCATCTGAGCAGAAGACCCGACGAAAGAGCTCACCATCTTCCTCTTCCAGCCAGTTCCATTGGCGCAGAAGTGCCATAGTAGACTTAAAAAGCTGCTGCTTCTCATTAAAGTTGGGGGGAGACCCTCACCGCCAAAAAAACAACACCTCCTTCAACAAAGGATTCATCATTGTGCATCGAATGAAGGTCAGATGCCGAATGGAAAGGAAGAACAGAAACAAGAGACTGATGAGCCACCACAGCAGGATCAGGATGTCGACTCTGATGAATGCTGCTAGGAACCCAAGTGCCAAACTGACGAAGTGGATGGAAGTGGATGGGTATGATGGGCACCTCTAGTGCCCATCATACCCAAGGCACCAATGCACACTGTTGCTATTGACTTTCTAACGCTTGGTAGGCCCACAGATAGATATCAGAATATATTGGTTATGACAGACTTATTCTCCAAGTTTGCTTGGGCAGTCCCCACAGCCGACCACACGGCTCTAACAACTGCTCATGCCTTGTGGTTCCATGTGATTCAGCCATTTGGCAGCCCTGAAGTGTTCCACTCAGACCAAGGCCCCAACTTTGAGTCTACTCTCATAAAGGAACTGTATCAGATGTATGGGTGTGGAAAAAGCCGCACAACTCCCTATCATGCAAAGGGGAATGGGGCGTGTGACAGGATGAACCAGACTGTCTTGAACCTTCTTGGTACACTGGAGGTGGAGAAGCAAAACAGGTTGTCTGGATTACTTACCTGGGCTAATCCAAGCGTATAACAACACCATTCATGGATCCACAGGATATGCACCAGTTTTTCTCATGTTTGGTCGACACCTGAGACTCCCTACAGACATGCTGACTGGAGCTGCAGAGTCTGCTGTGCCAGGCATCACAGCTGACTGGGTGAGTAGACACCAAGAACAATTATGCTATGCATATGTGGCAACTCGAGGGTGGAATTGGGATCAATTTTGTTGAATTTAAAATTGCCAATTAACTTATAAATGCCAGCAACGCCACCTTGGGAATTTCGCCCAAGGAAATAGTTTTTTTTTTTTTTTTTTTTTACCAACCCAAAACAGTTCAGATCACACAGGTTCGTTCTATTTCAGAGAGAGCATGAGACGTGGTTCCAAGTTCCAACAATTACTTTTATTTTCAGACAGTATAAAAATAGACCTTTAAAAATTTACCACACACACGGGGAGGGGAAAACCTTCAGGTGCTGAGGCTCATCAACGGTGCAGTGGTTGTCAGAACACAGACGGGATTCCCAGGAAGAAAAGCACCCCAATCACTCGTGGCACACACACTAACACGCACTCGGTGAAACAACTCAAATCCAGGGATCACAGCACACCATAAGAGGGAACCACCACCAGGACACCAGGAACCACCACCGTCTGCTCTCAGCAACTGAAAAGGTGAAAAACAAAGGGGAATTAGCGGGTCACACACACCCAAAAGGTAACCAAAATACAACTCAATATTAATTACACGAAGCAATAAGGGGGCAGCCCCCCAAATAACTAATGCAAAGTAAACATACGCTGCCAAAACAACAGAACTAAATGATTAAACCCAAAACCAAAATTCAGTTAACAACTGAAGTTTCTTCCTTATCAAAACAAAGGAATCAAACACAAGGAAGATAATTAAATACCGAGAGAAATAAAGGAATAAAGCAGTGAGAAATGATTCAAGCTAACTCATGGAAACAAATTCAACCCAAAATATGTTTACCCATGGACTTAAACCAAATCAACCCAAAATGTCACCTTAAAGGAATGAATTAGAAATGAAAGAACCCCAAAAAGAAAAGAAAAGAAAAAAAGGAATTAACTACAAACCAAAATAACCCCACTGATCTCAGTCAGTCATTAAGATTAACTTTAAGAAGCTGACAGAAAGTCAGCTTTACATCGATTATATAGTTGGTCCAGTCACCCGTGCAGATTTAGCAGTTCAGTTTGAAGCTCCTTGGCAGCGACAGACCCACAGGCCCGAGCGGGGTTAGCAGCAGGCCGTTAGCCGTAGCTTCGGCTGCACAGAGCACCTGAGGGTTTTATAGCCGCAGAAGGCCGAGGCGAAAAAGAAACGGCCGACACCGAGTCAGAATGGGTGTGGCAGACACTGAAGCCAGGAGAAAGCAGCAGCGAAGCGAGGCAAGCAGCACAGGCAAGGTGACACAGTCAAAGCAGCAAATGCTAACAGAGCAGAGCAGAGGCGAAGCAGGGCAAAGCAGCATCCAAGCAGCGACAAAGCTGCGATGTCCTTACATTAATTTTAGCGCCGCTGGAACTCCCCAGCAAAACACCTGGTCCACACAGCCCCTGTTACAAAGAAAGACTTAGCTTTAGTAATTCTGGAGGAGCAGAGAAAGAACACAGGCTTGTCATTAGCCATACATACCAATCAGGCCCCGTGGGGATCACCCACGAGGGAGAGAGAGAGGAGAAAACGAGACGAGCACGTCATAAAAAGGTGCTGTACGACGGTGACCTCGAGAGCCGCAGACCGCACTGGTGTCTAAAAAAAACAAGCCCAACCAGGCAAATCAGTGTGACACAATGATGAATGAGCATTGCTAGCAGCCACTGCTAACATACCTGCACCGGTAACAGCGAGAGGAGGGGAACGGAGGGACCCGGAAATGATGGAGACGGCCAGAGCAAGAGGGAGGGGAGGCTGCCAACACTCCCTTTTATAGAGTGCCACCATGAGGTCATTGGCTGACAATGCAGCTCATAATGAGCACGGATGAGACACATCATCCTGCCACACATACAACAAAGCCTCTGCTAGTCAACAGAAAGCAGCTGAAAAGAACAAGAGACTGTATGACAGAACTGCAAGAGAAGCTCCCTGGAGAACGTGTCTTGGTCATGGACCAAAGAAGGAGGAGGGGGAAACTCAGTGACCGGTGGGAGGAACGACCTTATGTCATCACCAGCCGACTACACTCGGACAGCCCAGTATACAAAATCAGGCCCGAAGGGAAGGATGGCCCTGAACGCACTATACATCGCAATCTTCTCAGACCTTGCCTGCAGTACCCGCCTCAACAAACAGCAGAAACTGAAGGTGGTGGGACACAAGATACCCTGTTTACAAGCTGGGGACTGTTATTGCCAGTGCAAAGTGGGGGAGACTACGAGCAACCCCCTCCACCTGACCTCAGGCGGTCTCAGAGAACCACCAGGGGGATACGCCCCTTGAGGTATGGTGAGACTGTGGAGTGATGGAAGGTTGAGTGTTCAGGAGACTAGAACACATTGGTTAGGGGGGAGTGTCACAGGGTGTGGGGTGTGTGTGTGTGATTGTTCACTGCATGAGTGATTCTCTCCCCTCTCCTGTGTGCACCGTCTAAAACCTGATTAAAAACACCTGGCGGCGCTGGGAGGGCGCGCGCCAGCACATACATAAGGGGTGTGGGCTTTCCTTCCCTGGTGTGTGAGTGTGCGCAGGTGTGCAGGGGAGCACTGGTGTGAAGACACCCGAGAGCACAACGTGCAGCGCGGGCCAGAGCGAGATGCTGGGGAAGCGGTCTGGAGCTGGTGAGGACCACGCAGCGTAGGTGCCCCTATCACGGAAGGAGACTCAACCAGAGATGACCCAAACACACCAGAAAGCTCTCGATAGCATCTACAGATTACATTCATCCCTAAAATCCCAGGGACCGAAGACTCAGCGCCGGGGGGGTATCTGACCACAAGGATCCTAAAGCCAGGCATTACCTTGCCACACAATTCCACATCCAACTCTAGATAGTCAATGTACGGAATGGCTAGGCCATTAGCCACACGCAGCTGCAACCAATTACAAGAGCGAAGACGATCTTGGCCTCAAGGTTCGAAATGTGCCAAAAAGAAACTTTCGGTGATGGTAGAACCTATGGACCTGGTATCCACCAAATACTCAACACTGGCTCCTCTAGTGGAGACATTAACGAGTGGACAAGGAGCAATCAAATCCACTGTCACATCTGGCTGTGAGCCTGTAGATTCCCCAACTGAGCTGTGGCTCTGCAGCTCAGCAGGCTTCAGTTTTTCACCTGGTGAGAAGATTGGGAGCGCATGGCAGTGTTTGAGTTGAACCCAGTAGCAGAGTTAGTACGCCACCGAGGGTCAGCTCGATCACCATCACATTCTCAGGCGAAATGACCAGGCTGCCCACACCCCCTACAGATTACAGAGTAAGATACTGGGCCTGGCGGTGGACGAGCCTGGAAAGAGGCTAGTGTCTGGGTGAGCTGGTTCAAGTGCTCCTGCTGACGCTTTAACAGATCCATGATCTCACCCAAGCCAGGCCCTTGCGGAGAAACCTGGGGGGGCGATTTAACAAGGCCCTGCACCCCATACTGAAGGCCAAAAGCGTTCGGCAGTGAAGAGCTACGACCCCTGGCACCACCCAGGAGGCCCTCCCTCTCCCATCTGATTGCTTCACTCCTCAGCTCCAACGGTGGGTTGGCGACAGACCAGTTGTTTCAGACGAAGGGAACTGTCAAGAACATGTTCGATAAACTGATCTCTTAGAAGAACATCAGCATTGGGCACTCCCTCCGATGCATGTTGCTGAACCTGCGCCATGAGAGCCATGAGCGCTAAAGAAAACTCGTGTAGCCTCTCCCGCTCCTGTTGATGTCAAGAAAAGAATGCCTGCTGTAGGGTGACATATGACTGGCTGCAACCATACAGCTCCTTTAAGATGGCGAGAATTCGGGCTGGATCTCTGTGCTCTTCCCCTGAAAAAACTCAATTTCTTCCCTTGCCTCTCCCTCCAAATGATCAAGAAGAAACCATGCTTGGTCCGCAGCAGAGAGTTGGCGAGCACGCACACATGCCTGGACTTCCTCCTCCCACTCAACAATGCCCACGCCCGTCTTACCATTAAACATGGGACACTTTCAATCTCTCGGGATCACAACCAACCTCTCTGTAGCAACTGCTGCGACACCTGCAGCTGGACCAGAAGATGCCGATGGAGCCAAACCAGGGACCCCTGAGGAAGCAGCATACTCCTTGAGCTGCTGCATCTCCTTCTCCATGGCCACTCCGAGGCCCACTATAAAAGAAGATATGAGAGGCTAAACAAGGTATTTAGCACTGCTGTTCTGATTCTACAACTATCAACCAAAGAAAGAAGAAAAAAACAAACACGTCTATGTCCCGTTAAGTGTGGTAATCCTGCCAGCAACGCCAAAGTGTGGCATAAATGGGGAGTTAAGAGAGCTATGAGTTGCCAAACAACGCCACCTGGGGAATTACACCCCAGGAAATAGTTAAACCCAGATATTACAAAAGGTCACACAAGGTTTAATTCACCACAGGGCAAGAGACGGTTAATAAAAACATACAAAACTTTATTTTCCAACAATAATTAAAATGCAAGCTGTTTTTACTACTTGTTACCAAAGAGGGACTGAGGGGTGGAGAGTGCTGGGATGTACCACGGCAGCCCAGAACCAAAATCAGGGGAAGGAGAAAGCTAAATTAAACACCCGTGGCACTGCACACACACTGAAGATCCGTGACAAAAACCCACCACCAGGAGTTGGGTCGCCGCATTGATCCGCAGCACCTATCCACAGAAGGAAAGAGGAGTTAAAGACAGCCCTTATAATAACTCACAGCTGTCTTAACAACAAAAATCAATTAAGTAAAGAAAACAAAAAAAACAATTATCATTAGCACCCAATAAAGAAACTCAAATCACACATGAAATGAATCACAACAAAAATGCAATAAATCAATATATAATATTGTGGTGCAAAGAGTCCTGGCATCAGCTCATAAAGAGTTAAATGGCACTCTGTGCTAACAGCCAAACAGCACCACCACAAAACCTAACAAAATGAACAAAAGAAAAATAAATCCACAAAATGAATCAAAATGAGATCAGGAAAGAATAGAAGAAAGAATAACCCATTAAAAGAACCAAAACAGGAAATTATGACAAAAAGAACCCAGAACCAAATTAATTACATAAGAAAAGAATAATCTAAAACTAGATTAAATCTAATGTGTTGGTGAGTAGAAAGTAAATGTGAGGTCATAAGTAGAACCAGAACAGCAGTATGGTCCAGAAGAATGGCAGTGGATGAATTCATCCTGGCCTTACAGTACCACCGACAGCCACCGGGGGAATACTCCAGGGCTGCAGCACAAAACCAGTATTAACTTGGGGTAGAGGATTAAATTATCAAGAAAAGGCGGACAACGCCGACTTACCACCAGAAGACGCTACCACTTCCCCAGAAGGGCTTCCATCAGGGCAAGACAGCCCCACTCCACGGACAGCCTGTCACACTGCATCAAAGAGGAAGATCGTGTCACCGTTATGCAATCCAGCATGATGAACGGAAGAGGAAGAAGGAAGCATGGGAACTTTACCTGTGCTGCAGGAGGCATGCGCCTTAGCTGCGGACACGCCAACAAGCACGGCCACGCTATGGGCTGCACCAGGAAGCGTACGCCTTAACGGCAGACACGCCAACAAACACTGCCCCGCTGTGCGCTGCTGGAGGGGACGTGCAGCTCAGGAGCAGACGTGCCACCCAGTTTGGTCGTCCAGCGCTGTGTGCTCCAGGAGAAAGCGTGCTCCAAAACCAGACACGCCAAATGCCATTGCCACGCTATGATCGCCACACACACCAGACCTGCCACGCCACTGAATGGACCCGGAATGAGAGAGAGGGAGAGACGCCCGAAGAGCGGCGATCTTTATAGCCTCACAGCACCGCCCATCAATCAGTGCCACAAGTAAACTACAGCATCCTGCTGCGCGAGGGAGTAGAAGGCGCTCTGGCTTCAATGGGAAACACAGAGTCTTTTTCAACTGCTCTTTCGAGTTCGGAGGTGAGAACCTGAACAGACTTTTACTTACAAGCCTTGGAACCTCTCTGTTAGCTGTGTTGCTAAGATTCCGTGAGCATGCTGTGGCTGTCAGTAGCGACATAGGCGGTATTTATTAACAAGTCAGACTGCTCCCTGAAGACCAGCCTCTCCTAAGATTTTTGTGGAGAGACATGAAACAGGAGCAGCCGCCCAACATCTATGAATGGAGAGTGCTCCCATATTCAGCACCACATGCTCCCCCTGTTGTGCTACATTCGCTCTCCAGAAAAACATTTTCAATCATAGCAGAGAAGATGAGGACATCCGGGAGGCAGTGCTGAAGTCATTTTACGTTGACAACTGTCTACGAAGCCTGACGTCATAAGAGGAAACCAAATCCCTTGTGAACAAACTGCAGGACACACTGTGTAGGAAAGCCTTGTTAATATTGAGTGTTCTGTTTCATGCTGGGTTACATTTTGTTAATGACCCTGTAAGATGGGCGGAGTTTTACCACAGTTTTGCTCTGCTGCATGTTAGACCAGTGTGGCAACATGTTGATTGACTGAGGAGCGGTGTGTGTTTCTCTCCTGTTTAGAGGACGTGTGTACATGAGAAATGTAAGTAGTGGCCGATTTATGTTATACCTAATGTCAATGCATCCTGGAGATGATTATTATATTGTTTATAGTCCTTTGTCACAGTTGTTCAGTTAGCTTGAATTGGTTGTTAGCTTGTGCACCCTTGCTGTTAGCTATGCGCTCCAGATTTACATTGTTGTTGGCATGCACTGAAGAGGATTTATGTCCTGATGCATGTTCTTATTATTTCCTCTTGATAATTGGATTTGTTAAGTATTGTTATGATCATTACATTTATTATTATGATTATTAGCTTGCGTTGTGTACCTGTATCATGCTTGGGGGTGTGCTTATCAGCGTTATGTTGTTGTATTGTGTTTACAGAATCACATTATTCTAAGTAAAGCCGATATAACTCTGGAACTGCCTCCGTGATTCTCTAGTCGGAGTCACACTCCCATAGTGTTGCCGGCTCTATCCAGCGCACCCTATAGAGACCCAGAGCTCTATTACATTGGTCCTTCCAGCCGGATGGAGCTCCCCCATGACCCTATGGATCCAACAGAGCATGAGGCTACTTCCGCCACACAGGACACCACAGAGAGACCTGTTCGTCCGCAGACAGAGCGACGCCTACCCAGCCACCTAAGTGACTGTGGGCTATGAGCCTCAGCAACCAGATGATCCTCCAAAGGATCTAGCCCATCCATTGCCACCACGGGCTAGCGATTCGAGGGCCTCATCCGTGAGGAGCAAGCACATACATACGTCGCACTCATCCAGACGCCAACCGGCTGCAGGTATACAGCCCCAACATGCTCTGTCACCAGTCCAGGAAGCGATGCTGCAGGACAGTATCCACCGCTTGGAGCTGTGGAGCTACAGTGTCAGATCATAGAGGATAGCAACGCTGACCTGGAGTGTCAACACCTAAAGACTCAAGCCAGGGAAGCACAACGCCTAAAGCAGGAGGCACAAGAGGCACGTGAAGCTATAGTTAAACATCTCGACAGGCAGAGACGACTAAAGAAGGAAAAAGAGCTTCAGGTTGCCAAGCTGGTTGCCCCACTACTTCAAGAGCCAGAGAGGGAGGGGACATGTAGCAGCGCAGCCTCACCTAAGAGCTGCCACTCTTTACCAGCTGTGGTTGCTCCACCCCTTAATGACGGTACAGGCGCAGCCCACTATCATTGCCCCTCATTTACACACTTCACCACCTGACTATCGTGCCATAGGTGAATTGCCCTGTAATCCACCCAGCTCACAGCCCTGTCATACTGAAAGACAGACCTGAGCCCATCGCTTCCATACCCAAGACTTCACACGTGGGACACTCACTACAGATGCCTCTCTTCGACCACAGAATATGCAGGAGTAGCATCAGCTCAACCACCGATGCAACACCCGTTGGTTCAACCTGCTGTCATCCCTCCTGCAATGTACCCAATACCACAGGTGGCTCTTCCTACTGCAGCCTCTGCATCATTGCACCCAGCTCTTTGGCCCACAACATTCCGCTGTAGGAAATCCAGCAGGACCACATTTTACACCCAGTTCTGCTCTTCCATATCAGCACATGAACTCTGTTGCAACCCCTACGGTCCCTGTTCTGCCTTCACACACACCAGGGCATCCAGGCTCAGAGACGTTGATTACCTCTCTTTATGGTATTCCCCAGCCAATACTGCCAGTATTTGAACGTGACCGTCAGAGTGACTTCGCTCTTCTCCAGATGGCCTTAGGTAACCTGTTGGGCAGTCATGGACACCTGACTGAACAATATAACTATCAAGTGCTTCTTGGCCACTTGAAGCTGCCCAGTGCTTTACACCTGGCCAAAGCCTACATGTATGACCCACGGCGTTACACTGCTGCTTTACAGGCCTTACAAGGTCAACCATGGCAGCTCGTCCAGTCAGATCTAGGCGCCATCCTCAACTCGCCTGCTATCAAGTTCGGCGACTCTGAGGCCTTTGACTCATTTGCCCTCTCCATTCAGTCTCTTGTGGGCATGCTTGGGACACTTGAAGGACCAAATGGGTTCGAGCTGAGATGTGGATCCCACGTGGATCGCCTTCAAAGCAAAATGCCTCCATCCTTCAGGGACAGTTTCATTGAATATTGTCTGAACCGTGGGATCCTCCGCACAGGGTCAGATATGACTTACACCCTGCCTGACCTGGCAGCCTGGCTTCAGATGAAGTCACAAACTAAGCGCCTCTCCAGTAGAGCTGCAGCACTCTACCAGCATGAGATGCCTAAACCAGTCAAGAAGGACCGTGTCCCCCACTATAAAGAGAAGACCACGACCATACTTCTCAACACTGGAGAGCCCCTTAGTGTATCAGAGACTGTTCGTTCAAAGGTCACCTTCAAGTCCAAGCCATATTGTCCTCACTGTGAGAACGAAGACCACTACTTAAATAACTGTGACAACTTCAAGAAGCTGTCCACCAGTCAAGTTGTGAAATGAATCAGAGATGGAAAGCGGTGCTTCAAGTGTGGTTGCAATCATGCTGCAGAGGACTGTAATTTGAAGCGCCCCTGTAAGACCTGCAAAGAACTGCACCTTACCATTCTGTACGACTCCATCCAGCAGACCCAAACCAGTGTCAACATGGTGACCACACCAACTGCAAGGGTCTACCTCGACCGGCCCAACCGGTCACAACATGTGATGTTAAAGGTCGTCAAGGTTATCCATTCTTTGGAGACCTATGCTGTCCTAGATGACGGCTCAGAACGAAGTATCATTCTCCCTCAAGCAGTACAGCAACTGAACCTTTGTGACCAGCCAGAGACTCTCTACCTACAGTCAATTCAGCAGAATGTTGAACAGCTTCATGGCAGCTCTGTCTCCTTTCACCTTTCTCCAATGTGCATGCCTTCCCAGAAGTACCGGATCCACCAGGCCTTCACAGCTGTAGGTCTGAACCTTGCCAAACACTCCTATCCAGTGGTTGCACTCCAGCAAAGGTACAAGCACCTCAGAGGCCTGCCCTTACAGCCAATGTTCACCCAATGCTCCTGATAGGTTCAGATATGCCACATCTCTTGGTCCCAATAAAAGCCAGTCCGTGCAGGTCCACCTCCTGTTGGTGTCTGGACCCAACTAGGTTGGTCACTCCAGGGTCCTACCAGCCTCGTCCAGCCTACATCAACCTCACAATGTTTCCGTATCTCCACTGTCTCCTCTGCTACTGAGCTCTTCATGAAAGTTGAGCGCCTCTGGCAAGTTGACACGCTCCCATATGGAAGCAAGAAGGCAGTCTCCCGCTCCAAGCAGGACCAGCAAGCCATGGCCATGCTCCAAACATCCACCACCACGGTTTGGGGTGGTTGATGGAGTCCAGCGTTACGCCACCCCCTTGCTTAGACAAGCTAATGCTACTCCACTTCACGCAACAAAGTGTGGCAAAACAAGCAGTGATGCAATAGAAAAACGGGGGACAACGCCACCTGGGGACTTGCACCCCAAGATTTTACATTACCACTAAAGTAACTGTAAGACCAGAAGGACCCGCAGTTCAAGAAATTCACAGGAAAAGAGAACGTTATTTAAAATGGTAGAAAAACTTTATTAAACAATGTTAATTAAAATGAGCAGACTAAATTACTTATGGGAGTGGTATGAGACCTGCCACTGAAAACTGAACCAGGACAGGGCTGGGGCTTACCACGACAGCGGTAACAAAAGGGGGAAGGATCCAAAACTACACAGCACCCGTGAAACAGCAAACAAAAAGTGAAAAAGGGACCACCACCAGGGAACTGCTGCCGTTCCAGGGCCCCAAACACCTGTCAATAAAAGGGAAAACAGAATTAAAACCATGCGAGGATGGCAGCCCTCATATCACCTTCACCCAACCCCAAAAGAATCCCGTAACTAAAACCACAAATACTCACAATAAAGAACAAGGCAATTTCTAAACAATTATGAAACACTCGCCCCAAACCAAAAGAAATAATCACTAGATAACTTATCAAAGAATAAAAAACAAAACAAATTAGAAACAATGAGGCCAATATAATAAGAAGACAAGCTCAATAATTCAACAGAAGAAGGACCAAAAAGAAAAAGAAATTAACTAAATAAATTGTGCGTGTGCATTTGTAATTAAAAAAAACAGAGCCAAGCACATGGACATGCTCTTAGGTGCTATACAGTCTGTAACACTCAGCTAGGAGTCCGGACTAATCACCAGGACACGGCGGCAATAGAGCATGCTGAGGAGCCAAAACCACGATAATTAAAGCACCAAGCAAGCAACAGCAGATCCATGAGCCTAGCCAGAGCAGGAGAGCGGAGGAAGAAAGAGAGCCAAAACAGCAGTGCAGGCCCAGAAGCGACAGCAGATGACGGCCGAGCAAACAGACAAACAAACTGCAAACAAGCAATTCAAGAAATCAAAATCCAATTCCGAAAGATAATAAAATTAATCTAAACTATAAATTACGGTTTCCTACCGAAGAGCAGGATTGTCACGCCCGGCAGCAGGAGGAGGAGCACATGCAGCCCAGACCCAATAGCTATGGCTGGTAAAGAACAATGATTACTGCCCTCCCCAGACCATCAACAGCTGAATGTTGAAAGACAGACAATTTAGCTCCTAACCTGCAGGAAAACGCCCCCGCCTACACGGACTCCAAAACAGCCCAGCTCCCGATCACACCACACTGCTGTAATGCGCAAGACTGGAGTAAACACAATGCCCAGGCTATTGAATGGATCGAGTCGAAGCAGAGCATGCGTATTTTTATGGGAAACCCGACACCACTCCACACTAGACAGGCACGCCGTCAGAACAACACAGACACACCTCTGCCGGCCCCATTAGGGAGGAAGAGGAAGAGGGAGAAGAAGGGGCGGACAAAATGTATTTATAGACAACCCAGTGATTAACGGCCACACCACCTCTAGTGGAAGGGAACACAACTCTCCACCTTGCCACAAGGTGGAAGCTGTACTTGCCTTTTCGTCATAACGTAGAGCGAAGACTTACCAAGGAGCTGGGGAGAGCAGAAGTACACTGCAACGAGATACGGAATTTGGAGAGGGCTGGTTATGTGGCCAGGGTGCCTCCTGAAGAAGCCGATCAGACTGTAGAGTCATGGTACATTCCTCACCATATGGTGAACCATAACAGTAAGGACCGGATTGTCTTCAACTGTTCGTTTCAGCATCAAGGTCTGTCCTTGAACAAACTTCTTCTCCCTGGACCTGCACTTGGACCTACTCTGCTCAGTGTCCTCATCAGGTTCAGCCAACATGCAGTGGCAGTGAGCGGGGATATAACAGGCATGTTCCACCAGATCTGCCTGCTGCCCACTGATAAGCTAGTGCTACGCTTCATCTGGAGGAACATGGAGAGAGAGCGGGAGCCTACTATTTATGAGTGGCAGGTTCTTCCGTTTGGGACGACATGTAGTCCCTGCTGTGCCATCTACGCCCTCCAGCTGCACATCCAAGACAGTGCGGAGTGCAGGCCTGGCTTGGCAGAAACAATTGAGTCGTGCTTCTACGTGGACAACTGTCTGCACAGCACACCCTCCGCTGAAGAGGCCAAGAGTCTGGTTGATGACCTCTGTAAGCACCTACAGACTGGAGGGTTTGAGGTCCACCAGTGGGCAAAGCAAGGTACCCATGGTCATAGAGCACCTCCCACCTGAGGCATGCTCTGAAAGCAGCGAGCTGTGGCTCTCCAAGGGCAGTGCTGACTTTCAGGTACCTACTCTGGGTCTATGCTGGGACTGCCTTCATGATTCCTTGGGGTATAAGCACCGCCCTTTCAAGGCATCAGTGCCCACACTGAGGAACCTCTACCGAGTACTCACCAGTCAGTATGACGCCCTCGGGTACATTGTTCCATACACAAGAAGAAGAGATAGGATGGGACGATCCAGTTTGACCTCAAGATCTACTTGACAGATGGCGCACTTGGGAACAAGAGCTTCCTCACCTTATCCACCTAGAGTTCCCCCGAGCCTATACTCCGCCACATATGGACACCTCCACGGTAAACCAGGGAGCTGCACATCTTTTGTGATGCGTCGGAATGAGCATATGGCTCTGTTGCCTACATGCAGACCTTAGATGACAAGCAACAAGTCCATGTCTCCTTTGTGCTTGCCAGGTCTCGAGTAGCCCCCCACAGGAAGCAGTTGTCAATGCCTCACCTTGAGTTTAGTGCTGCCCTAACAAGTTGCTCAGCTCGCAGATGTTCTCCAATCGGAGCTCACTGTGCCCATCAACCGGATCATCCTATGGTCTGACTCCACCACCGTACTCTACTGGATCAAGTCAGAGTCCTGCAGGTACAAAGTCTTCATGGGCACACGAGTCACGGAGATCCAGAACCTTACTGAGCCTGATTGCTGGAGATATGTGAGCACTGCCGCTAACCCAGCAGATGACATCACTCAAGGTTTGTCCCTGGGCGAGCTGGCAAACCCACATCGATGGCATCAAGGTCCAGAGTTTCTCCACTTACATGAGGATCATTGGCCCACCATGCCACTCCACTGCTCCCGAGTTCGATGACAGGGATTTACAGAAGTCCTCTATGGTTGGTAATGTGACTATCCTCCCTGAACCTCAGCTCCCTGCTGCTGAAGACTTTTCTTCATGGAAAGAGCTCATAGAAGCCACAGCCAGATCCTTTCACAGGGCGGCCGACTCCCAGACCACTAATCAACCCTGTGAAGCAACGGACTACCTCGCGGCTGAGACAGCCCTCTCCTCATCAAGGCCCAGCTAGACTCATTCCCTGATGAGATCAAGGCTCTCAAGTCCAACCGGCCACTTCCATCTGACAGTCACTTACGTTGTAAGTGATAATCTGTCTCCAAGGTATGATGAGGTTACCGGTCTCCTCAGGGTCGGTGGTCGTCTTCGCAGGGCTGAAAACTTGGAGACTGATGCTATTCACCCAAATCGTCTTGGATCCGCACCACCCCCTGACGAAACTGCTCATCCAAGACTATGACTTTATTCTTCTGCACCCTGGACCAGAGTGAGTACTTGCTGAGTTGCGACGTAAGTTCTGGGTTCTTCGGGGAAGTGAAGCGAATACGCAAGCATCAACACTCCTGTCGAGAATGTCAGCTGTGGCGAGCTAAGCCTGATGTGCCCAAGATGGCTGACCTCACATCTTCTCCCTTACGTCTGTACAAGCCCCTGTTCTACTCCACAGGAGTAGACTGCTTTGGACCATTCCACATTAAGATAGGGCGTCGAAATGAGAAGAGGTGTGGGATCTTGTACAAGTGCATGACTACGCACTGTGTACATCTTGACCTCCTTGAAAGCTTGGACTCTGATGCCTTCTTGATGTCACTACGATGCTTTGTCTCAAGCCGTGGCACACCATTTGAGCTCCTTTGTGACAATGGCACGAACTTCATAGATGGAGATCAAGAATTGCAGGATGCCTTCGCTGCAATGGCACCACAACTGAAGGAGCTGGCCAAGCAAAGGATCGCCTTCCGCTTTAACCCACCAGCAGCTCCTCATTTCAGGGGGACTTGGGAGAGGGAAGTTAAGTCCGTTAAGACTGCTCTCAAGGTCATTCTTAAAGATCAGACAGTGTCCGAGACTGTTCTCCGTACAGTCCTCATTGAAGTTGCAGGCATCATGAACGCAAAACCACTGGGTTACCTCCCCTCAGATGTGTCAGATCCAGATCCCCTCACTCCAAAATATACTCAATGTCAATGTCAATGTCGGCTTTATTTATGTAGCACATTTAAACAGCCGGCGGCCTACCAAAGTGCTTTACAGTAGAAGAAGCAGGCACAATAAAAACAGTAAAAAACAATAAAACCAATAAAAGTAATAAAAACCAATAAAAGCAATAAGAAGAAAAACAATTCCGTATAAATATGTTTAATAACCAGTAAAACCAATAAAAGCCCAATAAAAGTGGCTATACTCTACCAAAGGCCAAAGTGAACAAATGCGTCTTTAGCCGAGTCTTAAAGGTGGAGAGGCTATTTGTAGTCCGCACATTTAAAGGTAGCACATTCCACAGAGTGGGAGCAGCAACCGAGAAGGCTTGATCTGCTCTAGTTTTTAAGCAGGATCTAGGAATATCCAGAACCATCTTACTTCCTGACCGAAGTGCTCTGGAGGGCTGATGAACCTTAATAAGGTCAGACAGGTAGTCAGGGGCCAGCCTATTCAGAGACTTAAAAACAAATAAAAGAATCTTAAAATCAATCCTGTACTTTACTGGAAGCCAGTGAAGGGAAGAGAGCACCGGAGTTATGTGCTCCCGTTTCTTTGTCCCAGTCAGGAGACGAGCAGCAGCATTCTGAACCAGCTGCAGGCAGTTAAGCTCTGACTGTTCAATGCCGACATGCAGGGAGTTACAGTAGTCCAAACGTGATGTGAATCAAAGCATGGACAACTTTCTCAAGGTCTTTCTGGTCCAGATAAGGTTTAACCTTGGCTAAAAGCCTAAGCTGAAAAATGCTGGACTTAACAACAGAACTGATCTGCTTGTCCAATTTAAAAGCACCATCAATGATGACCCCAAGATTCCTCGCATGGGACCCAATATAAGGGGCTAGTGGGCCAAGGAGCAAGGGCAAGGAGCTGGACCAGATCAGGGCGACCAAACAGGACAACCTCTGTTTTGTTTTTGTTTATCTTCAAGAAGTTTAAATCCATCCATTGCTTAATAACAGTCATGCAGTTGAGCACGCACTGAAGAGAATCTTTGTTTGGGGCCTTTAACGGCAAGTACACTTGCACATCATCAGCAAAGCAATGAAAGGGGATTTCCTAAAAATCGACCCCAGAGGTTGCATATAAAATAAGAACAGTAGAGGGCCCAGGACTGATCCCTGAGGGACCCCGCATGTCAGAGGGGCCACAGGGGAGGAGTACTGGCCCACGTGCACGGAGAAAGACCTCTCAGAGAGGTACAATCTGAACCAACTTAAAGCAGTGCCCTTGAATGCCTATACAGTTCTCGACGCGTGATAGGAGAATTGTGTGATCTACTGTATCAAACGCCGCTGTCTGGTCAAGAGGGATTAAAAAGGCACAGTTACCAGTATCAAGGTTTGACAAGAGATCATTAAAAACCTCTAAAAGAGCAGTTTCAGTGCTGTGAAGAGACTTAAAACCAGACTGAAACACTTCACAAACATTTGCCCTTTGCAAATATTGCTGGAGTTGGTTAAGAAAGGCTTTCTCTAAAACCTTGGAAATAAAAGGGAGTTTGGAAATCGGCCTAAAATTAGAAAAAACCAAGGGGTCCAAATTTTTCTTCTTTAAAAGAGGCTACACCTGTGGCGTGTTTAAAAGAGGACTGAATACATCCAGAGCTGAGACATCGATTAATAAGAAACAGGATAAAAGACTGAACTGAACTAAAACCCTCATTAAACAAATGAGATGGAATGCTATCAGATGGGCAATTAGCAGGACGTAACTGCTCCACTATCTCAGTAAGTGTAGAAGGAGAAACAGGCTCAAACTGATGAAAGACAGCTGAGCTTGCAGTGGGAACTGAAGGGTCCTGAGCTGACTGAGGGAGTGAGGACCTGAGAGCAGAAATCTTAAGAACAAAAAACTGCAGAAAATCTTCGCACAGAGAAGAAGAAGGCTCAACACAAACAGCATCACCAGGATTTACAAGCGAGTCAAATACATTAAACAGAACCTGAGGTTTGTGCGCATTTGCGGAGACAAGTGAGGAGAAATAATCAGTTTTTGCAGCTGTTACAGCCTGCTGTCCTTTTTCCACCTTATATCCGCCTGTCTGCATGCGCGTCTGAGCGCAGGAGTGGACTCATTCAGCCATGGTTCAGTCTGTGGCTTTACACGTCTCACAGTCATCGGAGCAATGGAGTCCAAGATCTCAGTACACAGTAATCAAACATTTTCAAACAGTCATCCACACTGAGGTCCGCAAAATCATCCATAGAATACAAGAAGGAGTCTTTAAAAGCAGCAGAGAACTGCAGAGTTGACGAATTAAAGGCACGGAGACGGCGAACGGGGGCAGAGTCCGTAGTGGAGTGCACAGGCAGTGAGAGGGAAAATAAAACAGGTAGATGGTCGGATAAAGGTGTGTAACAGATTTCAGTTATCTGCACATTTAATCCATATGACAACACGAGATCCAGTACATGGCCTTTTTCATGCGTCGGGTTCAAAACAGACTGCACAAGATTGAAAGAGTCAATGAGACTGAGAAAATCCCTGGCCAGAGGTCTCGTCTCACAGCAGACATGCACGTTGAAGTCGCCGACAATTAAAAAATGATCATACTTAAGAGTGACCCCCGAAATAAAGTCTGCAAAGTCCCCTAAAAAGGCTTTGTTGAATTTCGGTGGACGATAGACCAGCGCACAGAGAACAGTCACGGGGAGGCTTACCTCAAAGAGTTGAAGCTCGAAGCTGGAGTAGCTGGCAGCTGGAGGCTGCTGGCAGTAAAATGTGGATTTAAAAATGGATGCAAGTCCTCCACCTTTGCCGGTGATGTGAGGGGAGCTGAAGAAACTACATCCAGGGGGAAGGAGCTCTGACAGAGGTGTAAGTTCGCCATCACGAAGCCAGGTTAAAAACATAAAGTCGAGTTTGCGTGAGGTAAAGAAATCATTAAGCAGGAAAGTTTTGTTGGTGACAGATCTCACATTCAACAGAGCCAACTGAAGATTTAAAGTGTCAGATGAGGATGAAGCACGCCTCAGTGAGCGGAGATTTTGATGGACCACACCGCGTCTCCCGGTTGGAACACGCCAGCTAGAAGGCGGAAGCACCAGCTGATCGGGGTCCAGCCAACAGCTGACGCTGTCAGAGGCGGCTACGTCCGGGAACACCTGTCGGATCCATCGTCCTCTATTCCTTGGGGAGTTTCCAGCAAATGCAGACCACTGCAGCAATCGGTCCCCCGGTGTGGGTGAAGGACAAAACATACATGCGCCCTGGTGGTGCAGCTCTCAAGTCTCACAGATACCATGGACCTTTAATAAGCTTTCCTGTTCATGTTCAAAAGATCCGAGTAGACTTTTGGGGGCGGCTGTGTAGGAAAGCCTTGTTAATATTAAGTGTCCTGTTTCATGCTGGGTTATGTTTTGTTAATGGCCCTTTAAGCCCTCTTAGTTTTACCACAGTTTTGCTCTGCTGCATGTTAGACCAGTGTGACCATATGTTGATCACCGCTGAGGAGCGGTGTGTGTTTCTCTCCTGTTTAGAGGACGTGTGTACATGGGAAATTTAAGTAGTGGCTGATTTATGTTATAACTAATGTCAATGCATCCTGGAGATAATTGTTTTGTTTGTATTATATTGTTTATAGTCCGTTGTCATAGTTGTTCAGTTAGCTGAACTGGTTGTTAGCAAGTGCACCCGTCCTAAGCTAGTTCTGAAGATTCAAAAGCAAGGCAACTGGACTGTGTAGAGTTTGTTGGGAAGACGTTTCACTTCTCATCCAAGAAGCTTCTTCAGTTCCAAATAGCTGGTGCTGGAAGCAGGTATTTATCTTGCTAGAGGAAAAAACAACAACAAAGGAAGGGAGGAGTTGAAGAACGACTCATAGAAACTTATCCCAGGGTGATGTAACCCCTGAGAGTCGTTACCCTGAATGGGTCATTAACTCCCCCTGTCATGTGAGGTGTTATGGTCACATGTGCCCAGGTGTGAGTGTTTGGAGAGCTTTCTGGGGAGAGAGTTTAGCACTGCATTATATGTAGGTGAGAGGTTGTGTCTGAGTTCCACCACCTCTGTTAAGAGAAGGTTTCTCCAGTCTGGTGAAGATGGCTTCTTTAACTCCTCTTTCAAACCATCTATCTTCTCTCACCAACACTTGTACATTGCTGTCCTCAAAAGAGTGTCCCGTGTCCTTTAAGTGAAGGTGGACTGCTGAGTCCTGACCTGAGGAGGTGGCTCTCCTGTATTGAGCCATACGCTTGTGAAGCGGTTGTTTAGTTTCCCCAATGTACAGGTCTGAGCATTCCTCACTGCACTGGACTGCATACACCACATTGCTCTGTTTATGTCTTGGTGTTTTGTCCTTGGGATGGACCAACTTCTACCTTAATGTGTTTCCAGGCCTGAAGTGAACAGGAATGTGGTGTTTGCCAAAGATTCTCTTGAGTTTTTCAGATAAACCTGCAACATACGGAATCACAATGTTCTTGCGTCTCTCTTCCCTTTCATGCTCCGTCTCCTTTCTTTTCTTGTTCTTCAAAAAGGCCCACTTTGGGTATCCACAGGTTTTCAGGGCTTCTCTAATGTGTTTCTGTTCCTTTTCCTTTCCTTCCTTCCTTGTAGGAACACTCTCAGCCCGGTGGTTGAGGGTTCTGATGACACCCAGCTTGTGCTGAAGCGGATGGTGCGAATCAAAGAGTAAATATTGATCCGTGTGTGTGGGTTTCCGGTACCCTTCAATGTTGAGACCCCCATCTGCCTCCAAGTGTACTGCACAATCCAAAAAGGCCAAAACGTTGTCCTTAACATCTTCACACGTGAACTTAATGTTGTTGTCCACTGTGTTGATGTGGTCTGTGAAGGCCTCTACTTCATGTGCCTGGATTTTGACCCAGGTGTCATCCACATACCTAAACCAATGGCTTGGTGTTGCTCCATGGAATGAGGCTAGGGCCTTTCTCTCCGCCTCTTCTATGTACAGGTTAGCTACTATGGGAGATACAGGGGAGCCCATGGCGCATCCATGTTTCTGCCTGTAGTAGTGGTCCCTGAACTGGAAGTAGGTGGTACTCAGGCAGAGGTCCAGTAAGGAGCAGATGTGGTCAGGGGTGAGGCTGGTTCTGACCTCCAGTGTACTGTCCTGTAAGAGTTGTTTTCTTACTGCTTGGACTGCCTCTGTGGTCGGAATGCTGGTGAAAAGTGATGTGACATCAAAGGAGACCATGGTTTCCTTTGGGTCCAGTGTGATGTCCTTGATTTTCTGTGCGAAGTCCTGTGAGTTTCTGATGTGGTGAGTAGTGTGGCCAACAAGGGGAGCTAAGATTGTGGCCAAATGTTTTGCTATGTTGTAAGTGACCGAGTTGATGCTGCTGACGATGGGTCTGAGGGGTGCACCTTCCTTGTGTATTTTTGGAAGTCCATAAATGCAAGGGACTGCTTCCCCTGGGTAAAGCCTGTAGTAGAGTGGCCTGTCGATCACTCCATCCTTTTCCAGCTGTTGGAGTAAGTTAATTACCTTCTTCTTGTAGATGTTAGTGGGGTCCCTTTTCAGAATCTCATAAGTAGTGGTATCACTGAGGAGGCTTATTACCTTGTCATGGTAATCACTTGTGTTGAGTATCACCGTGCATCTCCCCTTGTCTGCAGGCAAGATGGTTATGTTTTCATCTTTTTGCAGTGATGACAAGGCTCTTTTTCCTGGCTTGTGAGGTTAGAAGGAGGTGTTTTAGCACTTGAGAGAGCAGCTGTTATCTTCAACCTGAGTTGCTCTGCCTCTGTGACCGTCAGCTTGTTGTCTCGGATGGCTGACTCCGTTGCTGTTATGAGGTCTACCACTGGGATCTGTTCTAGGGTTACAGCAAAATTTAGTCCTTTGGAAAGGACCTCCTTTTCTGGTTGGGTGAGAACCCTGTCTGATAAGTTCTTCACCCATTTACCTTGTGTGTTGGAGTCCGTGTTGTTATCTTTCTTATCCCTCCATAATAATTCAGATGATCCTTTAAATTGTGTGGATTGCAGCCTGTCAAATTTTTGTGTTTGTCGCTCCTTCCCTTTGCTGTGTTGGGCCTTATCCACAAAGTTGTTAACTTCAGTAAGAATGTTTTCTGGAAGCAACGATGCCAGTGCTTTCTTGGTGTGGTCAATTTTATCTTGCAAGGCCTTAATGGTGAAGTTAGTCTGTCTAATCCTCTCGTTGAGAAGCTGATTTTGTGCCCTCATGAGAATGAGGTCTGCCCTGTGCCCTTTCACCGTTGATACCAGCTGTAGACTTTTAGGAACAAGCTGTTGCTGTCTGCATCGAAGAATGAAGCGGAGGTGGTTTCGATAGTCCTGACTGCTGAGTCAGGTCAGGACTCAGCAGTCCACCTTCACTTAAAGGACACGGGACACTCTTTTGAGGACAGCAATGTACAAGTGTTGGTGAGAGAAGATAGATGGTTTGAAAGAGGAGTTAAAGAAGCCATCTTCACCAGACTGGAGAAACCTTCTCTTAACAGAGGTGGTGGAACTCAGACACAACCTCTCACCTACATATAATGCAGTGCTAAACTCTCTCCCCAGAAAGCTCTCCAAACACTCACACCTGGGCACATGTGACCATAACACCTCACATGACAGGGGGAGTTAATGACCCATTCAGGGTAACGACTCTCAGGGGTTACATCACCCTGGGATAAGTTTCTATGAGTCGTTCTTCAACTCCTCCCTTCCTTTGTTGTTGTTTTTTCCTCTAGCAAGATAAATACCTGCTTCCAGCACCAGCTATTTGGAACTGAAGAAGCTTCTTGGATGAGAAGTGAAACGTCTTCCCAACAAACTCTACACAGTCCAGTTGCCTTGCTTTTGAATCTTCAGAATGACCATGACCTGGATGAATGAGAATCTACACAGACGAATTGGTTCCTAAGCTAGCTATGCGCTCCAGATTTACATTGTTGTTGGCATGCACTGAAGGGGATTTATGTCCTAATCTACAAAACCCAAAACCAGTGAAGTTGGCACGTTGTGTTAATCGTAAATAAAAACAGAATACAATGATTTGCAAATCCCTTTCAACCTATATTCAATTGAATACACATACAAGATACTTAACGTTCGAACTGGTAAACTGTGTTATTTTTTGCAAATATTAGCTCATTTTGAATTTGATGCCTGCAATATGTTTCAAAAAAGCTGGCACAAGTGGCAAGTAAGACTGAGAAAGTTGAGGAATGCTCATCAAACACTTATTTGGAACATCCCACAGGTGAACAGGCTAATTGAGAACAGGTGGGTGCCATGATTGGGTATAAAAGCAGCTTCCCTGAAATGGTCAGTCATTCACAAACAAGGATGGGGCGAGGGTCACCACTTTGTGAACAAATGCGTGAGCAAATTGTCGAACAGTTTAAGAACAACATTTCTCAACGAGCTATTGCAAGGAATTTAGGGATTTCATCATCTACGGTCCGTAATATCATCAAAAGGTTCAGAGAATCTGGAGAAATTACTGCACGTAAGCGGCAAGGCCGAAAACCACCATTGAATGCCCGTGACCTTCAATCCCTCAGGCGGTACTACATCAAAAACCGGCATCACTGTCTAAAGGATATCACCACATGGGCTCAGGAACACTTCAGAAAACCACTGAACTACAGTTCGTGGCTACATCTGTAAGTGCAAGTTAAAACTCTACTATGCAAAGCGAAAGCCATTTATCAACAACACCCAGAAACGCCGCCGGCTTCGCTGGGCCCGAGCTCATCTAAGATGGACTGATGCAAAGTGGAAAAGTGTTCTGTGGTCTGACGAGTCCACATTTCAAATTGTTTTTGGAAGGTGTGGTCGTCGTGTCCTCCGGACCAAAGAGGAAAAGAACCAGCCGGACTGTTATAGGCGCAAAGTTCAAAAGCCAGCATCTGTGATGGTATGGGGTTGTATTAGTGCCCAAGGCATGGGTAACTGTGTAAGTTACCCATGCCATGCCCATGGTGCAGATGTGTAAATCTGTGAAGGCACCATTAATGCTGAAAGGTACATACAGGTTTTGGAGCAACATATGTTGCCATCCAAGCAACGTCTTTTTCATGGACGCCCCTGCTTATTTCAGCAAGACCATGCCAGGCCACATTCTGCACGTGTTACAACAGCGTGGCTTCATAGTAAAAGAGTGCGGGTACTAGACTGGCCTGCCTGTAGTCCAGACCTATCCCCCATTGAAAATGTGTAGCGCATTATGAAGCGTAAAATACAACAACGGAGACCCCGGACTGTTGAACAACTTAAGCTGTACATCAAGCAAGAATGGGAAAGAATTCCACCCGAAAAGCTTCAAAAAATGGTCTCCTCAGTTCCCAAACGTTTACTGAGTGTTGTTAAAAGGAAAGGCGATGTAACACAGTGGTAAAAATGCCCCTGTGCCAACTTTTTTGCAATGTGTTGCTGCCATTAGTTCTAAGTTGATGATTATTTGCAAACGAAAATAAAGTTTCTCAGTTCAAACATTAAATATCTTGTCTTTGCAGTGTATTCAATTGAATATAAGTTGAAAAGGATTTGCAAATCATTATATTCTGTTTTTATTTACGATTTACACAACGTGCCAACTTCACTGGTTTTGGGTTTTGTATGTTCTTATTATTTTCTCTTGATAATTGGATTTGTTAAGTATTGTTTATGGACATTACATTTATTATTGTGATTATTAGCTTGTGTTGTGCACCTTTAGCATGCTTGGGGGTGTGATGCTGTAAATTGTTGTATTGTGTTTACAGAACCACGTTGTTCTAAGTGAGGCCCATATAACACCTGAACTGCCTCCGTGATTCTCTAGCCGGAGTCACACTCCCATTGTGTTGCCGGCTCTATCCAGCGCACCCTGTAAGAGACCCAGAGCTCTCTTACACACTGGCCAGTGGGGAATTTGAACTCAGACAGTGGGCCAGCAATAAGCCTGCTGTAATATCTCATCTCCTACCTGAGATCAGATCAGAGAGGGCAGAGTTGTTGATAACTCAAGGTCAAACCCGACAGTTCTGAGCTAGCCCTTGGACTCTGCTGGCATTGTCCCTCAGACGCACTGTCTTACAAGCAGCGGCTCACTGAGCATCCAGCATTCAACTCTACGTACGATATACCAGGTACTTGCTAGCCAATACGTTGTCCTTGGGTTTATAGTGCCATATACCAGAGCAAAGGTTGTGGTGCAGCGACTGTGGGACAAGAGGAGGGACTGGGATGATCCATCTCTCCCTGAATATCTCCTTCAAGCCTGACAGGAGTGGGAGCATGAGTTCCCTGCGCTACAGAATATCATTCTACCACGTTGTTACAGCAGTGAGAAGATGGATTCAGAGAGCAGTCAGAGGGAAATTCACATATTTTGTGATGCCTCAGATTTTCCTATGGATCTGTGGCTTACTTCCGGGCAGAGAGCGCAGATGGGGATGTGGAGACATCCTTTCTCGTGTAGCCCCGAAGAGGCAACAGTCAATTCCCCGTCTCCAGCCGTGTGCAGCGCTCACAGGAGCACAACTGGCTGAAGTCCTGCAAGATGAGCTCACCTTTCCCATCCACCAGGTCGACTCAACAACCGTATTATCCTGGCTATGCTCTGAATCCTGCAGATTTAAAGTGTTTGTTGGAACACGCATTGCAGAAATCCAAGAACTAACCCCCAGAAACACATGACGGTCTGTGAACTCTGCAGATAATCCTGCAGACGACATAACTCGTGGCAAGCGCCTCCAAGAACTAACACCTGGTAGTCGGTGGTTCCAAGGTCCTGCCTTCTTGAAACTAAGTGCTGATCAATGGCTCCCGACTGAGGCAGGTACCACCGATCCCTACTGACTGTGAGGAGATAAAGAAAGCCACCCTCTGTGGACTCACCATAGCACCTACTCTCCCAGCCACTCCAGACATCGAGCAGTTCAAGAACCAGAAAGAGCTTTCTCAATGCCACTGCCCAGGGCCTTCGTGGGGCAGCTAACACCTTGCCCACTGCCGACGACTATAGAGAGGCAGAGAGAACCCTACTCTTGAGTACGCAGAAAGAATGTTTCCCCACAGACTACCAGCACATGCTAGTTGGTCAACCCCTCTCACGCAGGGGCCGTCTCATCACTCTAGCACCAGAGTTCGATCCGAGCTCACAGCTGATCCGTGTTGGAGGCAGGCTGCGCCACACTACTGCTGTCGATGCTGAATCCCTCCACCCTATAGTTCTTGATCCCAAGCACAAGGTAACTCAGCTCGTCATCCAGCACTCCGAATGACCAGCTTCACCATCCAGGAAGTGAGCGAGTGTTTGCTGAGTTAAGAAGGAATTTCTGGATCCTTAGGGGCAGGGAGGCTGTTCGTCATCGTCAGTATCATTGCACTGCATGCAGAAAATGGCGTGGGAAAGCCCAAGTACCACGAATGGCAGATCTTCCACCAGCCAGATTACGTCTCCACAAATCTGCCTTTTACTCAACCAGTGTGGATTGTTTTGGTCTTTACACAATTAAGATCGGCAGGAGGACCGAAAAGAGATGGGGGGTCATATTCAAATGTATGATCACCAGGGCAGTGCATCTTGATCTCCTCCACAGCATTGATGCAGACTCCTTTTTTGATGGCCCTCAGACGACCCCAATACCCCAAACATCCTGCTGATGGGGCGGCAGATTCTACCTACCTGACCTGCAGACAAGACAGAAGTGGTGCTCTGACCCCACAAACATCCGGTCAGATGATCTTGGATACCCAGATTCCTCAGGCATCATGGCCCATTGGACAGGTAACCCTCACTGTTCCGGCACCTGATGGTAGAGTGCCGACTGTACACATCAAGGTTGGAGACAACTTCCACACCAGGTATGTGTCCCGCATCATAAGTCTCCCAAAGCTGCCAGACTAACATCATTGGTGAGGACTGGGCCTTTGCTGTCGGGCAGATTTCCTTCTGAAAATCTGGGGGCAGCTGTAAAAAAAAAAAAAAAAGGGCCCATAAACTGCTGCCAAACTGCTTTACTGGACTCCCTGTCAAGTTGGTACAATCAGTATTTTTGATGCCTTAATGTTTTTGTTCCAGTGTTGCCAATTGTTGCGTCATCTGAGAGTACAAAATATCAAAATGGTGTTATCTTAGCGAAATACCCTTACGTTTGAAATACTGTTCTTGAAAAATACTGATATCAAGTTCCTGGCACTTCATTTTTTTTGCCTTAATAATCTTTTCCCGGTCATTTACACATAGTTGGAGACAAATGTTATCCTTCAAGTCAAATTCCAGATTAATCCTCCATCAACGACAGACACATTTTATTTCACCAGAAACGCTGTTCTTGAAAGAATAATATCATGATCTTTGCACTTGAGTTTTGATAACTAAATTATCTTTTTCCAGTGATTATCGCATTGCTGGAGACAAATGTTTATCCGTCAAAACTAGTTTTACATTTTTGTTGCATGTGAGACTACAAAGTATCAAAATGGTGTTATCTCAAGAAATACGCTGGTTTTTGACCAGAGATGGTGTTCTTGAATTTATCACAAATGATATCACGTTCCAGGCACTTCAGTGTTGATGTCCACGTGATCTCTTTCCCGTGATTTCCTCATTGTTGGAGACAATTTATCCTTCAAAACTACTTGCTGCATTTTAGAGTACAAAATATCAGAATTGTGTTCTCTCAGCAAAATACGCTTAGTTTTTATTTTTTATTTCTTTTTACCAGAAACGCTGTTCTTGAATAAAACTGATGTCATGTTCCTGGCACTAAAGTATTTATGCCTTAATAATCTTATCCCAGTGATTGATGCAATTCTAGAGACAAGTGTTGTAGTTCAATAATATTTTCAAATTTTTGCGTCATCTTTGAGTCCAAAATTTCAAAAAGGCGTTATCTCAGCGAAATACGCTTTTTTTTTTTTTTTTTTTACCAGGAATGTTTTTCTTGAATTAATACTGATGTCTTGATCCGGGCTCTTAAGATTGATATCCTAATGATGTGCCTGGCACTGCATATTGTTTGCCTTTAAGATTTTTTCCCATTGATTTACACATTGTTGGAGACAAATGTTACCCTTCAAAATTGATTTTACATTGTAGCTGCATTTGAGTGAACATAATATCAAAATGGTGTTATCTCAGCTACATACACCTTTTTGAACCGAAGTGCTGTTCTTAAATAAAACACATCATGTGCGAGGCACGTCATCTTTTATGATTATTGATCCTTTCCCATTGATTTATACATTGTTGGAGACAAGTGTTGTCCTTCAAAACCAATTCCAAATTTTTGCTGCATTTGAGAGTACAACATACCAAAAGTTGTTATCTCACCGACAAACACATTTTATTTGACCAGAAATGCTGTTCTTGAAAGAAAAATTTCGTGTTCCTAGCACTTCAATTTTGATAATTAAATTATCTTTTTCCAGTGATTGACGCATTTCTGGTGACAAATGTTTATACTTAAAAACTAGTTTTACATTTTTGTTGCAGTTGAGACAACAAAGTATCAAAATCGTGTTTATCTTAGCGAAATACCATAAGTTTTGACCAGACATGCTGTTCTTGAATTAAACTGCTATCATGTTCCAAGTACTTCATTTTATTTGCCTGAATAATCTGTTCCCAGTGACCGAAGCATTTTGGAGACGTGTTGTCCGTCACATCTAAATTCCAAATTCTTGCCTCATCTGAGAGTAGAAATTATCAAAATGGTGTTATCTCAAGGAAAAAAGTCTAACGTTTGAAATGTCCTTTGAATAAAACTGATCTGTTTCTGGCACTTAATTTTTTTTCGCCTTAATGATCTTTTATCAGTGATTTACACATTGTTGGAGACAAATATCCTTCAAATCACATTCCAGATTGATGCTTCATCAATGACAGACACATTTTATTTTACCAGAAATGTTGTTCTTGTTGTTGTTCTCAGTTTTGACATCAATATGATCTTTTTCCAGTGATTATCGCATTGCTAGAGACAAATGTTTATCCTTAAAAACTAGTTTTACATTTTTGTTGCAGTTGAGACTACAAAGTATCAAAATCGTGTTATCTTAGCGAAATACCATAAGTTTTGACCAGACATGCTGTTCTTGAATTAAACTGCTATCATGTTCCAGGTACTTCATTTTATTTGCCTGAATAATCTGTTCCCA
Source organism: Cetoscarus ocellatus (assembly GCA_037902135.1). Lineage (NCBI taxonomy): Eukaryota > Metazoa > Chordata > Actinopteri > Labriformes > Labridae > Cetoscarus > Cetoscarus ocellatus. The sequence goes on from JBAMNC010000769.1 coordinate 1,072,957, forward strand.
GGGACCGAAGCATTTTGGAGACGTGTTGTCCGTCACATCTAAATTCCAAATTCTTGCCTCATCTGAGAGTAGAAATTATCAAAATGGTGTTATCTCAAGGAAAAAAGTCTAACGTTTGAAATGTCCTTTGAATAAAACTGATCTGTTTCTGGCACTTAATTTTTTTTCGCCTTAATGATCTTTTATCAGTGATTTACACATTGTTGGAGACAAATATCCTTCAAATCACATTCCAGATTGATGCTTCATCAATGACAGACACATTTTATTTTACCAGAAATGTTGTTCTTGTTGTTGTTCTCAGTTTTGACATCAATATGATCTTTTCCCAGTGATTATCGCATTGCTAGAGACAAATGTTTATCCTTAAAAACAAGTTTTACATTTTTGTTGCAGTTGAGACTACAAAGTATCAAAATCGTGTTATCTCAGCGAAATACGCTAGTTTTACACCAGACATGCTGTTCTTGAAAGGATATCATATTCCTGGCACTTAAAGTTTTGATGCCTGAATGATCTTTTTCCAGTCATTATCGCATTGTTGGAGACAAATGGTTATCCACCAAAACTAGTTTTACATTTTTGTTGCATATGAGAGTACAAAGTATTAAAACGGTGTTATCTCAGCGAAATACGCCGGTTGTTGACCAGAAACGCTGTTCTTGAATTAATAACAACTGATATCATGTTCAAGGCACTTCAGTGTTGATGTCTTAATGATCTCTTTACGCATTGTTGGAGACAAATTTCAGTCATTCAAAACTAATTTTAAATTTTTACTGCTGAAATCATGTTCCAGGCATTTCTGTTTTTATGATTAATGATCCTTTCGCATTGATTTATGCATTATTAAGTGTTGTCCTTCAAAACCAATTCCACCGTTTAGCTGCAATTGAGAGTACAATATATTAATATGTTGTTATCTCACCCCAGAAACATTTTATTTTACCAGAAATGCTTTTCTTGAAATAAACTGATATCATGTTCAGGCACTTCATATTATTTGCCTGAATGAGCTGTTCCCAGTGGCCGACGCATTTTTGGAAACGTGTTGTCCGTTACATCTTAATTCCAAATTTTTTGCGTCATCTGAGAATACAAAATATCAACATGGTGTTATCTCAGCGAAATACGCCTAAGTTTCAAATGCTGTTCTTGAATAAGAATGATATCATGTTCCAGGCACTTCTGTTTTTATGATTAATGATCCTTTCCCATTGATTTATGCATTTTTGGAGACCAGTGTTGTCCTTCAAAACCAATTCCAACTTTTTGCTGCATTTGAAATATCAACATATCAAAAAGTTATCTCGATTAATTTAACCAGAAATGCTTTTCTTGAAAGAATAATATCGTGTTCCTGGCACTTCAGTTTCTATTCCTTAATGATATTTTTCCAGTGATTTACACATTTCTGGAGACAAATGTTTATATTTCAAAACTAGTTTACATTTTTGTTGCATTTCAGACTACAAAGTATCAATAAGGTGTTATCTCAGCGAAATACGCTAATTTTGGACCACAAATGCTGTTCTTGAATAAAACTTACATCATGTCCCTGGGACTTCAGTTTTTTTTTATGTCTTATTGAAAATCCTAGTGATTTACCCAATTTAGGAGACAAGTGTTGCCCTTCATCACTGTTTCCACATTTTTGCTGCACTTGAGAGTACAAAATATCAAATTGGTGTTTTCTCGGCGAAATACGCTCATTTGTCTACCAGAAATTGTGTTCTTGAATAAAACCGATGTCATGTTCCTGGCACTTCAGTTTTTATCGTCTTAATGATTGGAAAAAATAGGCCCATAAACTGCTGCCAAACTGCTTTACTTGACTCCCTGTCAAAGTTGGTACGTTCCAGCCTCAGGATGTCTGCATCTAGATTCCCCCTCCCCCCACACACACTCTGCTACGGTTGTTATGGTCCGACTCCGGTGAGTTGCAGCAGCGCGTGCATAGTGAAAGAGGGACCGAAAGACTGCAAACTTTGCTGCACAGTTTAGTGGTGGAAAGGGTGCTTTATTGTGTGCGTCCACTGAACAAAACCACACGTACACAACGAGCGCACATATAGTTATCGTCATGTACAGTTGTTCAACCTGTGAGAGACTTCAATAAATCTTCTAACTGGGACCCAGGCTCAATGAGTTTGTAAGAAGGCATAGTCAGCCGTTCCTTCTTTTAATGATCTTATCAACACCAATTCCAACATTTGGCTGCATTTAAGAGCACAATATATATTAAAATTGTGTTATCTCACCCCAGACACAGTTTATTTTACCAGAAATGCTTTTCTTGTATTAAACTGATATCATGTTCCAGGCACTTCATTTTATTTGCCTGAATGATCTTTTCCCAGTGACCGACGCATTTTTGGAAACGTGTTGTCCGTTACATCTTAATTCCAAATTTTGTTGCGCCATCTGAGAATACAAAATATCAACATGGTGTTATCTCAGCGAAATACGCCTAAGTTTCAAATGCTGTTCCTAAATAAAAATGATATCATGTTCCAGGCACTTCTGTTTTTATGATTAATGATCCTTTCCCATTGATTTATGCATTATGGGAGACAAGTGTTGTCCTTCAAAACCAATTCCAAATTTTTGCTGCATTTGAGAGTACAACATACCAAAAGTTGTTATCTCACCGACAAACACATTTTATTTGACCAGAAATGCTGTTCTTGAAAGAAAAATTTCGTGTTCCTAGCACTTCAATTTTGATAATTAAATTATCTTTTTCCAGTGATTGACGCATTTCTGGTGACAAATGTTTTTACTTCAAATCTAGTTTTACCTTTTTGTTGCATTTGAGACAACAAAGTATCAAAATTGTGTTATCTTAGCGAAATACCATAAGTTTTGACCAGACATGCTGTTCTTGAATTAAACTGCTATCATGTTCCAGGTACTTCATTTTATTTGCCTGAATAATCTGTTCCCAGGGACCGAAGCATTTTGGAGACGTGTTGTCCGTCACATCTAAATTCCAAATTCTTGCCTCATCTGAGAGTAGAAATTATCAAAATGGTGTTATCTCAAGGAAAAAAGTCTAACGTTTGAAATGTCCTTTGAATAAAACTGATCTGTTTCTGGCACTTAATTTTTTTCGCCTTAATGATCTTTTATCAGTGATTTACACATTGTTGGAGACAAATATCCTTCAAATCACATTCCAGATTGATGCTTCATCAATGACAGATACATTTTATTTTACCAGAAATGTTGTTCTTGTTGTTGTTCTCAGTTTTGACATCAATATGATCTTTTTCCAGTGATTATCGCATTGCTAGAGACAAATGTTTATCCTTAAAAACAAGTTTTACATTTTTGTTGCAGTTGAGACTACAAAGTATCAAAATCGTGTTATCTCAGCGAAATACGCTAGTTTTACACCAGACATGCTGTTCTTGAAAGGATATCATATTCCTGGCACTTAAAGTTTTGATGCCTGAATGATCTTTTTCCAGTCATTATCGCATTGTTGGAGACAAATGGTTATCCACCAAAACTAGTTTTACATTTTTGTTGCATATGAGAGTACAAAGTATTAAAACGGTGTTATCTCAGCGAAATACGCCGGTTGTTGACCAGAAACGCTGTTCTTGAATTAATAACAACTGATATCATGTTCAAGGCACTTCAGTGTTGATGTCTTAATGATCTCTTTACGCATTGTTGGAGACAAATTTCAGTCATTCAAAACTAATTTTAAATTTTTACTGCTGAAATCATGTTCCAGGCATTTCTGTTTTTATGATTAATGATCCTTTCGCATTGATTTATGCATTATTAAGTGTTGTCCTTCAAAACCAATTCCACCGTTTAGCTGCAATTGAGAGTACAATATATTAATATGTTGTTATCTCACCCCAGAAACATTTTATTTTACCAGAAATGCTTTTCTTGAAATAAACTGATATCATGTTCAGGCACTTCATATTATTTGCCTGAATGAGCCACATTCTGCACGTGTTACAACAGCGTGGCTTCATAGTAAAAGAGTGCGGGTACTAGACTGGCCTGCCTGTAGTCCAGACCTGTCCCCCATTGAAAATGTGTAGCGCATTATGAAGCGTAAAATACAACAACGGAGACCCCGGACTGTTGAACAACTTAAGCTGTACATCAAGCAAGAATGGGAAAGAATTCCACCCGAAAAGCTTCAAAAAATGGTCTCCTCAGTTCCCAAACGTTTACTGAGTGTTGTTAAAAGGAAAGGCGATGTAACACAGTGGTAAAAATGCCCCTGTGCCAACTTTTTTGCAATGTGTTGCTGCCATTAAATTCTAAGTTGATGATTATTTGCAAACGAAAATAAAGTTTCTCAGTTCAAACATTAAATATCTTGTCTTTGCAGTGTATTCAATTGAATATAAGTTGAAAAGGATTTGCAAATCATTGTATTCTGTTTTTATTTACGATTTACACAACGTGCCAACTTCACTGGTTTTGGGTTTTGTATGTTCTTATTATTTTCTCTTGATAATTGGATTTGTTAAGTATTGTTTATGGACATTACATTTATTATTGTGATTATTAGCTTGTGTTGTGCACCTTTAGCATGCTTGGGGGTGTGATGCTGTAAATTGTTGTATTGTGTTTACAGAACCACGTTGTTCTAAGTGAGGCCCATATAACACCTGAACTGCCTCCGTGATTCTCTAGCCGGAGTCACACTCCCATTGTGTTGCCGGCTCTATCCAGCGCACCCTGTAAGAGACCCAGAGCTCTCTTACACACTGGCCAGTGGGGAATTTGAACTCAGACAGTGGGCCAGCAATAAGCCTTCTGTAATATCTCATCTCCTACCTGAGATCAGATCAGAGAGGGCAGAGTTGTTGATAACTCAAGGTCAAACCCGACAGTTCTGAGCTAGCCCTTGGACTCTGCTGGCATTGTCCCTCAGACGCACTGTCTTACAAGCAGCGGCTCACTGAGCATCCAGCATTCAACTCTACGTACGATATACCAGGTACTTGCTAGCCAATACGTTGTCCTTGGGTTTATAGTGCCATATACCAGAGCAAAGGTTGTGGTGCAGCGACTGTGGGACAAGAGGAGGGACTGGGATGATCCATCTCTCCCTGAATATCTCCTTCAAGCCTGACAGGAGTGGGAGCATGAGCTCCCTGCGCTACAGAATATCATTCTACCACGTTGTTACAGCAGTGAGAAGATGGATTCAGAGAGCAGTCAGAGGGAAATTCACATATTTTGTGATGCCTCAGATTTTCCTATGGATCTGTGGCTTACTTCCGGGCAGAGAGCGCAGATGGGGATGTGGAGACATCCTTTCTCGTGTAGCCCCGAAGAGGCAACAGTCAATTCCCCGTCTCCAGCCGTGTGCAGCGCTCACAGGAGCACAACTGGCTGAAGTCCTGCAAGATGAGCTCACCTTTCCCATCCACCAGGTCGACTCAACAACCGTATTATCCTGGCTATGCTCTGAATCCTGCAGATTTAAAGTGTTTGTTGGAACACGCATTGCAGAAATCCAAGAACTAACCCCCAGAAACACATGACGGTCTGTGAACTCTGTAGATAATCCTGCAGACGACATAACTCGTGGCAAGCGCCTCCAAGAACTAACACCTGGTAGTCGGTGGTTCCAAGGTCCTGCCTTCTTGAAACTAAGTGCTGATCAATGGCTCCCGACTGAGGCAGGTACCACCGATCCCTACTGACTGTGAGGAGATAAAGAAAGCCACCCTCTGTGGACTCACCATAGCACCTACTCTCCCAGCCACTCCAGACATCGAGCGGTTCAAGACCTGGAAAGAGCTTCTCAATGCCACTGCCCGGGGACTTCGGGGGGCGGCTAACACCTTGCCCACTGCCGACGACTATAGAGAGGCAGAGAGAACCCTACTCTTGAGTACGCAGAAAGAATGTTTCCCCACAGACTACCAGCACATGCTAGTTGGTCAACCCCTCTCACGCAGGGGTCGTCTCATCACTCTAGCACCAGAGTTCGATCCGAGCTCACAGCTGATCCGTGTTGGAGGCAGGCTGCGCCACACTACTGCTGTCGATGCTGAATCCCTCCACCCTATAGTTCTTGATCCCAAGCACAAGGTAACTCAGCTCGTCATCCAGCACTCCGAATGACCAGCTTCACCATCCAGGAAGTGAGCGAGTGTTTGCTGAGTTAAGAAGGAATTTCTGGATCCTTAGGGGCAGGGAGGCTGTTCGTCATCGTCAGTATCATTGCACTGCATGCAGAAAATGGCGTGGGAAACCCCAAGTACCACGAATGGCAGATCTTCCACCAGCCAGATTACGTCTCCACAAATCTGCCTTTTACTCAACCAGTGTGGATTGTTTTGGTCTTTACACAATTAAGATCGGCAGGAGGACCGAAAAGAGATGGGGGGTCATATTCAAATGTATGATCACCAGGGCAGTGCATCTTGATCTCCTCCACAGCATTGATGCAGACTCCTTTTTTGATGGCCCTCAGACGACCCCAATACCCCAAACATCCTGCTGATGGGGCGGCAGATTCTACCTACCTGACCTGCAGACAAGACAGAAGTGGTGCTCTGACCCCACAAACATCCGGTCAGATGATCTTGGATACCCAGATTCCTCAGACATCATGGCCCATTGGACAGGTAACCCTCACTGTTCCGGCACCTGATGGTAGAGTGCCGACTGTACACATCAAGGTTGGAGACAACTTCCACACCAGGTATGTGTCCCGCATCATAAGTCTCCCAAAGCTGCCAGACTAACATCATTGGTTAGGACTGGGCCTTTGCTGTCGGGCAGATTTCCTTCTGAAAATCTGGGGGCAGCTGTAGAAAAAAAAAAAAGGGCCCATAAACTGCTGCCAAACTGCTTTACTGGACTCCCTGTCAAGTTGGTACAATCAGTATTTTTGATGCCTTAATGTTTTTGTTCCAGTGTTGCCAATTGCGTCATCTGAGAGTACAAAATATCAAAATGGTGTTATCTTAGCGAAATACCCTTACGTTTGAAATACTGTTCTTGAAAAATACTGATATCAAGTTCCTGGCACTTCATTTTTTTTGCCTTAATAATCTTTTCCCGGTCATTTACACATAGTTGGAGACAAATGTTATCCTTCAAGTCAAATTCCAGATTAATCCTCCATCAACGACAGACACATTTTATTTCACCAGAAACGCTGTTCTTGAAAGAATAATATCATGATCTTTGCACTTGAGTTTTGATAACTAAATTATCTTTTTCCAGTGATTATCGCATTGCTGGAGACAAATGTTTATCCGTCAAAACTAGTTTTACATTTTTGTTGCATGTGAGACTACAAAGTATCAAAATGGTGTTATCTCAAGAAATACGCTGGTTTTTGACCAGAGATGGTGTTCTTGAATTTATCACAAATGATATCACGTTCCAGGCACTTCAGTGTTGATGTCCACGTGATCTCTTTCCCGTGATTTCCTCATTGTTGGAGACAATTTATCCTTCAAAACTACTTGCTGCATTTTAGAGTACAAAATATCAGAATTGTGTTCTCTCAGCAAAATACGCTTAGTTTTTATTTTTTATTTCTTTTTACCAGAAACGCTGTTCTTGAATAAAACTGATGTCATGTTCCTGGCACTAAAGTATTTATGCCTTAATAATCTTATCCCAGTGATTGATGCAATTCTAGAGACAAGTGTTGTAGTTCAATAATATTTTCAAATTTTTGCGTCATCTTTGAGTCCAAAATTTCAAAAAGGCGTTATCTCAGCGAAATACGCTTTTTTTTTTTTTTTTTTTTTTTACCAGGAATGTTTTTCTTGAATTAATACTGATGTCTTGATCCGGGCTCTTAAGATCGATATCCTAATGATGTGCCTGGCACTGCATATTGTTTGCCTTTAAGATTTTTTCCCATTGATTTACACATTGTTGGAGACAAATGTTACCCTTCAAAATTGATTTTACATTGTAGCTGCATTTGAGTGAACATAATATCAAAATGGTGTTATCTCAGCTACATACACCTTTTTGAACCGAAGTGCTGTTCTTAAATAAAACACATCATGTGCGAGGCACGTCATCTTTTATGATTATTGATCCTTTCCCATTGATTTATACATTGTTGGAGACAAGTGTTGTCCTTCAAAACCAATTCCAAATTTTTGCTGCATTTGAGAGTACAACATACCAAAAGTTGTTATCTCACCGACAAACACATTTTATTTGACCAGAAATGCTGTTCTTGAAAGAAAAATTTCGTGTTCCTAGCACTTCAATTTTGATAATTAAATTATCTTTTCCAGTGATTGACGCATTTCTGGTGACAAATGTTTATCCTTAAAAACTAGTTTTACATTTTTGTTGCAGTTGAGACTACAAAGTATCAAAATCGTGTTATCTTAGCGAAATACCATAAGTTTTGACCAGACATGCTGTTCTTGAATTAAACTGCTATCATGTTCCAGGTACTTCATTTTATTTGCCTGAATAATCTGTTCCCAGTGACCGAAGCATTTTGGAGACGTGTTGTCCGTCACATCTAAATTCCAAATTCTTGCCTCATCTGAGAGTAGAAATTATCAAAATGGTGTTAACTCAAGGAAAAAAGTCTAACGTTTGAAATGTCCTTTGAATAAAACTGATCTGTTTCTGGCACTTAATTTTTTTTCGCCTTAATGATCTTTTATCAGTGAATTACACATTGTTGGAGACAAATATCCTTCAAATCACATTCCAGATTGATGCTTCATCAATGACAGACACATTTTATTTTACCAGAAATGTTGTTCTTGTTGTTGTTCTCAGTTTTGACATCAATATGATCTTTTTCCAGTGATTATCGCATTGCTAGAGACAAATGTTTATCCTTAAAAACTAGTTTTACATTTTTGTTGCAGTTGAGACTACAAAGTATCAAAATCGTGTTATCTCAGCGGAATACGCTAGTTTTACACCAGACATGCTGTTCTTGAAAGGATATCATATTCCTGGCACTTAAAGTTTTGATGCCTGAATGATCTTTTTCCAGTCATTATCGCATTGTTGGAGACAAATGGTTATCCACCAAAACTAGTTTTACATTTTTGTTGCATATGAGAGTACAAAGTATTAAAACGGTGTTATCTCAGCGAAATACGCCGGTTGTTGACCAGAAACGCTGTTCTTGAATTAATAACAACTGATATCATGTTCAAGGCACTTCAGTGTTGATGTCTTAATGATCTCTTTACGCATTGTTGGAGACAAATTTCAGTCATTCAAAACTAATTTTAAATTTTTACTGCTGAAATCATGTTCCAGGCATTTCTGTTTTTATGATTAATGATCCTTTCGCATTGATTTATGCATTATTAAGTGTTGTCCTTCAAAAACAATTCCACCGTTTAGCTGCAATTGAGAGTACAATATATTAATATGTTGTTATCTCACCCCAGACACAGTTTATTTTACCAGAAATGCTTTTCTTGTATTAAACTGATATCATGTTCCAGGCACTTCATTTTATTTGCCTGAATGATCTTTTCCCAGTGACCGACGCATTTTTGGAAACGTGTTGTCCGTTACATCTTAATTCCAAATTTTGTTGCGCCATCTGAGAATACAAAATATCAGCATGGTGTTATCTCAGCGAAATACGCCTAAGTTTCAAATGCTGTTCTTAAATAAAAATGATATCATGTTCCAGGCACTTCTGTTTTTATGATTAATGATCCTTTCCCATTGATTTATGCATTATGGGAGACAAGTGTTGTCCTTCAAAACCAATTCAAAATTTTTGCTGCATTTGAGAGTACAACATACCAAAAGTTGTTATCTCACCGACAACACATTTTATTTTACCAGAAATGCTGTTCTTGAAAGAAAAATTTCGTGTTCCTAGCACTTCAATTTTGATAATTAAATTATCTTTTTCCAGTGATTGACGCATTTCTGGTGACAAATGTTTATACTTCAAAACTACTTTTACCTTTTTGTTGCATTTGAGACAACAAAGTATCAAAATTGTGTTATCTTAGCGAAATACCATAAGTTTTGACCAGACATGCTGTTCTTGAATTAAACTGCTATCATGTTCCAGGTACTTCATTTTATTTGCCTGAATAATCTGTTCCCAGTGACCGAAGCATTTTGGAGACGTGTTGTCCGTCACATCTAAATTCCAAATTCTTGCCTCATCTGAGAGTAGAAATTATCAAAATGGTGTTATCTCAAGGAAAAAAGTCTAACGTTTGAAATGTCCTTTGAATAAAACTGATCTGTTTCTGGCACTTAATTTTTTTTCGCCTTAATGATCTTTTATCAGTGATTTACACATTGTTGGAGACAAATATCCTTCAAATCACATTCCAGATTGATGCTTCATCAATGACAGATACATTTTATTTTACCAGAAATGTTGTTCTTGTTGTTGTTCTCAGTTTTGACATCAATATGATCTTTTTCCAGTGATTATCGCATTGCTAGAGACAAATGTTTATCCTTAAAAACTAGTTTTACATTTTTGTTGCAGTTGAGACTACAAAGTATCAAAATCGTGTTATCTCAGCGAAATACGCTAGTTTTACACCAGACATGCTGTTCTTGAAAGGATATCATATTCCTGGCACTTAAAGTTTTGATGCCTGAATGATCTTTTTCCAGTCATTATCGCATTGTTGGAGACAAATGGTTATCCACCAAAACTAGTTTTACATTTTTGTTGCATTTGAGAGTACAAAGTATTAAAACGGTGTTATCTCAGCGAAATACGCCGGTTGTTGACCAGAAACGCTGTTCTTGAATTAATAACAACTGATGTCATGTTCAAGGCACTTCAGTGTTGATGTCTTAATGATCTCTTTACGCATTGTTGGAGACAAATTTCAGTCATTCAAAACTAATTTTAAATGTTTACTGCTGAAATATTGTTCCAGGCATTTCTGTTTTTATGATTAATGATCCTTTCGCATTGATTTATGCATTATTAAGTGTTGTCCTTCAAAACCAATTCCACCGTTTAGCTGCAATTGAGAGTACAATATATTAATATGTTGTTATCTCACCCCAGAAACATTTTATTTTACCAGAAATGCTTTTCTTGAATTAAACTGATATCATGTTCCAGGCACTTCATTTTATTTGCCTGAATGAGCTGTTCCGAGTGACCGACGCATTTTTGGAGACTTGTTGTCCGTTACATCTAAATTACAATTTTTTTGCGTCATCTGAGAATACAACATATCAACATGGTGTTATCTCAGCGAAATACGCCAACGTTCCAAATACTGTTCTTAAATAAAACTGAAATATTGTTCCAGTCACTTCTGTTATTATGATTAATGATCCTTTCCCATTGATTTATGCATTATTGGAGACAAGTGTTGTCCCTCAAAACCAATTCCAACTTTTAGCTGCAATCGAGAGTACAATATATTAAATATGTTGTTATCTCACCCCAGACACATTTTATTTTCCCAGAAATGCTTTTCTTGAATTAAACTGATATCATGTTGCAGGCACTTCATTTTATTTGCCTGAATGAGCTGTTCCCAGCGACCGACGCATTTTTGGAGACTTGTTGTCCGTTACATCTAAATTACAAATTTTTTGCGTCATCTGAGAATACAGAATATCAACATGGTGTTATCTCAGCGAAATACGCCTACGTTCCAAATACTGTTCTTACATAAAACTGAAATATTGTTCCAGGCACTTCTTGCCTGACTGATCTTTTCCAAGTGACCGACGCATTTTTGGAGACTTGTTGTCCGCTACATCTAAATTACAAATTTTTTGCGTCATCTGAGAATACAAAATATCAACATGACAAATGCTTTTCTTGAAAGAATAATGTGTTCCTGGCACTTCAGTTTCTATTCTTTAATGATATTTTTCCAGTGATTTACACATTTCTGGAGACAAATGTTTATACTTCAAAACTAGTTTACATTTTTGTTGCATTTCAGACTACAAAGTATCAACATGGTGTTATCTGAGCGAAATACGCTAATTTTGGACCACAAATGCTGTTCTTGAATAAAAGGAAAGGGTGCTTTATTGTGTGCGTCCACTGAACTAAACCACACGTACACAAAGAGAGCACATAGTTATCATCATGTACAGTTGTTCACCCTGTGAGAGACTTCAATAAATCTTCTAACTGGGACCCAGGCTCAATGAGTTTGTAAGAAGGCATAGTCAGCCGTTCCTCCTTTTAATGATCTTATCCCAGTGATTGACGCATTTTTGGAGACGTGTGGTCCGTCACATCTAAATTCCAATTTTTTGCGTCATCTGAGAGAACAAAATATCAAAATGGTGTTATCTCAGAGAAATACGCTTATTTTTGACCAGAAATGCTTTTTTGAGTTAAAACTGATGATCCGGGCTCTTCAGTTTGATATCCTAATGATGTTCCTGGCACTGCATATTTTTTGCCTTAAAGATTTTTTCCCATTTATTTACACATCGTTGGAGACAAATGTAACCCTTCAAAACTGATTTTACATTTTAGCTGCATTTGAGAGTACAAAATATCAAAATGGTGTCATCTCAGCGACATACACCTTTTCTGACCAGAAGTGCTGTTCTTAAATAAATCATATCATGTTCCAGGCACTTCAGTTTTTATGATTTATGATCCTTTCCGATTGATTTATGCATTATTGGAGACAAGTGTTGTCCTTCAAAACCAATTCCAACTTTTAGCTGCAATCGAGAGTACAATATATTAAATATGTTGTTATCTCACCCCAGACACATTTTATTTTCCCAGAAATGCTTTTCTTGAATTAAACTGATATCATGTTGCAGGCACTTCATTTTATTTGCCTGAATGAGCTGTTCCCAGCGACCGACGCATTTTTGGAGACTTGTTGTCCGTTACATCTAAATTACAAATTTTTTGCGTCATCTGAGAATACAAAATATCAACATGGTGTTATCTCAGCGAAATACGCCTACGTTCCAAATACTGTTCTTAAATAAAACTGAAATATTGTTCCAGTCACTTCTGTTATTATGATTAATGATCCTTTCCCATTGATTTATGCATTATTGGAGACAAGTGTTGTCCTTCAAAACCAATTCCAACTTTTAGCTGCAATCGAGAGTACAATATATTAAATATGTTGTTATCTCACCCCAGACACATTTTATTTTCCCAGAAATGCTTTTCTTGAATTAAACTGATATCATGTTGCAGGCACTTCATTTTATTTGCCTGAATGAGCTGTTCCCAGTGACCGACGCATTTTTGGAGACTTGTTGTTCGTTACATCTAAATTACAAATTTTTTGCGTCATCTGAGAATACAAAATATCAATATGGCAAATGCTTTTCTTGAAAGAATAATATCGTGTTCCTGGCACTTCAGTTTCTATTCTTTAATGATATTTTTCCAGTGATTTACACATTTCTGGAGACAAATGTTTATACTTCAAAACTAGTTTACATTTTTGTTGCATTTCAGACTACAAAGTATCAACATGGTGTTATCTGAGCGAAATACGCTAATTTTGGACCACAAATGCTGTTCTTGAATAAAAGGAAAGGGTGCTTTATTGTGTGCGTCCACTGAACTAAACCACACGTACACAAAGAGAGCACATAGTTATCATCATGTACAGTTGTTCACCCTGTGAGAGACTTCAATAAATCTTCTAACTGGGACCCAGGCTCAATGAGTTTGTAAGAAGGCATAGTCAGCCGTTCCTCCTTTTAATGATCTTATCCCAGTGATTGACGCATTTTTGGAGACGTGTGGTCCGTCACATCTAAATTCCAATTTTTTGCGTCATCTGAGAGTACAAAATATCAAAATGGTGTCATCTCAGCGACATACACCTTTTTTGACCAGAAGTGCTGTTCTTAAATAAATCATATCATGTTCCAGGCACTTCAGTTTTTATGATTAATGATCCTTTCGCATTGATTGATGCATTATTGGAGACAAGTGTTGTCCTTCAAAACCAATTCCAAAATTTTGCTGCATTTGAGAGTACAACATATCAAAATGGTGTCATCTCAGCGACATACACCTTTTTTGACCAGAAATGCTGTTCTTGAAGGAATAATATGATGTCCCTGGCACTTCAATTTTAATAACTAAATTATCTTTTTCCAGTGATTTACTGGTGACAAATGTTTATTCAAAACTAGTTTTACCCTTTTGTCGCCTTTGAGACTAATAAAGTATCAGAATTGTGTTTTGTCAGAGAAAAACCATAATTTTTGACCAGACATGCTGTTCTTGAAATTGATATAATCTTCCAGGCACTTCATTTAGGCAAATAATGCCTAAATAATTTGTTCCCAGTGACCGACGCATTTTTGGAGACGTGTTGTCCGTCACATCTAAATTCCAAATTGTTGCGTCATCTGAGATTAGAAAATATCAAAATGGTGTTATCTCAAGGACAAACGGCTTACGTTTGAAATGTTCTTGAATAAAACTGATGTGTTCCTGGCGCTTCATTTTTTCGCCTTAATGACCTTTTTCCAGTGAATTTACATTTCTGGAGACAAATTTTTATCCTTGGTGTTTGCTCAGCGAAATACTCTTATTTTTGACCAGAAATGCTGTTCTTGAATTAAAACTGATATCATAATCCCGGCACAAAAGTTCTTGTGTCTTAATGATCTTATCCCAGTGATTGACGAATTTCTGGAGACAAGTTTTGTAGTTCAACAATATTTTCAAATTTTTGCTCTCAAGGAAAAAAGGCTTACGTTTGAAATGTTCTTGAATAAAACTGATATCATGTTCCTGACACTTCATTTTTATCGCCTTAATGATCTTTTCTCAGTGATTTACACATTGTTGGAGACAAAGATCCTTCAAATCAAATTCCAAATTGATGCTTCATCAACGACAGACACATTTTATTTTACCAGAAAAGCTGTTCTCGAAAGAATAATATCATGATCCTGGCACTTCAGTTTTGACATCTAAAATGATCTTTTTCCAGTGATTTACACATTTATGGAGACAAATGATAATAACTTCAAAACTAGTTTTACATTTCTGTTGCATTTGAGACAAAGTATGAAAATGGTGCTATCTTAGAGATATACGCTAATTTTTGACCAGACATGCTGTTCTTGAATAAAACTGATCTCACGTCCCTTGGACTTCAGTTTTTATGCCTTAATGAAAATCCCAGTGATTTACCCAAATTACAAAATATCAAATTGGTGTTTTCTCGGCGAAATACGCTCATTTTTGACCAGAAATGGTGTTCTTGAATAAAACTGATGTCATGTTCCTGGCACTTCAGTTGTTATGCCTTAATGATTGTAAAAAAAAGAAATAGGCCCATAAACTGCTGCCAAACTGCTTTACTTGACTCCCTGTCAAAGTTGGTACGTTCCAGCCTCAGGATGTCTGCATCTAGATTTTCCCCTCCACACTCTGCTGCGGTTGTTATGGTCCGACTCCGATGAGTTGCAGCAGCGCGTGCGGAGTGAAAGAGGGACCGAAAGACTGCAAGCTTGCTACACAGTTTAGTGGTGGAAAGGGTGCTTTATTGTGTGCGTCCACTGAACTAAACCATACGAACACAAAGAGTGCACATAGTTATCATCATGTACAGTTGTTCACCCTGTGAGAGACTTCCATAAGTCTTCTAACTGGGACCCAGGCTCAATGAGTTTGTAAGAAGGCATAGTCAGCCGTTCCTTCTTTTAATAATCTTATCCCAGTGATTGACGAATTTTTGGAGACGTGTGGTCCGTCACATCTAAATTCCATATTGTTGCGTCATCTGAGCGTACAACACATCAAAGTGGTGTTCTATCAGCAAAATACGCTTGTGTTTGAAAAGCTGTTCGTGAAAGAAAAAAAATGATATCGCACTTCATTTTTGTCGCCTTAATGATCATTTTCCAGTGATTTACACATTGTTGGAGACAAATGTTTTCCTTCAAATCAAATTCCAAATTGATGCTTCATCTGAGAGTAGAAATATGAAAATTGTGTTCTGTCAGTGTAATACGCTTATTTTTGACCAGAAATGCTGTTCTTGAATTGATTACAACTGATATCATGTTCCAGGCACGTCAGTGTTGATGTCCTAAATGCGATCTCTTCCCTGTGATTTATGCATTGTTGGAGACAAATTTTATCCTTCAAAACTAATTTTAAGTTGTTGCTGCATTTGAGAGTACAAAATATCAAAATGGGATTATGTCAGCAAAATACGCTCATCTTACTTGACCAGAACGCTGATTTTGAATAAAACTGATGTTCATGTTTTGATGATCTTATCCCAGTGATTGACGAATTGTTGAAGACAAGTGTTGTAATTCAACAATATTCTCAAATTTTTGCTTCATCTGAGAGTATAAAATTATAAAATGGTGTTATCTCAGCGAAATCCTGTTCTTAAATTAAAACTGATGTCATTATCCGGGCTCTTCAGTTTGATATCCTAGTGATGTTCCTGGCACTGCATATATTTTGTTTGCCTTAAAGATTTTTTCACATTGATTTTCACATTGTTCGAGACAAATGCTACCCGTCAAAACCGATTTTACATTTTAGCTGCATTCGATAGAACAAAATATCGAAATGGTCTTATCTTAGCGACATACACCTTTTTATGACCAGAAGTGCTGTTCTTAAATAAAACATATCATGTTCCAGGCACTTCAGTTTTTATGATTAATGATCCTTTCCCATTGATTTATGCATTATTGGAGACCAGTGTTGTCCTTGAAAACCAATTCCAAATTGTTGCTGCATGAATTTGCAAGTACAACATACCAAAATGGTGTTATCTTAGCGAAATACGCTCATTTATTTATTTATTTATTTTAACAGAAACGCTGTTCTTGAATAAAACTGATGTCATGTTCCTGGCACTACAGTTTTTAAACCTAAATGATTTTATCCCAGTGATTGACGCAATGTTGGAGACCAGTGTTGTATTTCAACAATATTTTCGAATTTTTGCTTCATCTGAGAGTACAAAATTTCAAAATGGTGTGATCTCAGAGAAATACGCTTATTTTTGACCAGAAATGCTGTCCTTGTATTAAAACTGATGCCATGATCCGGGCTCTTCAGTTTGATATCCCAGTGATGTTCCTGGCACTGCATATTTTTTGCCTTAAAGATTTTTTCCCATTTATTTACACATCGTTGGAGACAAATGTAACCCTTCAAAACTGATTTTACATTTTAGCTGCATTTGAGAGTACAAAATATCAAGATTGTGTTTTCTTAGCGACATACACCTTTGTTGAGAAGTGCTGTTCCTAAATAAAACATATCATGTTCCAGGCACTTCAGTTTTTATGATTAATGATCCTTTCCCATTGATTTATGCATTATTGGAGACCAGTGTTGTCCTTCAACACCAATTCCAAATTTTTGCTGCATTTGAAAGTACAACATATCAAAATGGTGTTATCTCACCTACAGACACATTTTATTTTACCAGAAATCCTGTTCTTGAAAGAATATTATCATGTTCCTGGTACTTAAATTTTCATGCCTAAATTACCTTTTTCCAGTGATTTACACTGGAGACAAATGTTATCCTTCGAGCCAAATTCCAAATTGATGCTTCATCTCAGAGTACAAAATATCAAATGGTGTTATCTCAGCAAAATACACTTATTTTTTTACAAGAAACCCTGTTCTTCAATTAAAACTGATATCATGTTCCAGACACTCAAGTTCTTATGTCTTAATGATCCTTTCCCATTGATTCATGCATTTTTGGAGACAAGTGTTGTCCTTAACATTGATTTCACATTCTTGCTGCAACTGGTAACTCAGAGGACTGTAATTTCGTAGAACCCGCCACTCCAACGGGGTGTGTCCAGGGCATTTTGCAAGTTTCCTGAATGGCGCAGTCCGGCGCAGTCAGGCTCACCCACGCCTCCTTCCCTACCACTGGCACAAGTGGCAACGAAAGAGGAGAGAAGGCGTGAGTCTTCACCAATGAAATGAACGCCTCTCCTTGCCTTTGAATGAGCTGCGGGCGAGGCGCAGTGACAGTTTCACCTCATCATGGACAGATATATACATATACATATAAATATATATATATTATAGCTCTCAGGAGCTCTCAGGAGCTCAGTGAATTCCAGCGTGGAACTGTGATAGGATGCCACCTGTGCAACAAATCCAGTCGTGAAATTTCCTCGCTCCTAAATATTCCACAGTCAACTGTCAGCTGTATTATAAAAACGTGGAAGTGTTTGGGAACGACAGCAACTCAGCCACGAAGTGGTAGGCCATGTAAACTGCCGGAGCGGGATCAGCGGATGCTGAGGTGCACAGTGCGAAGAGGTCGCCAACTTTCTGCAGAGTCAATCGCTACAGACCTCCAAACTTCATGTGGCCTTCAGATCATCTCAAGAACAGTGCGCAGAGTGCTTCATGGAAAGGGTTTCCACGGCTGAGCAGCTGCATCCAAACTATACATTACCAAGTGCAATGCAAAGCGTTGGATGCAGTGGTGTAAAGCACGCCGCCACTGGGCTTTAGAGCAGTGGAGATGCGTTCTCTGGAGTGACGAATCGTGCTTCTCCATCTGGCAATCTGATGGACGAGTCTGGGTTTGTTGGTTGCCAGGAGAACGATACTTGTCAGACTGCATTGTGCCAAGTGTAAAGTTTGGTGGAGGGGGGATTATGGTGTGGGGTTGTTTTTCAGGAGCTGGGCTTGGCCCCTTAGTTCCAGTGAAAGCAACTCTGAATGCTTCAGCATACCAAGACATTTTGGACAATTCCATGCTCCCAGCTTTGTGGGAACAGTTTGGAGCTGGCCCCTTCCTCTTCCAACATGACTGTGCACCAGTGCACAAAGCAAGGTCCATAAAGACATAGATGACAGTGTGGATGAACTTGACTGGCCTGCACAGAGTCCTGACCTCAACCCGATAGAACACTTTTGGGATGATGTACAGCGGAGACTGAGAGCCAGGCCTTCTCATCCAACATCAGAGTGTGACCTCACAAATGCGTTTCTGGAAGGATGGTCAAAAATTCCCATAAACACATTCCTAAACCTTGTTGACAGCCTTCCTAGAAGAGTTGAAGCTGTTATAGCTGCAAAGGGTGGACCGACGTCATATTGAAGCCTATGGATTAGGATGGGATGTCACTTAAATTCATATGCGAGTCAAGGCAGGTGAGCGAATACTTTTGGCAATATAGTGTATATATAAATATAAACATATATATATATATATATATATATATATATATATATATATATATATATATATATATATATATATATATATATATATATATATACACACACATATATATATATATATATATATATATATATATATATATATATATATATATATATATATATATATATATATATATATATATATATATATATATATATATTTGTATACATATATGTGTGTGTGTATGACCGGATGCCCTTTGGGGCACCCCGAGCCATTGTGTGGCGCTGCGCCGGGGACTTGAGGTGCTGGTCGGTGCGCGCCTTTAAAAGGGTGTCGTCACCAAACCGGCCCCCTTTTCCCTGGTCCTGGCAGTGAGCGTGTGTGGCGTGCTCGAGGCGGCTGTGTTTGGCGTGGGGCAGTGATGGAGCTGGTGTGAGCGAAGCTTGGCCTGAGCTTCTTTCCAGTAAAAGAAAGGTAAGTGGCCTGCTTTCCACCTGCCTGATTGTTCATGGGGCATCTTGCTTAGCCCTGATCTGTTTGTCCCTGTGCAGCGCAGCTGGTGTGGCTGCGGGGGGGGTGCACGCTTTGGATTTGGGCTTCGTCCTCCCGTGGGTGTGTGCCCGGAGCGGCGTGGCCGTGGGTAAGCCAACTCATTAGTCTCGCTCTTGCGGACTGACTCATCCTCCTTTTCCTGCTGTACCCGCAGATTCCTCCTCTTAAGGTGCCGTTTTTCTGGTTCTATTATTCATCCACCTTGGCATCAGCTGTGGGGGGACGTGGCTCTAAACAGCCGTCAGGAGACGGGCACTGCTGTTTTTCTGGACTGTGTTTTAAGCTGCACCGCTGCTGCGGTTATGATTTCTGTTATGGTTTAGTTTATTTCAGTTTTCGTTCCCTTAGGTTTCCTTTTGATTTAGTTTGGTTGTAGTTATAGTTCTGTTAAATTTATATGGTTAGACCTTCTCAGTTCTACTTTTGATTTCAATTTGAATCCGTTGCATTCCTGTAGTTTAGTTGATCAGTCCCCGGCTTGTGTCTAAGTAGCTGTTGTGGTCCACGGATCTCCCCTCTTGATCCACAGTCATCTGGACGCCTTCTCTGCTGCGTCTGTGATGTTTTTGATGGCTCTTCTGTTTTGCAGTACCATCACTCCCAGCATCTTGAGTGCCCTGACGAGAGACTGGCCCACGAATCCTCTGCACCCGACCTCGATGGGGTTGCATCGGGTCCTCCATCCCCTGCTCCGGCACTCGCCTGCCAGCTCCTCGTACTTAGCCCTCTTCCTCTCAAAGGCCTCCTCCATCCGGTCTTCCCAGGGAACAGTCAACTCCAACAGGACCACTTGCCTTGTTGTTTCTGACACCAGGACTATGTCTGGCCTGAGTGTGGTCACTGCGATGTTCTCTGGGAATCTAAATAAATTTAGAGAAAAAATGGAAATTAAACACAGGCAAATTAACATACAAACAGACAACTTCACTTAATGTAATTGGAATAAAATTGAGTACCTGATAAGCATTTTTTGTTGGATTTGGTATGTGACACACTCTAATTAAATTTTAATTCAATTAAAAATAATGGGAACGAGGGGGTTGCCTTGGATATTCTGACTTTATGTATATGTTATTTATCAAGTAATATGAAGAGATTAATTATGTTAAGTTTATTATTTTGAGAGAAGGAACCAATTTTTTTTTTTTTTCATAAAAGTGATACTTGACGTATACATTGATGTATACATTAGTAGGACAGATGTTATGTAATAGCTGAAGATGTTTGTTATATATACACACACACACATTAAGATATAACATTTTAAAACAACTTCATAATAATTTTCTGTGTGTTTACCAAATGTATGTGTGTGAAATTAATTTTGATTTTGAAATTAAAATTAATTAATTTAATTTCAAATTACTTTTGAAATGAGCAAGGTGAGCAACAGAGATGGACAGACATCAAAAGAGAGCAACAGAGACACAAGGAGAGCTACAACTAAGAGAAAAATAACTGTCCGATAGTAGAGAAATAGTACACCTAAATTTAATTTAATTCATTGATTCACCGTAAAAGGAACGTTTGGATGATAATAGAGATGGTTCATTTCCATTAAATTCATTCATGTTTATTCATTCAATGAATTAATGCATGTTAACAGAGACATGCAGCAGAAGAGAGAAGCAGAGACAGACAACAGACAGCAGAGGTGAGCAACAGAGAGACAGACAAGGAGAAAGCCACAGAAACACTGGCACTGAGAGGGTTGAAAATGGGAAATTATACATTTGAAAAGTGGCCATTATCAGAATTTTTTTATATATAAAAATGAATTACATGGTGAAAATTGCTGTAATAGGCTGTGTTTGGAATTTGAATATTAATTTAAAAATAATCACCTGAACCAATGTGATGAGTACCAGCTCATCCACTGCCACATTAGAAGAGAAAGTATGCCTATAGTGGCCAAAAATGGTCACATCACAACATTTGAAGGAAAATTTGAATGATATAGAGACAGTACACTTAAATTTATTTTATACGGGCCTGTGTATATATACATGCATGCAGTAGATAGATAAGATAAATTAGATAAGATATTTCATACTTTAAAAGACAAGTTCTCACATGTTTTAAATCAATAAAGCTAAGTTACAGCATAGGCAATGTCCTTGAAACATCTGAACATGTTTTCCTACTCAGGAAAATCGCAGGTTTCTTCCTTCCTCGTCTGAAATGTTACAACAAAATAAGTCGGTAATTTTCCAAATCACCAACGCTGATGTTATAAAGAGGGAAATTTAATGACGTTACAGTATCAAGCAATGTTTGCTATTGTGGTCGGATAGGGAGTTGGACTCCCTACCACTAGGGGCAGTGTGGCTGTTTGGGCCCAGCCGCCTATGAAATACCCCCGGTCGGCTCCCCTTCTCTCCCTCTTACTTCCTTTTCCGCCTTTATGGAGCTGACAGGCGTGTGTTGGCGTCCCACGTTGTGGAGAGCGGTGTCGGGGTCTCACGGTAGGCATGCTTGTTATCTGGCTCGATCATGAAGTCAACTGTGCGGGTGCTTACCCCAGTTGTTCGCTCCGTTACAGCAGTGGGTGTGACTGGAGCCGGAGCTGTCTTTGGGGTCTGTGAGTGCAGCGTGATTCCTGCGGGTAAGGCGCTGAATTGTCTGCCTTTCCTTGACCATTGAGCTGTTTGTCTGGTGGGGCAAGTCATTATTATGCCCCCCCCCCCCCCCCCAGGACTCTAGTGCTGGCGGGGCTGTGAACGCTCCCTCTACTGCTGCCGGACACGGCTGCCCTGCCCTTAAATAGGTAATGACTACAAAAATTGTAATAATTTAACTGTTTGTTGTATTAACACCAAACTTGGCCTGATGATCAAACATCCCCTCTGATTTGTACTACAGCTCTGACTTTAGAGAAATAAGATTCAGTGTAGTTTATGATTCCTTTTATTATGACATTTATTAATTAACAGGTTATGACTATAAAAACTTTAATAACTTAACTTTTGTTGGCTGAATTGACACCAAACTTAAGCTAATGATCACACATCCCCTCTGGTTTGTACTACAGCTCTGACTTTAGGTAAATTGGTTTCAGTGTATTTTATGATTTTTTTTTTTTTTTAATATGGACCTATATATACTAATAGGTAATGACTATAAAAAAACTTTAATAACTTAACTTTTGTTGGCTGTATTGACACCAAACTTAGCCTGATGATCAAGCATCCCCTTTGGTTTGTACTACAGCTTTGACTTGGAGAAATTGGTTTAATTGTATTTTATGATTTTTTTAATATTGACATATATTCATTAATTGGTAATGACCATAAAAATTGTAATAGCTTAACTTTTGTTGCCTATATTGACCCCAAACTCAGTCTGATGATTAAGGATTCCCTTTGGTTTGTATTACAGCTCTGACTTTGGAGAAATTGGTTTCAGTGTATTTTATGTGATTTTTTTTTTAATATTGACATATATTCATTAATTGGTAATGACCATAAAAATTTTAGTAATTTTACTGTTGTTTACTGTATTGACACCAAAGTCATCCTGATGATCACACATACCCTCTGGTTTGTACTACAGCTCTGACTGTAAAGAAATAGGTTATATTGTACTTTATAAGATTTTTTTTTATATTGACATATATTGACTAATGGGTAATGATTATCAAAACTGTGATAATTTAACTGTTGGCTGTATTGACACCAGACTTTTACCTTCTTTAAATGGAGGGCAGGCTCAGTTAATTTAGTTCTCCTTTCGGTTATTCATTTTCTGAGTTATTTTGTTAACTTGTACTTACCATATTGTTTATAAATAGTTTTTTTTTTGTTTCACACTTTGGATAATTTGTTAATGATTAGTTATTTTTTTGACTTAGATTAAATGTGTTATTTTGGTTACAGGAGTATGAGGACTGCCATTTTGTGTTTATAATTATTGTTCATTTGTTTAACAGGTGCTGAGGGCCCCGGAGCAGCAGCGGTTCCCTGGTGGTGGTCCCTTTTTCACTTTTTGTTTGCTGTTCACAGTGGTGTGTAGTTTTGGATCCTTCCCCCCTTTCTGTTACCACTGTTGTGGTAAGCCCCCAGCCCTGTTCCTGTTTAACCTCTTTTCTTTTGGCAGGTCCCATACTCCTGTTTAATATTATTTGTCTGCTACTCATTTTTATTGATTGTTTAATAAAGACTTTTTATATTTTTGGAAATCACGTTCTCTTGCCTGTGGACTTTTGTTTGGACTGTGTGTGCCTTTGATAATTGGTTGGTTACTGATATACATTTAAATCCTGGGGTGCAAGCCCCCAGGTGGCGTTGTCGGTGTTCACACCTCCACTACTCACTTTGCCGCAATCGTCAAGAACATAAAGTAAAGCTAGTTTACTGTCCACATTCTTCCTCTTCAGAGGAAATTTCAGCAATTTTAAAAGCATTATCGCAGAAATGTTCATACACAAGCGCATAGAATATGTGCCACGTTGGAATTTGCCTAAATCAATGTATGAATGTAAAAAACTGAAAATATTGGTTAATAATTACCAGAAACCGCGGCTCTACAGTTCATTTAAATTTCCCGCCAAGCTTTGTTTGGAACTTTTCGGCCGCTACATGAACCACATGACCCTCTGCATTCTGAACCCTCAATGACGCCACTCTCTCTTTCAACCGCTCTGCTCTGTGTATAAAGCCCAGGCCGCCTCCTGCTCCAATTGACCAATCACAGGAGGAGGCAGCGCCATGGCACGCGCAGCCTTCTTGTTATACAGACTGGCCAGCGGTTAGCTTCTGCTGCACCGGGGACAAATCAGTAGAAGTGAAAGTATCAAACAAACATGAAATAACTAAAAGAAAGTAAAGACTAAACCGAGTTTATCACGATGGAGAGCCCTGCGTGAGAAGGCTCAAATACAGCCGGAACTGGACCTGCATATGGATCAGTGAGTATGTCTATGTTTTTGTGTTACTTGAACCATGTTAGTGACATTTCACAGGCGGGAGCATGGAAAACAAACTGGGCTTTAACTACAGTTAATGTTCACGTATTACTTTTGGGATTTCTCAGTCATTTGGGCCGATAACGTGTGCTAACGTTAGCCTGCAGCTAAACAAAGCAGCCGCAGGCTAACGCAGCTAAAACAAACACACGTTTACCCTGCCAATTGTTCTATATTAATGTGATCCTCATTGGAGTTCATTTATGGTAAATAGACTTGAGCTTTTATAGCACCTTTCTAGTCTTTGACTACTCAAAGCTGCTTTACACCGCAGGTCACACTTACCCATTCACACCCATTCGCTCTCACATTCACTCACTGATGGTTCAGAGTTTCCCTCCCGATCACTGACCAAGCGCACTATCCAGCTGCGCCACCGACGCCCCGACAAAAAAGCTGAATGAGGTGGTTCCTTCAGGTAAACATGTATACAAGTAAATGTTTTATATGTGGGAACAGTATTGTTGCTCCTTCAGCCATGATTTAATACCTTTGTTGAAACATTTAAAGTTGGTTAGCAGTTTCAGCTCAGTAGGTAGACTTTTCAGAGTTTGGCTCCTGTGACAGAGAAGGCTAGATGGAACTAGACTGGGATGCGCACGCAGCCTTCATGTGAAAGAAGGCTGATTGTCCAAAGGACATTTTGCGCATTGGAATTCAACAGTTGTCATCAACAGAAGCCTGTGTGTTTTCTCGACTGGAGTCCTGATTCCTGCTAGCAAATTCACCAAGTATAGATGGAACCAGACTGGGATGTGCACGCAGCCTTCCGAAAGAGTACTGCGTGTGTGGTCATGTCATTGTTTTCTCTGGAAGAGTGAATTGTATTGATGTGTGCTGCTGACCTCTTGGCCAGGTCGCCCTAGTAAATGAGAATCTAATCTCAACAGGATTTATCTGGTTAAATAAAGGTTAAATAAAAAATAAATAAATAAAAAAAACCTTGTCTACACGGGGACGGAAACAAAGACAATTTCAAAACTGTTCACTATGGACCCTGGTTTCAAAAGTTTGCAGATTCGGGCACTGTTCTCATGTAAACGGGAAGCGAAAACACAAAACTCTCCGTTATCGGCCTTTGTCTTTGTCGTGTGAACAGGGCCTCAGGCGGTCAGTCTCACAGCAATTCCAACGGCTGCAGTCAGAGCAGAGAGTCAAGCCACCATTCCGTTTCAACAGAAACAAGTTCATTTGTAGTCCTTAACATGTTTAGGGTGTTTTTTTACTCACCTTCTGTCTCTCCCATGACATCATTCCTTTCCTACAGCATTCATTACACTTACATGCAAACTGCCAGTTATGCTAATTAGGCAGTGGCGTCATTGAGCACCTTCTAGCGACTTTTAGAACAGCCAATAGCTACTTTTCTTACTTGGGAGTTGGCAACACTGCACGAATATGAGTTCAGCGTTAGGAGAACAAATGGTCAATTTTAAAGGCAGATTGCATATGCTTTTGCATAGACCATAATTATTAAGCATTAATCATAAAGCATGAATTAAAATAAGTGGGCATAAAAAAATTACATTTAAAGCTGTCTAAAACCTATTGATTTTGCAAGATTAAACTGAAATGATTTCAATCATTTAAATAATTGAGAAACTCTATTAATACATTTAATTTAAGTAACAATATGTAACTTTTACACCTTTAAAATAACTCTTTTAAAGTCTGTCTAATAGTGGGAGGTCTTAAAACAGAGTGAATGGTGTTTATCCTTTTCCCTCTGTGCACCTGGGAGCTCTGCACTAAGACTATGGGTGCATTCTAAAAAAATTCTTCCTAAGTCCTTTCCTATCAGGGTTAACTTGATGGAAAATGTCACAGGGTCAAGGAAAGGAGGGAACAAGAGGAAAGGAAAGGAGGGAAAAAGACGAAAGGAAAGGAAAACTGCTGTAAAAGAGAAATTCGACTGCACTTTCACTTTGGTGTCATATTTATTAGACAACGATTTCTTGTGATGCAGGTAAGCCATGACAAACTACAATGTTCCAAAAATGAACTCTGCTTTGCCTCACAGCGTTGTTTTATGGGGGCTTGACTTGTTAACATTAACAATCCATGATCAGAGGATTTACCTGTGACAGGTGTTTTGTCCTTTGGTCATGCAGTGTGTGTATTCTGTTCACACCTGTGAGGTTAGGTGATCATCTATAAATGTGGACATCTTTGACAGGACACTTCAAACCTTTAGTCTGATAATACACCAGAATGTTTCAGAAGCACTATTCTCCCTGTTTCATTCACAGATATCATTGTGAACGTTGTTTAAATTAGTCATTATATTTGAAGTATTGTAAAATACCTCCTACCTTGTCCTCCTTTTACTGATTGTTTTTTAGTAAACATTAGAGACCCTATGTCTTATAATTGATATGATTCACTTCATGAATTAAGATATATGGAAATGTGGTAATTAATTTATAATATAAATATAGGAAAAAAGTACCACAATTGTATGTTTAATATTCATCAACATTGTGGGGGTTATGGAGAAAAAGAAATGCTTTAAATTAAGTGCTTTATAAATTGTAACATGTAATTGTTTATCTGTCAACCAATTTAAAGATGATTAAAAAGGAAATGAACTAAAGGTTATATTTTTGATAGCACTGATTTTGAAGCATATCTTTTTCTCTATATCTGCCATAAACATTTACACAGTATTATATACATATCTTCACAGTCCCACAAAACTTGTCCTTTCTCCTTTGTAAGTTTCCATAAACGTTCAGTGGGTGCTGTTTTTATACACATCACCTGCCGCAAGGCATTATGGGACGTTCCTTTCTCCTTTCCTTTCCTAAAGGATGGTCCAGTGTTTCCTAAGCTAAAGAAGATAATAAAGGGAGCAACAACCTTCGTTTCCTTAACTTTTGGAGAATTCGAACAGCTACAGCAAGATGGCGAATCGGGTGCATGTGAAGTTTTGAGCTCTGTCAGCATGTCCCTGATTTGTTCCCCAAACTTGTTATCTGGCTGTCGCTTTCATGCCCTTTGATATCATAAAGTATTTCATTTTAAAATTTTAACACCTGTGGATCTTGACTCATGAAACCCACCGCGAAAAACATAGGAAACAATGCAACTGGTGGACATGACTACGCAGCCAAAATGGAGGTTTCGACCGACAGCACCAAAAGAAAAGACCCCTTTTCACCGGTCAAAATTCAGCCTAATTTCAAAAAGAGGGATTCGGTAAAAGAAGGAGATATGACTGCCGTTCTGGAAGCGATAAATCAGCTTACTAGCCAAACTACAGCACTTGCTAACAAGGTCAATTCATTGGTCGTTCAGATACAACACAACTCTGTGATGCTAGCCAACATGGCGAAGGCTGCTGAGTTCAATGCGGCTGAGATCAAAGACTGTAAAACTCAATTGTGAGTCACGGAGAGGGACGTGGCTGCAATTGAAAAAGACAATGCTGAACTGAGAGAGAGAATCCTGGAGTTGGAAAGGTACAAGCGGCGGTGGAATCTGGGGATATGAGGGATAAAGGAGAAAGAAGGAGAGAACATTCAGGATGCAGTGACCAACTTGCTAATAATAATCCCCCCCCCATGGGCCCCGAATATCAACCATATTGTGGACTCTGTTCACCGACTGGGTCATCGAAAGGAAAACAGGACGAGGCAGGTCATCATCCAATCCATCCAGAGAACACACCATGACGCGTTGTGGAAGATGACAAAGGATTCCTCAGTCTGCAAGGACCTGGGGATCGCCTTCATGGAAGACCTCTGCAAAGCTGACATGGAGACGCGCGTGCGGCAGTGTGGTCGAAGGTCCAACAAGCTCGAGCTGCAGGGAAGCGGGCCTACTACAGAGCGGGAGATGCTTTTATCGATGGACAGAGAATCAGTTGAGCTGAGTAACAGGTTCATGCACTGAAACATGACTGCCCTTTTTGCATATTGGAGAGTCTTTACTTCTTTAATAAAAGTGGGTTGAGTAGCCAAGTGTTGCAATAATTTATGTGATGTTTATGGATATTAACTAAAGAAATTAATATTCATATAATGGCTTAATTTTCCCTTTCTTTTTATTAGAATTGGGGCACCACCAAAGAATATCTCCTTGGAAATATTTTAGTTGATCTCTAGGGGATCGATTATTAAGTATTAGATTTTAGCAAGTTTAAGTTAACAGGATAAATGAAAAATTATAGAACACAATGTATAAGAAATGAATGACATGTTAAATGGATTTACAGGACATGAAATGAAAGGGAGATTAACTAATGAGCATTTAAAATTCTGACTGGTAACAATGGTGTGTATTAACGTATATTTATATGTATATAACCTGGTTGTATTGAGTGATAATAAAGGGTAGGAAAAGAGAGACTAAGTAAACGCTCAAGGTACACCACCCGTCTGAAAGAGAGTGTCTAGGAGAACTCTTACTTTTGACGCAGTAGGGATCTCTCGCGAGTCCGAAGTCACCAGGAAAGGATGGCTTGGTTAAGGAGCCTCGCGAAGAAGGCTGTGGTTCAACCAGTGCTCCTGTGGATCTCAGGAAAGGTTCCACAATGTGGTTGGAGATGCAGCTCCTCTGGGGTTCTCTGGTTCCTCTCAGATGGAGATGCAGTGGGTGCAGGGGTCTCGACTCTTTTGGGAAATGTCCTTGAATTAACTCAGAAAAAGTGCTCGTTGGCCAGACGATTCTGATTCCGAAGTTAATAAAAACACTTTTGATGGTTGCAGGTTAATTGTTAGGATATGACCCAATGCTCTTAATAGTTGGACCCAAAAGCTCAAAGAAGGAGGCAGGTAACGTTGACAGTAGTTTTATTTAACTCCAAACAACAGCGGTGAAAGGGGGCAAAAAGGGAATCTTCGTGTCTGTGGGAGAATCCAGTGACACAGGTGAGAGAATGATGAGTGCAGCGGTGGTGAGGGCTCGTGGACGACACTGTGGAGAGAGGAGCAGAAAAGCAGGTAAGTTCCCAGGTCACAAAAAGCCTTCGGTCACAAAAAGCCTTCAGTCACCAACAATATGCATCAGGCAAAAATAACTCCCAGAGGGGAGCATAAAAAATCAGGCTTAAAGCCGAAGTTAGCAGAGTAGAGGCAGAAGAGATCACTCGGTTACAAACCACGGTTCAAATGGAAATCCACCGAAAGTCCCCAGATGTCCAGAGCCAGCTTAAATAGAGGAGCGTGATGAGGTGAGTAGAATCAGGTGTGGAGGATTGAGAGCGGGGAACCACTCCCACTCCTAGAGCAGCAGGAGAAAACAGGAAGGGAGGGGGGAGAGCAGGGCAGAGGAGGAGGATTCCTCACAGAACCCCCCCCCCTCAACGGACGTCTCCTGATGTCCTTCCAGGCTTGTCAGGATGCTCGCTGGTCGACACTGGTTTGAGCAGGGAAACATGGAAGGTGGGGTGGATCCTCAAGGAAGCAGGAAGCCTGAGTCTCACAACAGAAGGATTAATAATTTTTTCAACAGGGAAGGGTCCGATGAAACGAGGAGCAAGCTTACTTGACTCAACTTGGAGAGGAAGGTCCCTGGCAGAGAGCCAGACCATCTGTCCAGGTTGATAGTCTGGGGCTGGAGAACGGTTAGGTTGGGTTCTTTGAGCATCCTTAGCTGTTTGTTCAATCTCCCACCTAGCTGCTCCGAGGATACAGGAAGAAGGGAGGATGGAAGTGGGCTCAGAGGACTCTGAAGGGGGAGAAAACACTCTGGAGAGGACGTCTGTTTTGATGTTTTTTGATCCAGGGCTATAAGAGATGTTAAAGTGGAAGCGACTAAGGAAAAGGGACCACCTAGCTTGACGGGGATTGAGTTGTTTAGCCGAGCGTAGGTAGGAAAGGTTTTTGTGGTCAGTCCAGATTATGATGGGTAACTCCGAACCCTCGAGCCAGTGTCTCCATTCTTGAAGAGCCCCCACCACCTCTAGTAGCTCCTTATTGCCCACGTCGTAATTTTTCTCAGCTGAAGATAGCCGACAAGAGAAGAAGGCGCAGGGATGGAGCTTTTGGGTCTTAGGGTCTCGTTGAGAGAGTATGGCTCCTATGCCAGAGTCCCAGGCATCAACCTCCACAACAAACTGGAGAGAGGGGTTAGGATGGAGGAGGACCAGAACCTCTGTGAAAAGCTTCTTAAGCTGACCAAAGGCGGTCTCCGCCTCTGGAGACCAGGAGAAGGGAGTGGAGGTCAAACTTGTAAGGGGAAGGGCCACCTTGCTGTAGTTCTGAATGAACTGGCGGTAGAAACTGGCAAATCCCAAGAAGCGTTGAAGCTCCTTGCGATTTGTAGGGGTGGGCCACTCAGCAACTGCCTGGGTCTTACTTGGGTCAGGGCGGAGTTGACCAGCTTCAATAATGAAGCTAAGGAAGCTAACTGAGGGGGAATGGAACTCGCACTTTTCAGGTTTAAAGAAAAGCTGATTTTCCAAGAGGCGCTGACGGACCTGGCGGACATGTTGTTCATGTTCTTGAGGGGACCTGGAGAAGATGAGTATGTCATCGAGGTAGATGAACACAAACTTGTTTAACATATCTCGAAACAGGTCATTCATAAGGGACTGGAAAACTGCGGGGGCATTGGTTAAACCAAAAGGCATAACCAGGTATTCAAAGTGTCCTAGGGGTGTGTTGAATGCCGTTTTACACTCGTCACCTTCCCTGATGCGGATGGGATGATATGCATTTCTGAGTTCAAGTTTAGAGAAAATCTGGGCATGACAGAGTGGCTCAAAGGACGGGTCAGTGAGAGGGATGGGTGACTTGTCCTTAATAGAGATTTCATTAAGGCCACGGAAATCGATGCAGGGTCTGAGAGATGAATCCTTCTTCTCAACAAAGAAGAAACCAGCACCGAGTGGGGAAGAAGAGGGACGGATGATGCCTGCAGCTAGTGACTCATTAATGTAATTCTCCATAGGAACTCTTTCAGGGCGAGACAGATTGTAAAGCCGACTGGATGGGAGAGGTGCACTAGGGAGTAGGTTGATTGCACGATCATATGGACGATGAGGAGGAGTGATACGTTCTTGATCCTTACTGAACACAGGTGCCAGATCGTGGTAGACTGGGGGGACATCGGTCAAATCAGGCGGTGAGGGACAGGAGGAGGGAGACTGGGCTGCAGGCGTGGCTGAATGAAGGCAGAGAGAGTGACAATTGGTACTCCAACTGACTATGGTGGATTTAATCCAAACAATATGAGGATTATGGAGTTTAAGCCAGGGGATACCTAGGATCAACTGGGAGTGAGGTGAGGGAATAACAAAAAAACTGATAGTCTCTCTGTGATTGCCAGAAATTAATAAGGTTAGGGGAAGGGTTTGGTGAGTGACAGAGGTGATTAGACGTCCATCCAAAGCTTCTACTCTTTTGGGCTGAAGAAGGGGTTGCAAAGGGATATTGTTCTCCTGAACAAACTTCTCATCAATGAAATTATCATCAGCTCCAGAGTCTAAGAAGGCATGGGACTTAACTGAGTTAAGGGACCACAGGAGTGTTGAGGGGAAGGAAACTCTTAGTGAAGAGCTAGGGGAAGAAGAGGTTCGACTCACCATTACGCTCTTCTTTAATGATGAGTCTGCCCTTTTGGTTAATTCGGGCAGGAAGGCAGGGAATG
Organism: Cetoscarus ocellatus; assembly: GCA_037902135.1. Classification (NCBI taxonomy): domain Eukaryota; kingdom Metazoa; phylum Chordata; class Actinopteri; order Labriformes; family Labridae; genus Cetoscarus; species Cetoscarus ocellatus. The sequence continues at coordinate 1,105,165 of JBAMNC010000769.1, forward strand.
ACTATTTTCTCCACAATAAAGACACAGTCTTTCAATCTGTGTATGGTTCGTTCTTTCGTTATTCTGTTTCAAAACAAAATCAAAAAAACGAAAAAACGGTCTTGTTTTGTTGTTTTTCTGTTTTAAAACCAAAACAGAAAAACGGAGTAACAGAAAAACAGACAAATGACGTTTTTCTATTCTGGTTTTAAAAATGGAAAACGAAAAATAAAAAAAAAAGATTTTGTTTAAATTGTGTGATATTTTGATATTAAACATGAACCGGAACCGGAAACGCCGAGGATTGTTTTGATTTCCACCCGCCAAGAATAATATGGATAAGCACTTCACAAGGATAATATGGCAGCACTTGAGCCCTACGTTGGCGTCATGGCGTCTTTTTGAGAGCGGCAAGACACGTGCAGAAATCAGCACTGCTTTGCGACGTTTCGGTGCTCCACAGTGCTCCGTCATGACTGTTCAGAGGTTCTGCCAAGCACACAACCTCAGAAGACGAAATCAGGTCTCCAACACTGAGCTGGAAACAGCTGTGATTTCTTCAATCTACCGGGTATGTGATTAAATTCTTGGAATGAACATGCCATCTTTATCAGTTGGAGAATATTATTTTATTTGATCTGTTTTAATAGACGGGTCCTTCCTATGGCCGTAAATTCATGAGGATACCTGTCTTCAATTGGTGTGCATGACGGGGACAGCAGGGTTGGGAGAGTCTTAAGAGAAGTCCATCAGCCTTACCATGATTTGCGACGACATGTGAGTAACGTAGGCATTTATTGAAATGAAACACCTGACCTGTGATAGGAAGTAGAGTGTTTGATTCTCTATAGCAGTGGTTCTCAACCTTTTTAGGGTCCGGGGCCCCCTGCATGTTTTTGACCTACCCTGAAGGAGACACCCCCCCCCCCCCCCCCCCCCCCCCATGAAAAAAAATACATAATAATAATAGTTAATTTAATAATTAATTAATTTTTAATTTTGATTTAAATTTTAAATTGCGCACATAATTTATTCACTCTTTGAGACAAAAACAAGAGCTTTCATCAGATATAACTTACTAATTTTTATAAACAAAACTTCAGCACTCGCTAACATATGAAGGTAAACATCTCAGGACCAGACAGCTGACATCTCGCCCTCCTTCAGCCACTCAGTGCAGCCTCCACACCAGATTAAAGGCGCGGAGCGAGACACAGACGTTTATTTCTGCAGATTCAGGATGGGTTTTTTAAGTTATGAAACTGATCAGCGCACATCTGATTAACCATTAACGCATTAAGTGAGCCATTATAAAATTAATTATTGGTATATTTTATTTCTGATGATCCTAAATACAGCCTCTTTACTGATGAGAGAGCGCTGCGGAAGAGAAATTAACTGTACATTCACACCAGAAGCGATCTGAGCGTCGGCGGCGTCCAGCTGCCATTCATTTTCAATGAGAGCCGGCGTCGAGGGGCGATCGAGGCGACGGCGGCGACGAGCGGCGCGATGCGAGCGTCACGAGCGACCTCGAGCGGCGCGATCGAAGCGTTGCGAGCGTCGAGCTGAAGTTGGGAGAAGCTCAACTTTATGCAAATGAGCAGCGGCGCGACCGAGGCGTCAGCCAATTGCAGGCCGATCTGGATTACCTATGCGGAAGAATTTGAGAGGGAGGACGAGAAAATAATGGAGGAAAAACTGATTGTTGCTGTGTCCGGCTTCCCGGAGCTTTATGATGGGTCTTTATTCATCTACAGAGACAATAAAAAAAAAATGATGCTTGGAAGAAAATTGCAGACATTGTGGGGATATCTGGTAAGTTATAGGCTTCTGTTAGTCATGTTATAGTCATCCAGGGTACAGCTGATCCTCCTTGGTTGACACATCTGCACCGCAGCTTCAAAGCCCCGTTCTGATGTTTCTTGGTTTATCTGAGAGCAGATCAGACAGCAGCAGACTGTGCACTGACTGACGCTGTCTCATAGAAACACACGGGAGTGCGCAAATGCGCGCGGATGAGATGGAGTGCAGTGGATCGTCAGCGATCTGTTACTTATGTAACGTTGTATTTAATTAACTGTCTCTTCAGACCGGTTAAACCTCAACAGCGTTAACTGGAAACTTAATAAAACCTTATTTGAGGGCTGTGGGGATGAAAGAGCACAGGACAACGTCTGCGGTGCTGCGTGATGCCTTTAATGACTTCCCTTGAAAGTAGGAAAATAGCACTTCGAACGAGCTTGACATTCATCAAACATGAACCTTAGACATTCTTTTCCCATATATCACTAACATGAGGATTTTGTACAGAACTTTAACCTCAAAGATATGGCATACACCCCTCCCCAAAACCATAATAACACTAATAATAATAATAATGATCCAGCAACAACTGTTCCATCATATATCACCTGCAACAATCAAATAGTATTTCTGTTTCTCTTCATTTTTTTTTTGTTCGTTTGTTTTTTTTTTGTTTTTTTTTCACTTTTTTTCTGTTCTTTTTGTTTTCTTTTGTTGATGTCCTTGTTTCTCTCAGTAATGCATGTCCCCTATCTCACAGCAAAAAACGCTGTGGTCTCCTAACAATTCGTCCGGCACGAGTGGTTGGTAGGCCACCAGCACGTGTCCCACAAGGCAGTGCAGGAGGATCAATCTGCCTTGGGTGAACAGGGGAGACCCGACCCGAAGGCCTTCAAAGCAGCGGAACAGAAGGGCAGGCAGGGGCAGAAGACTGTCCGGTGTCAGTGTTAGAGTGCAAGGGGAGTGAACCAGACAAAGATGTATACCTGGGGGTCGTGTCCATAGCCGAGGGGGGAACTGACCAATGTGTGCTGAAGTTGTATCCCAAGCAGACTGAAAAGGTTTTAATCGGTCATAGTGAACGACTTTGAATCCCGCTTGAGGGCGTCTCAAGTCTAAAAGAGTGTAGATGAGTCCTTCGTTTTCTGATGAGACAACCTTGTAGGGTCCAGTCCAGTTTGGCTCAAGTTTCTGTCTCTGTGTAGTAGGATCGTCCAACCATACTAAATCTCCAACACGATATGGTTTGAATTTCACCTGTCTGTTGAAGTAGTGCTCACGTTTGATCCTCTGTTCCTCACGATGAGAGCGAACTGACTGAAAGACTGTGTACAGCCGTCTCACAAGTTCTGAGCCATAGTCCTGCACAGTCTCAAAAGGTGTAGAGAGATCCACGTTCGCTGGAACACAAGGTTCTCTGCCGTGTGCAAGAAAATAGGGTGAATATCCAGTGCTTGAATGCGGGGTTGAGTTGAAAGAAAGAACCACAGCTGGCAAATAGTGGTCCCATTCACCACCATTTTAATGAACTAGTTTAGCCAAGAATCCTGTTAAATTTTTCCACCATTCCATTTCCCCGGGCATGGTATGGTGAGGTTCTTTTCTTTTTGATGTTTAGTCTCTGACAGATCATTTGAACTTTGACTGATTCATATTGTTTGCCTTGATCTGAAAACAACTCTTCAGGAACTCCATGCTCAGAGATGTATCTCTCACAAAGCAGTTTTGCTACAGTGGTTGCTTTCTGATCTGGCATAGGGTAGGCATTAACATACTTAGTAAAATGGTCTTGCACTACAAGTACATATCTATGTCCTTGGGAAGTAAGTGGGAGCTCAGTAATGTCTGTGCACACAAACTGAAAAGGCTTCTCTGCTTGTATGGATTGAAGGGGAGCTCTGTGCTTTGGCACTGGCTTGCTAAAAGCTTCACATGTATGACACGTCTCACAGAACTTCTCAATATCAAACCTCATGCTTGGCCAGTAGCACATAGTTAAGGCTTTCTTAAGGGTGCGATCAGCACTGTAATGACCAGAGCAGGGATTGCCATGAAGAATGTTCAAAGTGTCTGAAATAAGTGAAGTGGGAATGAGCACTTGGTACACTAACGGTTGACCTGGTGCAGTATGTGCTTTTCTACATACTGCACCAGGTATGTAGAAAAGCACATTGTTAATGAGTCAAGAGGGTCACCTGTGACACTAGTGAGAGGCACAAATTGCTTGGTAATGGCTTTTTGTGGAGAGCACTAGTAGACATTCTGAAATCTTCACTGATTACTGAAATATCTGCTCCAGTGTCCACAAAAGCATGTACCACAGTGTCCTCAATCACAACTGACATATATCTTTTTGACGCATCCACTTCAAATAAAACATCTCTGGTTAAGTCAGACTGTGTCAAAGTACTATCCTTATAGGCCTGGGAAAAGTCTGTAGCTGGCAACTGGCCCTCATTGTCAACTACTTGTAGTTTAACCCACTTGAGCGGCTGTGTGAAGGAGAGTGGAACCGTACATGTCCCGGACTTGGTGAGCGATGAGACCCACGTCTGTCCTCATGACGGTCAGGAGAGTGAACACTCTGTGTACGTTCCCTGTATGATGGACTGCGGCCACGTGCCTGTCGTTCATACGATCCTGAACGCCTGTAGGAGTCCCGTCTGTCATAACGATCTTCCTCATACCTAGAAGGTCTGTAGGAGTGGTCAGGAGCTGTGTGCCGATCATAGGAAGGTTGTCGATGGCTGTGTCTGTCCGAGGAATAGTGGCCATGTCTCCGTTCACTGTGAGGAGAGGGACTCCCGCCGATGAGAGCGGTAGTCAGATGAGCTGTGACGTGTGTCCTTATGTTGGCATTGTACCTGCAACTGTAGCAGTTCAACACGTTCAGAAAGTATCTCCAGTGTTTTCTGCATGTTTCTAAGGTCATCTGAGGTGGCAGAGTTAACACTGACAGAAGGGGATGACATAGAGAGGTGAGTAGGTGCAGCAACAGGAACATTAGGTGATACAGGTGCCTGGGAACTATACTGCAGAGTGTTTTGAGATGAAAACACCCTATTAGCTCGGTGAGCAGTCTCAATCAATCAATCTCAAATGTATCACATTGAATGAATTACATGCAGAGCAATATATACTGAAATAACATTTAGCTACTATGATCCTTATAAAAAATGACTATACCACTAAATACATATGCCTTGAAATAAAATAACTCACCTGTACACCTCCACATAAATAATGAGACTGTTTTTATCGGCATGGTAGCATTTGCAACAATTTTGCCGCTGTATCCATCAACTGCCACCACATGTGTGACCCCAAACATGGCAAGCTTCTCATTCTGATCCATGTGAATTTTGTGGCCCATATACTCAGCATGATAGGGAATGGGATTCAGATTACGAGCACCCTTTAAAAGAGAGAAACATCATTACAACTCATTCCTATGTGTCAAATCCTGGATGATAACGAACCATGATCACTAGACATCAGTTGCGATTCGTACCAAACCTAATTTCTCACACCTGGAGAATAAGGTGTTAAGAATAATTTGCACACAAACACACACACAATAAAGATATTCATTACTGAAGATATAATATACTAATATGTCATTGTAGGAGTAGTACTGGAGTAAATATCCTATAGAGCAGCGTTTCTCAACCGGGGGTTCCGCGGACCCCTAGGGGTCCATGATGGAATTGCAAGAGGTCCTTGCAATTACAGTGATAATGATGAAATTTATAAAAATAAGATTATTTTACTCAAATGTGACTCAGACTTTAATCTAACTAATCTACAGAGGGTAACATGACTTTTTCTTTACTTACATGTTTCAAAGTGTAATTTATTGTATTTTGATAAGAAATCTCACTCCTGTTTTTATTGTTGAAAGCAGTGGTTCTCAACCTTTTTGGGGCCCGGGACCCCCTGCATGTTTTTGACCTACCCTGAAGGATCCCCCCCCCCCCCAAAACAATAAAAATGATAATAATAATAATAATAATTTAATAATTAATTTAAATTGCAGTAACTAACTAACCCTTGCAGTAACTTTAAAAAATAAAAACAGGAGTGAGATTTCTTATCAACTTTGGATAACAGGACTTGAAAGACCTGCACATAGCTCACCAAAGCTAAGATTGTAACTCAAGGACTAAGGTAAACTTATGGTCTTCCTCAACTCTTAACACTGTATTGAAGACCGTGCTTCATCTGCGAGGTTGTAAACTGTTATTACAACATGACCAGTCAGAAATTGTGGAATGAACTGCCGTTTTCACCAGGCCCTGGGCAGGTTGTGCCACAATTTTGGAAAGGGGATTTTTCACATGTTTTCATGGGAGAAAGAGAAGACTTCTCAAAATGATGCAGACGTTTTGAGGTCACTGTTCAGGCCACTCCAAATTATGATGAAGACAGCATGGCTAAGTTACTGCCCACACGCCTGGGTGGTGCTGCTTTTAGTTATTGGGACAGCCTGTCTGATGCTGTGAAATCTAACTATGATACTGTTAAAGAAAAGCTTAAAGCTGTATTTGGACAGAGTGCTTATGTGACCACATTTCAGAGTTATATCAATGCACGTACACGTCTGACAGGTGAGGCCCTTCCCGTGTTTGCTGCAGAAATCAGTCGACTAGTGGACGAAGCTTTACCCACTTATGGACAGGCTGCTAAGGATGGAGAAAAGTTCAGACGCTTCATTGCTGGTATTGACCCTTATTTTCAGCTGTGCTGTCATGAACAGGGATTGACAACACTGGATGCTGCTCTGAAATTTGCCATCCAGATTGAGACTGCTCACCGAGCTAATAGGGTGTTTTCATCTCAAAACACTCTGCAGTATAGTTCCCAGGCACCTGATTTTTTCGACTGTGAGATCCTCTGCTCTTAAAGCGAGTCGCCTGCTCCCCCGAAACATGAGGTAGCTCGCACTGTAACTCGCCATCGCCGTTCGTGTTCTGAAGTCCCCTCTCGTTAAACGTTGCAGTGCACTTCTCTCTCTCCTCTGGCTCTTCTTCGCGGGTGGAAATCAAAACAATCCTCAGCGTTTCTGGTTCCGGTTCACGTTTAATATCAAAATATCACACAAACAATTTAAACAAAATCTTTTTTATTTTTCGTTTTTCCATTTTTAAAACCAGAACAGAAAATCGCTGTTTTTCTGTTTTTCTGTTATTCCGTTTTTCTGTTTTGGTTTTAAAACAGAAAAGCAACAAAACAAGACCGTTTTTTCATTTATTTGATTTTGTTTTGAAACAGGAGTATGAGAAAGCTTGCAAGAAGATGGCAGACTATCGAAAACACCTCCGCTTCAATCTTCGATGCAGACAGCAACGGCTTGCTCCTAAAAGTCTACAGCTGGTATCGACGGTGAAAGGGCACAGGCCAGACCTCATTCTCTTGAGGACACAAAATCAGCTCCTCAATGAGAGGATTAGGCAAACTAACTTCATCATTGAGGCCTTACAAGATAAAATTGCACCGACATCCTTGCTTCCAGAAAACATCTTCATTGATGTTAACAACTTTGTGGATAAGGCCCAGATTGCACAACACAACAAAGGCAAGAAGCGACAAAAACAAAAATTTGACAGGCTGCAATCCACGCAATTTAAAGAACATCTGAATTAGAATGGAGGGACAAGAAAGATAGCAACATGGATTCCAACACACAAGATAAATAGGTGAAGAACTTATCAGACAGGGTTCTCACCCAACCAGAAAAGGAGGTCCTTTCCAAAGGACTGAATTTTGCAGGAACCCCAGAACAGATCCCAGTGGTAGACCTCATAACAGCTACGGAGTCAGCCATCCGAGACAACAAGCTGACGGTCACAGAGGTAGAGCAACTCAGGTTGAAGATAACAGCTGCTCTCTCGAATGCTAAAACACCTCCTTCTAACCTCACTAGCCAGGAAAGAAGAGCCTTGACATCACTGCAAAAAGATGAAAACATAACCATCTTGCCTGCAGACAAGGGGAGATGCACTGTGACACTCAACACAAGTGATTACCAGGACAAGGTAATAAGCCTCCTCAGTGATACGACCACCTATGAGACTCTGAAACGGGACCCCACTAACATCTACAAGAAAAAGGTAATAAACTTACTCCAACAGCTGGAAAAAGATGGATCGATCGACAGGCCACTCTACTACAGGCTTTACCCAGGGGAAGCAGTTCCATGCATTTATGGGCTACCAAAAATACACAAGGAAGGCGCACCTCTTAGACCCATCGTTAGCAGCATAAACTCTGTTACCTACAACGTAGCAAAACATTTGGCCACAATCCTAGATCCCCTTGTTGGAAACACTACTTACCACATCAGAAACTCACAGGACTTCGCACAGAAAATCAAGGACATCACACTGGACCCAGAGGAAACCATGGTTTCCTTTGATGTCACATCACTTTTTAACAGCATTCCGACCACAGAGGCAGTCCAAGCAGTAAGAAAACAACTCTTACAGGACAGTACACTGGAGATCAGAACCAACCTCACCCCTGACCACATCTGCTCCTTACTGGATCTCTGCCTTAGTACCACCTATTTCCAGTTCAGGGACCACTACTACAGACAGAAACATGGATGCGCCATGGGCTCCCCTGTATCTCCCATAGTAGCTAACCTGTACATGGAAGAGGTGGAGAGAAAGGCCCTAGCCTCATTCCATGGAGCAGCACCAAGCCACTGGTTAAGGTATGTGGATGACACCTGGGTCAAAATCCAGACACATGAAGTAGAGGCCTTCACAGACTACATCAACACAGTGGACAATAACATTAAGTTCACACGTGAGGATGTCAAGGACAACGTCTTGGCCTTTTTGGATTGTGCAGTTACACTTGGAGGCAGACGGGGGTCTCAATGTTGAAGTGTACCAGAAACCCACACACACGGATCAATATTTACTCTTTGATTCCCACCATCCTCTGCAGCACAAGCTGGGTGTCATCAGAACCCTTAACCACCGGGCTGAGAGTGTTCCTACAAGGAAGGAAGGAAAGGAAAAGGAACAGAAACACATTAGAGAAGCCCTTAAAACCTGTGGATACCCGAAGTGGGCCTTTTTGAAGAACAAGAAAAGAAAGGAGACGGAGCATGATAGGGAAGAGAGACGCAAGAACATTGTAATCCCTTACTTTGCAGGTTTATCCGAAAAACTCAAGAGAATCTTTGGCAAACACCACATTCCTGTTCACTTCAAGCCTGGAAACACACTAAGGCAAAAGTTGGTCCATCCCAAGGACAAAACACCAAGACATAAACAGAGCAATGTGGTGTATGCAGTCCAGTGCAGTGAGGAATGCTCAGACCTGTACATTGGGGAAACTAAACAACTGCTTCACAAGCGTATGGCTCAATACAGGAGAGCCACCTCCTCAGGTCAGGACTCAGCAGTCCACCTTCACATAAAGGACACGGGACACTCTTTTAAGGACAGCAATGTACAGGTGTTTGCGAGAGAAGAAAGATGGTTTGAAAGAGGAGTTAAAGAAGCCATCTTCACCAGACTGGAGAAACCTTCTCTTAACAGAGGTGCTGGACTCAGACACAACCTCTCAGCCACATACAATGTAGTGCTTAGCTCTCACCCCAGGAAGTTCTCCAAACATTCACACCTGGGCACATGTGACCACAACACCTCACATGACAGGGGGAGTTAACGACCCATTCAGGTTAACGACTCTCAGGGGTTGCATCACCCTGTGATAAGTTTCTATGAGTCATTCTCCAATTCCTCCCCTTCCTTTGTTGTTGTTTTCTCCTCTAGTAAGATAAGTACCTGCTTCCATCACCAGCCATTTGGAACTGAAGAAGCTTCTTGGATGAGAAGTGAAACGTCTTCCCAACAAACTCTACACAGTCCAGTTGCCTTGTTTGAATCTTCAAGATTTTGAAACAGAATAACGAAAGAACGAACCATACATGTATTTATTTCCTCCAGGCGTCGCTGTTCTTCTTTTAAGCTCAGGCGGGTCTTCCCAAGCTGCATGGGCTCCTCCTGAGCAGCAGGGGGAGCTGGAACCATAGCAGGGGGCGGAACAGGGTTGAAGGCAGCAGGTAGGTTTTCATGACCAGAAGGGGGAGCTGTTCGATTATCAATCCTGATACATAAATTAATGAGGTCCTAAAGAGAGGCTGGCTCATCTCTAGTGGCTAACTCATCCTTCAAAATGTCTGATAACCCCTTAACAAACACTGCCTTAAGAGCCTGTACATCCCAACCACATTCCTGAGCTAAAATTTGGAAGTCAACAGAATAGGAGGCTACAGACTGAGAGCCTTGAGACAGAGGCAAAAGCTGTTTAGCGGCTTCCTGCCCATGGACTGGATGATCAAACACCTGACGTAAATGAGAAATAAACAGATTGCAGGAGGATAATGTTCCTGAACCCCCCTCCCACAGTTTAGTTGCCCATTTAGCCTCTCTACCCCTGAGTAAATTAACCATATAGGCAACCTTAGCTTCATCAGAGGCGTAACTGGAAGGCTGCAATTTAAAGACTAACTGACAATTAAAAATAAATCTGCCACAAGAGCCAAAATCCCCTGAATAAACTTCGGGAGTGGTGACAAAACGTTCTTTAAGCAGAACAGGTGAGAGAGAGGGAGAGTCAGGAGCTGAGGCTGGAGGAATACTCACGGGAGAAGCAGCTGCAACAGGGAGAGTGAGCTCATTGATTTGAGAGCTGATTCTGACCACCTGGCGAGAGAGCTCCTCCAGAGAGCCGGCTACTCCGCATAGCATACTGTCGTGTTGTCCAAGCAGAATGCCCTGATTGGTTAATGCCTCCTCAACTTTGGCGTGTTCCATTTCCTTTCTGGTCGGTGGATTACTGTTAGGATATGACCCAATGCTCTTAATAGTTGGACCCAAAAGCTCAAAGAAGGAGGTAGGTAACGTTGACAGTGGTTTTATTTAACTCCAAACAACAGCAGTGAAAGGGGGCAAAAAGGGAATCTTCGTGTCTGTGGGGGAATCCAGTGACACAGGTGAGAGAATGATTAGTGCAGCGGTGGTGAGGGCTCATGGACGACACTGTGGAGGGGGAGCAGAAAAGCAGGTAAGTTCCCAGGTCACAAAAAGTCTTCAGTCACCAACAACACACATCAGGCAAAAATAACTCCCAGAGGGGAGAATAAAAAATCAGGCTTACAGCCAAAGTTAGCAGAGTAGAGGCAGAAGAGATCACGGTTCAAATGGAAATCCACCAACGCTCACCAGATGTCCAGAGCCATCTTAAATAGAGGAGTGTGATGAGGTGAGTAGAATCAGGTGTGGAGGATTGAGAGCGGGGAACCACTCCCACTCCTCGAGCAGCAGGAGAAAACAGGAAGGGAGGGGGGAGAGCAGGGCAGAGGAGGAGGATTCCTCACATTAATATTCTAAAATCTTTGAATCACTTGCGCCAAACAAACACAAATTGTCAGGGCGGCGTTAACTTAAGAAGACTAAGTCGCGGGACAACAGAAGAGGTTTCGACAGCGGAGACAGGAGGGACTAGAGACGAGGCAACGTCATGATGAATAAGAATGAATTAGAAGAGGAGAAGAAAAAGTGCGCGAATAAACTTTGTCGTCGGGTTTCAAACTTGTTGAATTGGGCGTGCATTACCACATCGGGGGAAGAACTGTGCGATTCTTCATTAAACTTATATCCACTTAAGTTTGCCGATAATAAGTTGAACTTTGAGAATCACTCTATATAATCAAAAGAAAGAGAAAGGTAATGTCATTGTGAACATTTTGATATTAAACACATATTTTAAAAATAGCAAGACAACATTAAGCTGTTATATGTGTGGTGTGAGGGAGGCTTAGGGTAAGTATTTTAGCTGACAATGCCACCCAGGGGAATTTCACCTCTGGGAAATTACAACCAGAAAACTACATACTTGACTCTAGAACAATTTCACAGGTTCATGATATCACTCAACAGAGGCAGGTTAGAGTACAAAACTCGATTTTTTATTCTATGACACTGTTTATAATGCACAATATAATAATTCACAAAACAAACCCCAAATAAAACAAATTCCAAGGCAGATAAACTTATTCAAACCAACCCAAGCAACAAACCAATGAAGAAATAAAATAAACACACTCATGCAAATGAAAATACCTAACTAAACCAAATGCAAGAAAATAATCAAATGAAAATAAACACACTTAAGGAAATGAAAATAATCATACTGATGCAATTAAGGAATATATAATTAACAAAATATCTGAATTAAACAAATAACTGCAAAATACCTCAAACAAGGAAAAAGAAACAGATAATCCAACAAAATATTAATTAAATCACACAACCCAACCCCCATAAAGAAAACCAACTAATTTAAAATGATAATACCACCTGTACTGGACTTCAAACAGCGGTTGCAGAGCCCGCAGCACACTGAAACAAGGACACTGAATTGTCAACCTTGAGCCTCCGTAGGAGAGGGACTGCAGCGCCAAAGTTGCAGCCAGAGTCCATTCAAGCGGGTGAATTAAACAGTATCGAAGCAAAAGGATAGAGGTTGACGTCCTGTCGTCGAGTCCCGAATCTCCCGTGACGTCATACGTCACGTCATCATAACAGTCAGAACAACAGCGTCAGCCGTGGACACGAGGCCAAAAAGGAAGAGCCGTGTGAAGGGCTTGCTGCTCCGATTAACCCAGGAAAAGAGGCGCCACACACCGGAGAGTCTTCCATAGGGCAACCTGTCCACCACAGCAGCAACAGCCAGCCCCAGCTGTACTACAACAGGTGGGTGCAGTCACTGTAAATGGTTAGGATGTAAATGGTGCTGGCTCATTGAACAACTCATATTGAGTGAACATCAAAACACAGGATCCAATTCTGTTTAGAAGTTTATTTCTTTTCTTTCTTTGCCTTTGGTGGATGACTTTTTTCTGTACAAACAATCAAAGGAAAGGAAACATAATGTGTAAACATAAACAGTTTAAATAAAGACTTTTAATGTTAAATGAATGTTTAAATTAGTTAACTTAGCTTATATCATCAATGCATCCAGGTCAGGTGCCTTTATTTATCAATAATTTGAGGTCAGAGGAGCGGTAATCTAATGAAATAATATTAGACAATATGTCATGTTAGAAATAATATAAGTTTGATGAACAAACATAAACTAATGAAGGATCAAGTCCGCTTTCCACTCACATTCAGGATTCCTTTGTTCTCTGATGATCCATGGTCAGGAGGAAAGAGGAAGTGAAGGCCTGAGGGATGGCTTTTATAATGTTGGGGGTGTGGCTTGGCTTTGAGTGACAGGGAAGTCAGGTATGGTGGTGGTGGTGAGGTGAGAACTTGGGATTTAACAGTCACCAATACGCACAGAGCGCATGAACAATAGATTGAGGGAAAGGCAGAGCGTGTTACCTGGAATTGAAGATAATTAGGTGTGCCGACCACAGCCATGCAACACAGGATTCACCTGCCAAACCACACTCAGCGAGACGCCGAGACACCTCGAGGAGTGGACGGGAGCGGAAGGAGAGGCCGAGCAATTACCCACACCTGTATATATAGATGCGGCAGGCACTGCCACACTCACTGTGGTGGCAAACCACACACAGTGCCAACAGTGGCCAGGAGGAAAACACACCTCAGGTCAAATATGGACTTAAAATATCAATAAATAAGCAATACATTTGATTAAAGTAAAATTCATAGGCTTCTCTGGTTTAGATGGATTAGATTGTTAAGTACAAAGATCCTATTATAAACATAAAAATACACCAAACAGATAGACTGCCGTTACATGTACCAGTTACGTGTCCACTGCAGTTGTCTTTTTCCAGTTCTTCCACAAGATGGCACTGTTGGTCCATGAGAGTTTCCACTTCAGAAAGAGAATTAAAACTTTGGGTGAAGAAACTTTCTCATTTTGGCAAATCTAATGGCAGGATCACAGGAATTGTACCTGCAGATTACACATCTCATAATACAACAAAACATAACATTGTTTGACATGTGCAGTGTATGTTTGAAAGTTTGTAGTAAGTTGGTTCCATACTGAGGCAGAGGAATGTCCTTGTAGCTGCAAATGTCCTGAGGCGGTAAGCGTGTCAAAAGGACTGGCAGACCGATTTGAGGGGATCAGTAAAAGGGGGCTTTCCTTTTTACGGCTTAATGGGTGATTCCTCTTAAATGTTCCAGTCTTGAACAAAGGGAGACAGTCTTTAATCGTCAGAGTGAGTGGTTTTATGGTCCTTCAAGGGAATGGTTTTTGTCATTGTTTCATTGATAGTTCCATCCTGTCCCTGGCCCAAATTGGGGTAGTGAGAAAGGAGTCCACGAACAGTCCAAATGGTCAAAAGGGGAGAAGGCGGGGATGCAAGAATCTCTGTCCTTGAAGAGTTAAAAAGTAATATCAACAACACAAGTTTGCAACTGATTGGATGTTGAAGGGACATCGCCTATATTTGGGCTTTCTTTTCTACTTCTCCATATTGTTCTGATTGCTGGCAGTTGCTGGCATTGTTTTTTCTATCTCATGATGAATATTTCCTTTTCTTGTTTGTCTTTGAATGCTAGGGGCTTAAGAGATAGCACTAAAAGAAAGGCAATATTTCTGTTTTGTAAGGGTGAAAACACTAACATTGTTCCGTTACAGGAAATACACTCAAACCCAGAAGACGGGAAATTTTGGATCAACCAATTGGGTGATAAGGCCCCCTTTGATCATGGTTCCAGTAAATCAGCAGGTCTGGGCTATTTTATTTCATAACTCTCCTTGCAGTCTGGTTGCTTCTAAATGTAGCAAAATTGGTAGATGGCTAATTTATGTTCTTAAAATTGGTGAACAACATTTTATATTGATTAACATCGATGGATTTAATAACCTCACGCATAACAGACAATTGATTTCAGAGGTTTCCGACATCCTTAAAGAATTCAAGATAACTTATCCATTGGCCAATGTTGTTATGGGGGGCAGGGGGGTTTAATATGGTTAATGATGAATACCTGGATAGATACCCTCCTAAGGGTTATTGCAGCTCTCATAACCCTATCTTATCTAACTTTTGTAGTGACCACAACTTGTTAGATCCTTTGCGCTTACAGCATCCTAACATCAAACAGTACTCCTGGTTCAAACCGAATGATGTCATAAAGTCCAGAATTGACTATTGGTTAATTTCTGTCCCTATGTTACAGCTGGTTTCTGGCTGCTCTTTGTCTGCTGCTCCTCTCCCCTCGACGGGGAAGACAGAAACGAAACAAAGACAAGTCAGAAAAAGAAACAAGCTCACAACAAAAACTGGAATGTCTGAATGGAGAGATGAAACCAGATGATCCTGCTGAAGATGACTACACAGACTCAGTAAATGAGGAGTACTATAAACTATGGTCTGCGGAATCTCCCAGAAATGGAGTGTATGATGCCATGCCAGAGCCATTCAGTCTGGATCTAGACGTTGTTGCAAGTGAACTTGCTGGATAATCAGAGACAGTTGAGTTGGGAGAAATGCAACCTGCTGGAAAAGAACCAGAACAAGAACCTGACACAGAAGGAGATGGATCAGAGTCCGCAAAGGAATCAAGAGGACCTGAGTTTTCCTGAGACATGTCAAACCCAAGACCTGACATGTGATGAAACCCTGGATGTGCAGAGTCCTTCACAACCATCAAGACTGGAGACTGAGACTGAGACTGTGACTGAGAGAGTCCAGAGAGTCAGGAGAGCTCCTCCTCACCGGTAGCCCAGGTCAACCAAGTGTCATAGCAACCCCCACTATAAGATATGTTTCTTGTCTTTTTAAGTGGATGGGGAGTCCTTTATTTACCTGATTAGGTACTGTGTTCTTTTTTGCCTGAACATTCTATATGTTGCACTATGTTTATTACGTTCTCTTAAGGAGTTAAGTCATGAGGGCTTGCCTTGTTTTGGTGGGGGGAGAGTGTAATAACCTGATAAATATCAGTATTAGTACAGTTGTTTTCTTCATGATAAAGCACGAGAGTTGTCTTTTGCTGATAAAATGCCTGATTGTATTTTCAGTTGTCATATTGGAATGATGTAAAACTGTAGAAATTTAAAAAGGCATAATTATTTGTTTGAACTACATTAATAATTTACTGGTAAAATATCAACATTTTCTGTGTTTAAATATTCTGAAAAAATGTTAAAATACTTCTGCCACGCTGTGTTTAGTTAGTGAGTTAATGACTTGGAAGTGTTGGTTCCGGGTGACCTTGTGCAGCGAGGCAAGAAACAGGAAGTATAGAGAGAGAGGGACGGGAGAAGACGCAGAGAGAACGTGGCGCAGCGGAGCTGTAGACTCATTGGAGAGTTGCTAAAGACTCTGTTTCAGTTGTCTTACTTTATCTTCCTGTTGGACTAGAAACGGTTGCCAGTTAGTACGCCGAGAATTGCGTGCGTTTTGGGACTGTTTTGCCGTCGACAGAGTGTGGTTTTTCCACAGAAAGGAAGCTAGCCGAGTTAGCAGGGCCGCCGCCATTAGAGGAGACACGAGGGCTGCCGACCTTTCCCCCCAGAGCTGACAGACGCGAGGAGTTTCTGCAGGTGCCACAGGTGCAAAGGCTGGGTGGAAGAGAAGTCATCTTTCTTCCTGACGGTGTGTGAGTTTACCTGGCTGTCCATCGCTGCTTTGCTGCTTGAGACTGTGGAATATGAGAGGGATTCCTGCATGGTAGGAGTTGTTTCATTCCCCAAAAAGGAGGTAAAGGCGTTCCCAGGCATGAAAATCCCTCAACTTTCTGCGAAATTCGCCGTTTTGAAATCAAATTAGGTGACCTACATGAATCGTGTAAATCCGATGAGATTTTTTTGGGGGCAGGGTTATGGACGTGACATGGAGGTATACCAGAGATTATCAGTGAACTTCGTACATGTGGGCGCGCCTGAAGAGAGCCTTGAATTCAATAAAAACATTCAGTCTTGAAGCACGAGAGCACTGAAATATTAGCGTGAAGGGCTCCTCCGTGTGCCGGTGAGCAGAAAGACGCAGCACATGAGACAGGGATCCTGAATTAATCACTGTGTGTTTTTATAATTCAAATGGTGTCTCGTTGGCTCATGTACACAGTTTAAGTGAACATAACGATTTAAAAAATGATGATTCAGTCTTTTGGTTAATTGAAACACAACATTCCTGAGCAGTCCAGCTCTTGTTTTTACTTACTTTTTCTAAATGATGAATTCTGTTGTGTTCAGTCTTATGTAGTTGCTACTTTACACCACCAGATGGCACTTCCATAAAGCTTGACTTATGTACAACCCAGAGATTCAGCATAGAGGAAGGAATTCATGATGATGACTAAGCCATACTGCTGCTGTAGCTTGTGTATAACTTAAGTGTTGGAGTTACCGGAGTTGCTGAATTAAACACCATTAGTTACAGTTACTGCCTGCTTTTAGTTTACGCACCAACACTACATTTTGGCGACGAGTAAACCTACGTGCTCTATCACTACTACATCATGGCTGGAAACGTGCCTCCACCTCCGATGTTTTTGCTGTGCCCGGGAGATCCAGCAACGCCCTTCGACATGTGGATGAAGTTTTTCAACAACTAAATGCTGGTTATAAATGCAACTGGAAATGCTTAGCCAGAAGCCCGTAAGAGAGCTACTTTACTTTACTGCCATGGATCCGAGGGACAACGACTTTTCTACTCGCTGCCAGATACAGGTGAGACATTTGCCTCAGTGGTTGCTGCGCTGGAGAGACACTTTACACCTAAAGTTAATGATGTTGTAGAAAGGCATATCTTCAGACAGAGAAAACAAGCATCTCATGAGACTATTACACAGTATGTCACTGTACTGCGCGACCTTGCTTTGAAATGTGGTTTTAATGGAAACAGAGACAAAATTATCTGTGACCAGCTAATTGAACATTTGACTAATTCAAGCGTCAGAGAGAGGCTGCTGCTGGAACCGCACTTAACTATGAACAAAGCTTTGACTATTGCAACACAAGTGGAATCTGCCATCTAACAAGCCAAGCTATTGATATCAGATAGCAGTGTCTCAATACAAGCTGTACATCCTCAGCAGAACTACAAAAAGACAAACAAAACAGCACCCTCGCCCAGCTGAGTCCTCCAGTGCTACTGCAACAACTAGTCGGACCCTGCTTCAGATGTGGTTCTGACAAACACCTGGCCTAATTCTTCCAGTGCCCTGCAGCCAAAAGTAACTTGCAAGTCTTGTCATAAAGTGGACATTTTGCCTGTGTATGCCGTTCATCCAAGACTAAAGATGTTAAAGAGATACACTTGTCTAAGCTAAACTGTGTTGTACTTAAGATGTCAACCAACAAGCTTGTAAACACTGAAGTGCAAAACTTGACATCAGTACACCCTGTTTCTCCTGTCAATGAACATGAACTGATTGTTGACACCAAGTTCTGCTGTGTCCCTTCTGCCCACAACACATCTATGATCGATACTTCAGCCACACTCCTCTGCTTCCACCTATTCACCAGCTAGGTGACTTGCACAAAGAAAAGGATTCCTGTGCTTGGCTGCTTACAAGCTACAGTGTCACGGGACATTTAATTGCTTCAGCCTCATTCTTCATTGTGACAAAGGTACACCTATCTTAGGTAGGGACCTTATGGACGCTTTAAACATTTGCATCAAGGGTAATGCTGTCCTTCCTCCAGAAATGTCCATAACTACTACACCAATATCCTGTGTTTCAACTGCACCTGACACCAACTGCCCAATTGCTTCCCCTGCTCCTGTGTTGATTATGAACCCTGCATCTGCATCCTTCACCCCTGCTGCTCCTGACATTGGCTGTGCAAACAACTTTATACACAAGGTGAAAACTGACCCTACTGTTTACAGTAGGAAATGTTTCAAAGTGTGTGTTTGTTTTGTACCACTTCTCCTTGCACCCTCTCCGCTCTTATGTTGCGGACACACCAAATGCAATTTTGCATTTTACATACCTGTACGCCAAAAACTACGACACCGGCCTTTTGCTGTCAGAGATGCTGTCTCAATAGAGTTGAACCACTTACTGAAAGCTGGCGTCATTGAGAGAATCGATGCTTCACCCTGGGTTTCACCTATTGTAGTCACAGGAAGGGAAAGTGGTGGTATACGGATGTGCGCTGACCTATGTGAGCCAAACAAAGCTGTGGTCACAGACTGCTACTCTCTGCCTCATGTAGATGAACTTTTCGCAAGCCTACAAGGTACAAAGATGTTTTCCACTATTGACTTGGCTAATGCATACTATCAGCTCCCTCTTCATGAAGATAGCAGAGACCTCACAGCATTCATTACTCATGAAGGCCTCTTCAGATACTGAAGAGTTCTCTATGGACTTGCCTCTGCACCCTCAGCCTTTCAGTAAATGATGGTGGACATCCTCAAGGGACTTCCATGGGTCCAAAACTATCTGGATGACCTCATTGTTTATGGCCACACCCCTGCTGAACATGACCAAAACCTGGAAACTGTCCTTCCTAAGTTAAAAGAGGCTGGACTGGTACTCAACGACAACAAGTGTCACTTCAGGAAGCCCTCCTTAAGGTTTCTTGGTCATACCATTACAGGAGATGGTATTCTTCCTAATAACATATCGATGCTGTGCTGAAAGCTCCTTTACCATCTGATGCTGCTGCTCTTAAGTCGTTTCTGGGTCTAGTGTCTTGGTACTCAAAGTTTCTACCTAACTTTGCCACAGTTGTAGCACCTATGCGTGCATGTGTCAGTGACAAAAACACATACTCATGGACTGATGAAACTCAAAATAGCTTTGAAGAAATCAAGCAGCTTCTTGTAAACAGTCCTGCACTTGCTTTGTTCAACCCCTCATTACGCTGCGTTATATCCACAAATGCCAGTGATTATGGACCTGGTGCTGTATTTGCCCAAGTGCAGCCTGATGGCACTGAGAAACCAATGGCTTTTGCTTCCTGCACACTGACTGAAACTGAACGTAAATATTCCACTGTTGAAAAAGAAGATCTCTTCTGTGTGTGGGCTGCAGACAAATGAAGAACATACCTTTGGGGTCGCTGCTTTACTCTCCGTACAGATCATCAAGCATCGACTACAAGGGAATCGGTCGAGCTGGTATGCGTGTTGCACGCTGGTCAGCACGCCTGCTCTGTTTTGGTTTTTGATATCATCTATCGACATGGCTCCCAGAACTACACAGCTGACTGTCTGTCACGCCTTCCATTACCTGTGCCCTCAAACTCCATTCGAGATGCAGAACCAGAGATGGTGGCACAGATCACAGCTACACTGAGCTCCCTCCCTGTAGCAGACTTTGACTCCGCCTGCTCCTCCTGCCCTGAACTGTCTGCCTTGATCTCAAAAATACATAATGGCTGGCCTCCTTCCATTAAATCAGTAAGTAATGTCCTTGCTCCATACTACAAAATCAGACATGGACTGTCAATTAAAATCAAATACATCCTCAGAGGCTCACGTCTCATTGCTCCAGTCTCCTTACGACACACACTGATCACACCTGCACATGAGAGTCACCAAGGGATTGTGCACACAAAACAATGCCTGCGAGACCTCTACTGGTGGTCGAAGATTGACTTACAAATACAGTCCTGCATTGCTGCATGTGTTGACTGCCTGTCAAATGATAAAACAGCCTGTGCTCATCCTGCTCCTCTTTAACCTGTCCCACTGCCTGATAGGCCATGGAAGAAACCTGCTCTTGTTATTGTTGGACCTTTTGAAACAGCTACTCCTGCCTGCAGGTATGCCATCACACTGACTGATTACTACTACTGACTGATTACTCTCTGCCCCATACGCGGCTACAGTAATAACTGTTCTTCTAGTCAACACTGAGATCAGGGACATTTGCGGGAACAGCTTTAACCGGGGACAGGCCAAAACAGGGATTGTCCCCGGAAATCGGGGTTCGGGGATGTCTGGTCACAATAACACACACACACCCACACACACACACACACACACACACACACACACACACACATACACACAACAGCCCTTCGCCCTACCGACATGAAATGTCCCTCTTTATTAACGTTTTGGCTGCTTCTTACCGGGCTGACAGTGGCTATTCTGACCTCCTCAATCTTTCCCTGGGACTCCTCAATCTGTCCCTGGGTCATCTCCACCTTCTACGAATCTCCTGGTCCTTCCTTCTCCAGCCCTGCACCTGCTGCCGAAGACAAAATTGAGGTGCCGGCAGGGGCAAACATATCTGTAAGTTTGGCACATTTTGCTGCTTCCACTTGAAGGCTTTTCAGCCTTTTTTCACTCCTCCACCTCCGGTCAGGTCAAACGGCAAAATTTGATAACATTTTTCAAGCCAAGGGGCACGGTAGGGGTGGGCCGAGGAGGACTGAGATTTCGTTGGATTAGCCCAATGTCCTTCAAGAAAATCAACCAATGGGCCGTCGCAGTTGCTTAAAGGTCCGTTCACACCGAACGCGACTTGTGCGACCCCGGCGGCCACTCTCCATGCAGAGTCAATGTACAGCCACGATCAGCCACGACAACTCGCGACCAGATCTCACGCGATGCGACGGACGCGTTCTGGGCGACTTGGTCGCATGTTTTGAGACATTGGGGCGGCGCCCCTGTTGCTGCAGATGGGAACTCTGGGGTTGCTTTGGATGCAGAGCAGGTCGCCGTGCTCCGTCGCCAAAGTTGAAATATTTGAACTTTTCAGGCGATGTCGCGCCATGAGAGCCAATCAGCGTTGTGTGGGTGCGTGATTGACACCTGTGACAGAGTGACAATCTGTGTCCGTGTGGGGAACATTAGTTGATGAGTACATTAGTTCCACCTAGACGGACCGCATTGAACTCATAGAAGATGCTGCTGCAGGGCCATCAGCTGCAGTGTTTTGTGGTTGGTAGTTGAATGAAGAGGATACAGTTGGAATAATGTCAGAAATACGTCCTATTATATGATATATGATATTATCACGGGGTGAAACTTGAGCAGGCGTGACGTCACTGAGCGACGACGACAGTGACAAAATGAGCTATGAACAGGTGACAGGACTTGGGTTTGCGACGCAATCTTGGTCGCCAAAGTTGCGTTCGGTGTGAACGCACCTTAAGATGATTTACAACATACTTTATTGGTCAATTTATGACAGCTCCACCCCGGGCCAGCCCAAAATGTGCGTCGGCCCACCGGGCATTGCCTGGTATGCTCAATGCCCAGTCCATGCTTGCTGGCCGCTCTTCTTCTGACCGTGTTGCGCATCTCATGCTGCGTTCCAGGCAACCCGTAACTCGGAAATTTCCCAGTTGAAATCTCCAAGTTCCGACCTGAAAGCATTCCAGGCAAATTAAGACTTCGGTTTGAGCGAAAGGAATTCTTGTATGTAAACAAACCAACAAACATTATAAGATTTATGCTTAATCATACAAATCACCAAAGGAGCCTGCAACTTGCTCATTTGGGTAAAACGGAGGAGGGGAAACAGCGCATAAGGTAACAGAAGCTTATACATTATATTTCACGGTATTTGTCATTATTTAGAGGCTGCCATATTGTTTAGGCAGTGATGTGACGTCACAAGTCATACCTCGGAGTACATCGATCTGGTACGAGTTCACGGGTGGGAAGTAAGAAGTTTGACTGGGGTTCCAGTGCACTTTCACGAGTTACAGGTGGGAAAAACACGAGTTACGGGTTGCCTGGAATGCAGCATTATACGGTAGGAGGCGGTGTGCATGTTTGAGCTGTAGCAAGAGGAGCGACAAGAGGAGCGACAAGGGGAGTGTAAAGGTTGTGCATGTTTTCAGAAACAGCGGGAAAGCCACCATGGCCAAATCTGTGCCAGAGCTGCCGAGGGAGGCCGCAGCTGCCCTTGAACGGCAACAGACCCAGCCACAAACAGCAGCTTTGGTCTGAAGTCTGTGTCCTACCCCGTCGTCAGCAGCAACAACACTGACAACAGCACCTGCTCCTGAGCGCCAAAATGCTAGAGGTAAGATTTCAAGCTAACAAGCTAAAATGCGTACAATTGCAGGCCGACTGATTGTAAATTACGTCCTTACTGACGCATTTTGTATGTTCGTTGCATCTGGGCCACCACAATATTATCTGTAAAAAAATATGGCCAAAGGGCGTGAGCATACTTGCAAGTTACGCATTAATAACCTGGGTTGGGTCGGACAATGGGGAATCAGTGTATCATTAGTTCACTCAATTTTCAAATAAAACCAAAA
This sequence comes from Cetoscarus ocellatus, assembly GCA_037902135.1. NCBI lineage: Eukaryota > Metazoa > Chordata > Actinopteri > Labriformes > Labridae > Cetoscarus > Cetoscarus ocellatus. The sequence continues at coordinate 1,128,148 of JBAMNC010000769.1, forward strand.
ATGAAACAATGACAAAACAAATCCTTTTCTCAAAATTCGTCTCTAAAATGAAAATGAAAACTCGGATAACGACTCAATCCGTGTATCATTCATTTACTCGATTTTCAAAATAAAGCAAAAAATGAAACAATGTGAAAAATAATTATTTTCTCAATATTCGTTTTTAAAATGAAAATGAAAACACGGATAACAACTCCATTTCCGATTTCCGTTTTTGTACTCAAATAAAAAAAATGTGAAAATGGATAACAAGACGTTTTTTTTTTTGACAGTTTTTATCTGTCGAAAGTTGCGTGGTCCGCAAGTGAAGTTTATCCAGATGTTAAGAGTAACATAACCATAGATACACATAGAAGACTAGATACGTCAGTGCGCTGTAGCAGCCCGTTAAGCGACGTGCCTACATGGCGGCCATCTTGGGTAGGTCAACGTTCCCATTAAAGGCATGTATGTACATTGAAAATAAATCATAACTTGCTCATTTCTTAATGGATTTTCATGTGGTTTAATTTACTGTAAACATCAAAACATGCACCATAACTACATTACATTTGATTTAAGAAAAAAAAATTCTACCAATGTTGCCTACAATGTTACCCTTTCAGTCTAGAGGCCAGGAAATCTTTTATGTTCAGCCATTCTATATATAGATTAACGTAAATACATACATATATTGTTATTAGTATAAAAACAGAAAGATAAACATACATAGAAACTATGTTTTTAGATTGAAAGATTTAATGGTAAAGGTAAAAAAAGTAATCATTTATATCATCATTTATATTTATTTGCTCTCTCTCTCTCTCTATCTCCGTGGAGATAGAGGCCAGTTTGTCATCATCAGTTTGTCATCATCATTGTACAGCCCCAACTCCAATGAGGTTGGGACATTGGGACAAGCTCTCAACAAGATTTAATAATGAAAAAAAGAGCAAAAACTATTCTTACTTATGAAATGTTATTCCTTGTTTCCTCGTTTCAATCGTATGGCGTATTTTACAATTGTTTGCAGCGCAATGTGCCAGCATCCTTATTGTTTTCGTCTTCGCCCCTTCTACAACCACGGAATGCCCTGACATTTTGCCCCCACTAGCTTAGCTTCAGCATAAGCACGCAGGTGACCTCATCACCAGAGGCCATTATGAAGTGCATGGTGACAGCATCTCTGAGGAAAAATCAGCATCTGCCCCCTGGTGATATTATTGGCTTGCTGCGCTTTTAGCCCATTTCAAAGCCTCATCCGTTGTAATTAAGTACAAGTTTGATGTTCTCGTATTAAATCTATTGATTTCTCATGTTTTTGATTTTTAATATCTGCGATATACTTCAGGATGAAATGTTTCTCTATGAATTGAGTTTCAAATTCTCATTGTATATATGTTTGTCTATGTTCTTTTAGAGTGTGACTTTCCTTTACTGGAAGCATTAATGAAATATTTTGCTAATTCTGTAAATTGTATTTAGTTCAGAATAAATGTATTTGTCATTACCATGAATCAATAAATAGCCCTTTATTTCAATTTTCAAACTAAATTCTAAACACATATTACAAACAAGGTCAGCTTGGATTCTGCAATGTTTCATCAATCAGTTTTTATTTGTACAGCACCAGTTCATAACAAGTGTTATCTCAAGACACATTACAATAGAATATGCTTAAGCCAAATTCTTCATTTTATAGATACACAAATAAAAATACATACAATGTATATACTATACATAGTATATAAAAGAATATATATACTAATTTTGTATACATATACATACAGACATGTATCCATCCAGGCAGAGACAAAGGGACTAACATCGAATGCAGACTCAGTCAATCAATTTTTATTTAAATAGCACCATATTTGTTGTCTATAAATTTATTAAAAGTAAGCCCCTTGAGATGTGGCATCTCATTTTCAAGAGGGTCCTCATGTCTATATGGTTGTAAAGATAGTTACTGTGGATGTATGATCAATAACAGCCGTAGATAGAGAGATCAGTCTAATACTAACGTTAATGTCTGTAATGAATACAATCTGGCAGGGACTGATTTTGATTAATATAGCAGCATCTAGTTGAACTTACATAAAATGGGTTGAAGTGGTATAAAGGTATGAATGTATGTTAAATGATGTCATTTTTGTCCTCAATGCATAGTTTCAAAGGGAAAACAGCATCAAATGAAATATTTTTTATTTAATTTCATTTAAACTGTGAGGTAAAAAGAAAAGAAAAAGTAATCATCCTTCTCCCTAATGGTTTTAAAGACACTGTAGTCCCTGTAGATGTGCTTTATGAGAATATCATCTTTTTCAAACACAACAAAATCACACTATTCCATACCTGTCACTAAGAGCTGGCCTTGTACCTGCCAGTAGTAGCTGTGGCTCTACTTTAGTTTATAAGACGCCACTCTGCATTTTCAAGTAGCTACAATCCACATAGCTCTTTGCATTTGGGCTTTTAACTTCCAGCAGGCCGAATGGTGGACTCCCTCTTGGATCAAACACCAGACCCTCAGGAGACGTTCCCAACAAAGGGGCATCTGGATGAACAACAAACCCACAAGGCAAGTAATTAGTGTTTTTGATTTGACAATATTGTTGGATGGCAACTGATTCTAAAGCCAGTCCCCTCTTCATTGCCGCTGTTTGAGTCAATTCCTTCTGAATTCTGTGCGCCAAATTTTCCACTGAACTATGACCTCTGACGTGGCATATTTCTCTTAAAGGAAGTTATTCTTGGCCTCCTGACACTGTGCCACTCTACACTGTTGGTCTGCTCCCTGATGGCACCCTCTATTTGTCTTGCCATTTGTGATGTAGTGACAAGTGACTGAAGATGGAGATGCTGCTGGTGACTGCACACAAATTGACAACTGCTTGGCTCCAGTCTGCAGCCATCTACAGGTAGAGGTGGTGGTGGAGTGGCATCGGGATGGCATAATATTACCCGGCTCACTGGCAATGGATGCTGGTAGGAGATGGGACTACCTTCCTGGACTTTTCCAAAGGCTTAATCGACCAGCGGGACATGCGCGCTAGTTGACATAGTGGTGATGAGGGTAGAAATGTCTACTGAGAAGTCCCTGTACACTTCATCAACTTTAAAGACATCTGGATCAGGCAGCTCCCCGCACACTGCCTTGTAGCGTTTACTCCTTTGAAGAATACATTTTGACAATTAGGACTTGAGGAACAATGTTACACTTAAATACACTCACCAACAAACACACATTAACTGTTTTGGCATTTTCAAAAGGACTGCATTGATAATCTGAGACTGGTTTTCTGATGGGTTTAAGAGGTGCTGCATAGATATATTTTTAATTCCGGTGTCTGATACCACAGCGAACAACTGCTCTCTTTGCTCCTTATATAACAGGCATTCCATTAAGACATGTTCGACAGTCTGTTGCTTTTTGCAGATCCTGCAGACCCCATCCTCATGTCTTACCATCTTTGAAAAGTCCCATGACAATCCACAGTATCCTAACCTGAGTCTGGCCATGATTACAGTTTGTCTCCTTCCTTTTCCAAGATAGCACTGTTGAGTATATTATTCTGTATGTAGAAAAAGTGGTGTCCTTTCTCATTTTCCCACTGCTTCTGCCACTGTGCTGTAAACTTCTACTGTAAACTTTGCCAGTTTATCTGCCGTCTCATTTCCATCCACTCCCACATGGGCAGGCACCCAGATAAACCCCACTGACACTCCAGCCTTTTCAATTCTATACAACAGAGTCAATAATTCAATAATTAGATCTGGTCGGGCTCCTAAATTCCTCTTTTGCAATGTTTCTTAGACTGATGCTGATTCAGAACAGGTAACTGCCCCCTCTGGCCTGAACTCCTCCACCCACATTAGTGCCCAGATAATAGCAGTCAGCTCCATTGTATAGACTGAAACCCCCTCAGACAGTCGGATGAGCTTTACAATGTCGTATTCTGGAATGAAAAAAGCAAACCCAGACCTGCCACTCTTAGGATCTTTAGCCCTGTCTGTATAAATTTGGAGAAAGCCTCTCCAGTTAGTCTCTAACCTGCGCATCATCATATATCATAAAACATGCTCTGATCAGATTTAATACAATTCATAATGCTGAAGTCCCAGGGTTCCAGGGTTCCCACTCTTTTCTAGAAATCATTTTCCAGGGCTTTTCAATGACTTTTCCAGGACCCCCCCCCCCCCCCCCCCCCCCCCCCCCCCCCACACACACACACACACACACACACACACACACTTTGCAGTGTCCTTTTCTACAGTTGTGCCTTACATTTTTGACATTTACTCAGATTGCTGTTTATCCCTCAATCTAACAAATCTATGAAAGATCATACATTCTCTGACATTCTTAGAAATTCTGACAAATTTATCATAGAATAGCACAATGACACCCACAGATTCCAGTGTCATATATTGAAATGAAGTTACAATATTTGTGTGGGCAATTCTCAGGTTAATCTAGCCTTCTAAAAAACAAGATTAAAGGTTGATGACCAATATCTCTAGCTAGCTCCACCGTATCACATTGAATTTAAGATTTATTTATTTCTAACTCTGGGGCATTAACATTGTTTGCTAGCTTTCTTTTTATTCTGGCTTTTATGTAGTGTCTCACCATCATCAATATATGGCTACACTTTTGTTTTTTTTTAATCTGTTTTTTTATAAATAGATTTTGTTGATTTACTGTTTAAAATTCTGTAGGTTTCATTTACTTATATTGTATGGCAAGTATTATATTCACAAGTGCAAGTGGAGTCAAAAACCTCCAACAATACAGCAGTTTATAAAGGAAGTACAGTTTTATATGACCTCCTTACACAGTGTAAAAGACAAAAGAGCAATGAAGACTCTGGACAGTTGCGAATCCTTTAACATGTTTAATTAATTTTGCAGGTACCCTAAATGTTTATGTATATATGTACATTTGTATATATTGTATATTTGTATATACACTGGTGTTTGTATATATTGTAATGTATATATTGTGTGGTGGACACTATCAATAAAAAAAAAGACATAAAAAAAAAAAAAAAGAGTTCATCGGTGGGAAGTTACGAGTTCGACTGCCGTTCCAGTGCACTTTCACGAGTTACAGGTGGGAAAAACACGAGTTACGGGTTGCCTGGAACGCAGCATAAGTCTTTTAACCAAGCTTCTCTACTATGCTTTTGAGCAAACACTATATGGGTAATCTGTACTGTGTTTAATGAAGGCATCTTCTGCTGGGCAGGCTTCCTGCACGTACAAACACATTGTATTTACGTTGTTTAATAACCATAATATTAATATTAATTATTTGAAACATGTACATAATCGCTTGTTTCGATTATTCACGATTTTATACTGTATGTATAAAATCTTTAAAATAACTATACCTATTATAAAAAAAATGATATGAAATATTGCAAATGAAAAAATACATTAAATAACTAGTAAATTATGCAGTTATGATTTACGGTACATATGTTACTGCAAAATTTAAAAATCTATATATACAGTATATACATATATATATTTATATATATATGTACACACACATATATGTATATCTATATATGTATATATATATATATATATATATATATATATATATATATATATATATATATATATATACACATATATATATTTATATATATTAACTATATTAAATATATCTTAAATATTTTAACAGTGTAAAAGAACACACTTGTATGTAGGTCTGAACTGAATAAAGCAAAGCACATTTGTCTTTCTAAAAATACATGCTTAAATGTGCATTAAACTGTCTGCAGCTCGTCAAAAATGTGCTTCAACACCTGATTTCCATAGGATCCCACGACATTACCAGCCATGGGTCCAAAGGACCATCAAAAGTGTGGAAGCATCACTGATAAACGATTGACATGTTTTATGATTAATGTTATAATAATAATAATAATAATAATATTTTAAAATTATTTGGGGCATTTTAAGTCAATTTTTCCATTTTAAATATCTTCAAATAGAAATTGTATCTGCCTTACGAGGAGTTTTTCCATTTCTAACTATACTTAGGACTTTTTGTGTGTTTTTCATAGTTCCTGCAGTCATAGCTTTCGTCTTTGTCCCATTTCTTACTTCGATTTACTGCTTGAGGTTAAAATTGTGTCTTTGTCTTAATGGTTGTCTGACTTTTTTGCAGCAAAAAAATATTCAGATTTTCATGGACCCCATCTGACCATCCTGAAGAAATACTTCGCTTTTGCTGTAGGCCTACATAATGGCAATTTAGTTAAACAAATGAAAACATGCAATCTCTCAGACTAAAGTGGGTGTAGTCTGCGACGTTTTTAAACCAGAAATGAAGGGCCACAGAGTTTAATTCGAACCACAGATGCTGCCGTCACAGAAATTTGGGGGTTATTTGCCCTGATGTGCTCTATGTGATTCCGGTAACACAGCCGGTCCGCAAGGGGCAGATGTGTTTTCACCGTAACTGGAGGAGAAGAAGGAATTGTGCAAGCTTCCGAGAAAGTCATTTGTGCTTAGACGAGCTCCACCAAACCGAGCGGCAGAAGGAACATGGCGTCTTTCAGCAAACACCTAACAGCGAAAAACTCCTCTATAGCAGGCGGTATTTTGATGTTGTTGTATCTTTTGAAACAAAGAAAACGCGTTCCCAAAGAAGACGGGTAAGTGGTGACAAGTAATTGTAAGGTATGCTTTGAAGTGCTGTCTGAGAAGCGTCTGCGTGAGCTTTTAAGAGCTATCAGCATGCTAATTCATTGCCACTTGCTAGCTGTTCTGACAACTGACAGCGACTTTGTGCTGGGACACCCCTGTGATCTCTAACAGTTTATACAAGTCCAAAGTACTATCAGTAACATTCCGTGAGCTTCAAAAATATCACACCAAGGACTTGCTTCTTGCTTGGCAAGGATTGTTCAATTCATGCCACCACGGATTTCCTTGTTGATTTGAGATGTCTTTGTATTGAGCTCTTTCATCGTATCCTTGTGACCTGCCTATCCCGTTTGGCAGGCTTAAGAAAGCAACTCTCTCTTCTATACTGATCGAAAAAAAACTTGCTTAATAACTAATAAATCGGGATTCATATTTATGCAAAAAGAACTCTCTAGAAGTTTTTAAAGAAGGATTTGTAGAGAATTTTGAACGATTGCCGTCCCTTGGCCTTTAATTGCTTCTCTGCTGAGCGCGTTTCCTCGAGAGGTTACCTGTAATATATATTGCCTAAAATTTGTAATAAATTGTACGTACACACAGTAAACAAAATCCAAATGCTGGGTAAAGTTATCATCTCAAGGCAATTTCTGCTAGACTGAATTGAGGCATGTCTCAGGAAGCTCTCTTGATATTTTATATTTGGTGCTCTGTATGATGTGTTTATGGGAATGAAGAAGCTTAATTTCAATAAAACTTGAACACACAATACTTGAATTTCTTCATATGTTTTTGAGACTGATGGATAAAGGTGCCCCTGCAGTTTTTTTTTCTACATAAAGCGCTGAAAAACACATTCGTTTGCCTGTATGACTTTTAATTTGCTGTTAAATAATGAACAACTACAGATTTCCCTCTTCCTCTCTCTTTAAACCGTTCTTGGTGCGTCATTGCCATTTAGTTGAAACAGTGTGAAATTATTTACAGTTTTTAAAGCATATTGGACGTGCATCCATGTTCACTTCTATAAAATCAACCCAAATAATAAACAATAGAAATTCAGGTCCATACAATAGAAATTCAGCTCAAATGTATATCAACGATATGCAATTAATTTGGAGATTGTGAATAAATCTAAATTAAATGAACTGTTTTCAAATCATAACTCTGTACCGTGTGAGCACAACCTGTTTGAATTTAATGAATAAGCATTTGGTGAAACAATTATTAGCATAACTGAGTCCATTTACTCAACCTCCATTCCTTATTCATTAATTTTATTTTACATCAAAATCAGGGTTTGAGACGATTGAGGTTAAATAAGATTTTAAGAAAAGCATTTGTACTGTTAAAGATAACATATGTTTGTTTCATTATATGGAAAAAGATATATACAGAAACATACAAATATAAATATATACAAAACAATCATTGTGTTTATCATACTATCTGGGCACTTTTTAAGAGGTTATAATACTATTTCTACTAGGAAACTACAAGACAACACAGTAAAAGTTTTCAAAATATGTATTCATATGCAGTAGTTGCTACTAGTCATGTTCATTGTAAAGTGTCTCTTCTCCTTCTAGATAAAACAAGAGAAGATTGTGTATGTACATCCTAGCTGAAATGATTAAATATGTGTATTAAATAAATTATTTTTGCCTTAAATCAAATGATCTGCCTTTTTGTCTTTCTTTCTTTTAAATTTGCAGTAGAAAAGGAGGACCAGACATACTGCTGAACACTGAGGTGGAAAAATTTCCCGTTTTCTGAGCCAATAACTTTTCCTTAAAATTAGTTATGGGAAAAGGTGCATCTGCTTTGCAGTTCAACTTTGTTATGTCTCTTTCTCTAGAGAGATGGCAGAAAAGACCGAGCAGCAGTTGATAAGGTCTTCTTCCTCCGTATCCTCCGTATCCTGCATATTATGATACCTCGAGTTTTCTGCATGGAGGTAGGACATGAGACCAGTGTTTGGCTGGTATGGTCATTATAGTGATGTCTAATTTGATATTTGTGTTCAATTTAAACAGTGGTCAAGATGATCAGAGTTCCTGAATTTAAATGCTTTTAGTGTAGGTAGAAGAGTAAGAAGAAATATCATGGGCAGAAAAAGGTTGTGTTTCAAAAGAAGTTACTGCATGCCCTTAGAATCTTACGTGTACTGTTCAAAATGTTATTCACACAGTAGAGCCCTCTGACACAGAAACATCGGGTCCAAAAACCAAGGTCACTAACAACATGGCTCTCTAGTTCCATTTAATCTTATCTTATCATGGCAATAAAGATTTTGCATTTTGCAGTGTTTTACAGGCTCGGCTAATATTTCTTTCAACTTTTTTCTTCATCACAGACAGGATACCTTATCTTTATTGCTGCCATGTTGGTGGCCAGGACCTACTGTGATGTATGGATGATCCAGAATGGCACCATGATTGAAAGGTCAGTGTCTGGCTAAATGCCAAGGTAAACATTTTCATGTAGGAAAAAAGAAAGTTTTGAGTTAATTTCTTTAGCTGTATATTTTTGGTTAAATGTAAATAAGTTTTTTACTAATACTAAATGATTTGCATTCAACTTGCCTCTGTTATCGAAGAGATAGATTGACCAGGGAACCAGTGTTGATAGTGCTGATTTTAGTTTTTGCTTTTATTTACACTAACCAAACTTTGTGGATAACCCCATTTCTGATTTATTTCAAATATTTCAACCACATGCTTTTCTACAGAAGAACAAAACATTTTGTGTAACAGTGTAAATCCTCGGTGAGTTACATTGGAATCGGGTAGCGCTACTATACAGTGTCAACTTTTACTAAACCCATTTCTGTACCATTCTTTTAACTTCAGAGCAACAGTAGCTCTGCTAGAAAATACTGTAGATTACCAAACTCGCAGAACAGGGCTAACGAGATTGCAGAAGTCGGCCTTTGGCAGCTACAGTTGCATTACTAATTAAAAAGCTTGAAACAGCACAAACATGGGTCAGGAGTAGGGTTGCAATGGTTGTTTTGATATCCTTTTCAATTTTTTCCAACTAGTTATTGATTTGAATTCAAGAATCCTTTTTTTTCATTCATACCTTTTTCTGAAACATTAAATCATAAATAATTATTTAAAGACAAAATATGGAAAGGCCCTGCCACAACAAATAGCTGTCAAAAAACTAATAGATATATGCAGTAGGGCTGTCACTTTACCCAAAAATCAAATTTTAATTGTTTTCAGATATACACACTAATATTTCTAGATGAGAATTTTTGCCTGAGTCATACAGTTTGGACAATCTCCCAAACAGGGAGCCCATCACTCTAAAGCCGCCCACACACTGAACGCGTCTTTGCGACCTCAGCGACAACTCTCCATGTAAAGTCAATGTACAGCCGCTATGGGGCGGGGTTAACCCTCCCGCGATGCGGCGGCGGCAATCAAGGCGACCTGGTCGCTCGTCAAAGTTGAAAAAGTTGATCTTTTCAGACTATGTCGTGTGTGGCTGTGCGGCAACAGCCAATCAGCGTTGTGTGGGTGTGTGAAGGTACCCGTGACAGACTGTTTTTATTCCGGCTTACAAAGTAACAATCCATGTCCGTGTGGGAAACATTAGTCAGTGAGTACATTAGTTCTGCCTAGATGGACCGCAGAGAATTACAGACGATGCTGCTGCAGGGCCATCAGCTGCAGTGTTTTGTGGTTGGTACGTGAGTGAAAAGGATACAGTTGGAATATTGTCAGCTTATACATCCTATTATCTGATATATGATATGATGCAGCGAAACTCGAGCGGACGTGACGTCAGTGGCTAAGTTTATATGCAGTCAATATACGGGTTAAGATCAATATTCTGGTTTCTGAAACATTCGGAATAACCCAGTTTACATGCGTGAGTAAACAGGGTTGCTCCTCTATGCATAGTATCCCGAACGAAACAGCGACGCACGGAGAACGTCATCACGCATGGAGAACGTCATGACGCAATGCGCGTCATTTCCGCTTCTTCTTCCTGTATCCAATAGCAACGAGAACAACAGTAGCAGCACGGCAGATAATGAACGGCCCAAAGCAGGTAACAGTCGGCTTCGTTTGCGCTTTGGTGCTGGTACTGACCCACCACCAGTACTTGACACTATTCTTTGTCAGTTTCTTCATTTTTTTTATACACATATTTTTATTGGGAACCAATACATAACAAAAGTCTGGTTAGAAATTACAGGGATGTATTCCCCAGAGGTTTTACCCCGTTTATTTAGAAACGTTGTGCCGGAACAGGAACAGGGCAACACTTTCCTTCCCCATCCCACCCAACCCCGAAATTCTAAAAAAAAAACAAAAAAAACAAAACAAAACAAAACAAAACATAGAAGTAGTAACGATAGCAATAATCACAACAGTAATAATAATAATGATAATAATAACTATAATAATAGTAACTATAATAATAATGATGGTAGTAGTAAAGACAGTAGTGGTAAAAACAATAGATGTAAAATAAATCAAATTAATGAACAGAAGCAAAGAAAAAAAAAAGAAGAAAAAGAGAAAGAAACTAATAATAATAATAGTAAAAGGAATAAAATAAAGTAAATAAGGTGAAGTACAACTAAAGGACATGTAGAATAGGAGAGCTAAGGGTGCACACTTTACAGGATACCAAGAATCTGAGAATCAGTTGGGATCCAGAGAAGTAAGATTATTTACATACGAGATGATAGGCTGCCATCTTTTGTAAAATTTAGCACTCGAGCCTCTGAGTGAATATTTCATCTTTTCTAGTGACAGGAAAGACATTAGATCGCTCAGCCAAGATGTAGGAGCTGGAGGGCTGGAGCTTTTCCACTGTAACAAAATTCGTCTGCGTGCTATGAGTGAAGCAAAAGCAACGACATCCAAATGTGACCTTGTCAAACTGGATGGTATTGGGGGTACACCAAAAATGCCCATCAACAGACCAGGTTCTAATGTGATATTAAGGGCTTTACCTAATGTTTCAAAAAAGCAGGACCAGAACTCGGTAAGTTTTGGACATAAGAAAAATGTATGCGTATGGTCTGCCGGCGCCTGACCACATTTGTCACACACATCGCTCGTACCAGGAAAAAGTCTACTGAGCTTAGCTTTTGTGAAATGCATCCTGTGAAATACCTTGAATTGAATTAGGTTCAGGCGGGCACAGGAGGAAGTAGAATTGACCCTGGCTAATGCCTCATCCCACCATTCATCCGACACGGTAGACCCAGGCTCACTTTCCCAGTTCCCCCTAACCCCGGCCAGAGAACCCAGACCTGAGGAAGATATCGAATTATATAAAACTGAGATCCTACCCTGCGCCTTGGGGAGCGAGAGCACCGCAGTAAGAAGGGAACCCTGCGGGAGCTGAGGGTAAGGGTGAAAGTGCATTTAAGCGTAATTACGAACCTGAAAGAAACGGAACATATGAGACTGGGGTAAATTATATTTAACTTGTAGGTCTTTAAAAGTGGCAAATGAGCCTTTGAGATATAAATCTGAGAAATGTACCAGGCCTCTTTTTCTCCATAAGGCAAAAGTCGCATCTGAAATTGGGGGAGGGAACAAATGATTGTTGCAAATAGGGCTTTGTGGAGAAGGAGCAGAGAGTTTGAAATGATGTCTGAACTGTTTCAGAATTTTCAAAGAAGAGAGCACGACCGGGTTTTTAATATAATTTGGACAAGAAGAAGTCATAGGGGCACACACCAAAGCTGCCAGAGATGATGTGCGGGATGTGTAATCCTCCATTCTACACCAATCAAGATTGGGGGAGTTGCACCAGTCATGTATTTTTTGTAAATTGACTGCCCAGTAGTAAAATAAGAGGTTAGGCAACGCAAGTCCTCCACTCCGCCGACTCCTCTGCAATACTGCTTTGCGAGCTCTAGGATTTTTACCAGCCCAAATAAATTTTGAAAATACCTGGTCTAAGTTGCGGAAAAAGGATTTTGGTAAGAATATGGGAAGACACTGGAAAAGGAACAGAAGTCTGGGCAGGATGTTCATTTTAATAGAACTGATTCTACCCATCAATGAGAGAGGGAGAGAGTCCCAACGCTTCAAATCAGCCTTAATTTCCATAACCAACTTTGTGAAATTGTTTTTATGAAGAGAGGGAAATGAGCTAGCAACATTAACACCTAAATAACGGAAACTATCATGGGCTAGTCGAAAAGGTAATGTACCTGACGGAATTTGTTTGGCTGCTTCATTAATAGGAAAACACTCGCTTTTGTCAATATTTAGTTTATAACCTGAGAAGGAACCAAAGGTTGTCAAAATGTTTAAAATGTTGTCTATGCAATTAACCGGGTCTTTGACATACAACAAAAGATCATCGGCATAGAGAGAAACTCGATGCTCCAGCCCAGCTCTACAAACACCAGTAAAAAGAGAGGAAGACTTAAGAGCAATGGAGAGAGGCTCCACTGCCAGGACGAAAAGCAGGGGTGACAATGGACAACCTTGACGCGTTCCTCTTGTTAAAGGGAAATAGTCAGATCTTTGTGAGTTAGTTGTCACACAGGCAGTAGGGGCAGAATATAACAATTTTATCTAGGAAATAAATTTAGTCCCAAAACCGAATTTCCCCAAGACAAAAAACAAATAATCCCATTCGACCCGGTCAAAGGCTTTCTCCGCGTCCAGAGTTATAACCATTTCAGCAGCTTGAGTGATGTCAGGAGAAAGCACAATATTTAACAGTCTTCTAATGTTAGATGATAACTGTCATCCTCTGACAAACCCTGTTTGGTTTTCCGAAATAATATCAGGTAGACAGGGATCTAGGCAACGAGCTAGAACTTTAGCTAGAAGTTTAACATCTGCGTTTAGCAAACTAATCGGCCTCCAACTACCACATTCCTTTGGGTCCTTGTCTTTCTTGAGAATGAGTGAGATTGAAGCTTGATTTAGAGTTGGAGGGAGGGAACCTTGTTGAAACGAGTCCCTGAACATATCTAGTAATAATGGAGCAAGTAAATTAGAAAACTTCTTGTAAAAATCGACTGGAAAGCCATCCGGGCCTGGTGCTTTGTTATTTTGCATTAGTTTAAGACAAGTCACAATTTCCTGTAACTGTATGGGTTCGTCCAAATTATTTTTAATGTTAGGATCTATACAGGGGATATCTAAACTATCTATAAAATTTTCCATTGTTGTCTTGTTTGTGGGGGGTTCAGATTTATAAAGATCGGAGTAAAAGGGGGCAAAGACTGAATGTATTTCTGTCGGATCTGTAATTGTGAGATTGGAGGAGTCATTAACTTGAGATAGAAAGTGAGAAGCAGACTGACGTTTGAGTTGGAGGGCTAAAAGGCGGCTGGCTTTTTCACTATATTCATAGTATGTCCCTTTAGTTCGTCTTAAGAGATATTCTACCTTGCTTGTAGTGAGCAAATCATGTTCACTTTGTAGTTTGACTCTTCTGGTATATAAGTCCGGACTGGGAGAACTGGAGTATTCTCTATCTATGTCGAGGATTGCATCGATCAGCTCCTGCTGTTTTTGTTTATTTTTCCTGGCCAAATGTGTGCTGTACGAAATGATGTCCCCTCGGATTACAACTTTAAAAGTTTCCCAAAGCAAAGAGGGAGAAGTTGAGTCGGTTCTATTGGTCTCAAGAAAAATATTAATTCTTTTGGAAATAAAATCACAGAACTCGTCGTTAGCTAGAAGACCTGTGTTGAATCGCCATTGGCTCTTAGTGTTAGTGTTAGGTGAGAGTGATAAGTCTAAAATGTGGGGGGCGTGATCAGAAATAACAACAGCAGAGTACTCAGTGGATTTTACAGCGGAGAGGAGGGACCGATCTACAAAAAAATAATCAATACGAGAATAGGCTTGGTGGACTTTAGAAAAATAAGAGAACTCTTTTGTAGCTGGATGGAGGAAGTGCCAGGGGTCGATGCAGCCCAACTGATTTATGAGGGAAGACAGAGTCTTCGACATAGCAGAGGGCGAGAATGTCTTAGGATGTGAACGGTCAAGCCTAGGGTCTATTACTAGATTCAGGTCACCACCTAAGATAAGATGATGGGTGTCCAGGTTTGGAATATGAGAAAAAAGGGAGGTCATGAAATTTGGGTTGTCCCAGTTAGGGGCATAGACGTTAACTAATACGACTGAGGACTGGTATAGCGTGCCACTTACTATCACAAAACGACCCCCAGGGTAAGATATAATCTGTGCGGGGGAGAATTGAATGCGTTTGTTAATTAAAATAGCTGTACCCCTGGATCTGCTATTAAAAGCCGAATGAAATATTTGCCCAACCCATGATTTGCGCAGTCTATTATGATCACAGTTGTGAAGGTGAGTCTCTTGGAGGAAAGCGATGTCCGTACTAAAGCCTTTCAGGTGTGAAAAAACCCTAGAACGCTTTACCGGGCCCCCAAGACCCCGAACGTTCCAACTCACCAGCCTGACCGAGGACCCATCTGTTCTTCTCTGGGACAAATTTGGATTAACCATTGATCACGTCTGGGTGAATTGCGTCCAGAGTGGAAAAAACCTTAATGATTAAGGCAGATGTAAAATGGGCATCCCAATAGCACCCAAAGGAGGAGGGAGGAAAGAAAACCCCCCCCCCCCAAAAAAAAACCTAATAAGTAGCAATAAACAATGCATTCCCCAAAAACAGAAAACAAGAGTTTGATAAGGATGTAATCCAAAACCTATCAGTGAGACAAAGCCTAAACTCGTCTTAGCAAAACATGACGAGTTGCAGGACTGAATTGTACACAACCGGTTTACTATGCAGTGGATCATGCCTCCTGGCGAACAAAAGTTTACGTCCTATGAAAATTTTAAACAGTTAACATTAGCTAGGAACATAAAGCAGACAGGGCAGAGGTAAGTATGCCAACCTAATCTTGGTAATGCGTGGGAAAGTAAGAGAAGTAAAGCACGCTAATCTCTCTGTATCTTTCTGAAACTTCTTCCCATCTTGTGGAAAACAATATGAAATGAGATTATACACAGCTAACTCCGTAGTGAGGGTGTGACAAAAGAGAGAGGTATAATTATGCCAAGCTACTTGTATGGGCCTCCAGTCAATATGCAGTAGCAGAAAATAGAAAATACACTAAAAGTAAAGTGACAGTAAAACAAAAACAAAAAAACAAAAAAATTGCGATTAGTACAATCCGCACACCTGTGTGACCATATCATATCACGTGTGGCATAAGAAGAGCCATGGACTGTAAAAGAGAGCTTATGAATTAAAGATGCCACATGTTAAAAAATAATTAAAAAAAAAAAAAAAGAAAAATAAAAAAAAAGAAAGAAAAGAAAAAGGGGCGCATCGCCCTGTCCGGCATTAATCAAGCAATGCAAGCCTTCATTTACTGTCAATTTCAACTGGAGGTGAGATGAACAAGTATAATAAAGTAAAATACCCCTTCATAACTCTATTGAGACAACAGTGGGATCGGTGGACACGCAATAGAACAGAGAGAACCTTTTAAGAGTATGTTGAGTTCAGTGCTTAATGTTTATGTCTCTTACTTGAGTCATAATTTCACGAGACCTGGATGCGCTCTCGGTAGAACAGTTCCGCTTGTTCCGGGGAGTCAAAGACATGATTCACGCCGTTGAATGTAACGCGCAGCCGGGCAGGGTAGATCATGCCGAACCGCATCCCTCTCTTAAACAGCAAGGATTTCACCTGGTTGAAGGCGGCCCGTCTCTTTGCCACAGCGGCGCTGAAATCCTCGTAAAACTTGATGCTGTGGCCCCGGTAGCTGATGTCGCGATGTTCCTTCGCCCAGTGCAATACTCTCTCCTTGTTGATGTAGCGGTGGAAACGCACAATCACCGGGCAAGCTCCTTGACGGGGTTTGGGTTGGAGGCTGCGGTGGGCTCGGTCCAGTTCCGGGCGGGAGTCTGGTAGCGCATCCCTGGTTACCTCCTTGAATAAGTCCGCCATGAACTGTCTCGGGTTGTTGCCTTCAATGTCCTTGGGAAGACCGACCACTCTCAAATTTTGACGTTTTGAACGGCAGATCAGGTCTTCCACGGCCGTTTGAAGTGTAGTATTTTCTTCTGTTAGCGAGGTTAGCTTGGTCCGCAGCTCTGCGACTTCTTGTTCTAGGCTAGCGATGCTATCCGAGTGGGCCGATAAGGCTGTTTCCATCTCCGAAATGGTAGAAGTGTGCTTGGCCACGGTACCGGTGATTGATTCAAGGGACGAGTGAATCGGGGCGAGGGCTTCGTTCAGCGAGGCGTTGAGCTCTGCAGTCATGCTTTTCCTGGATTTTTCCAGCTCAATTACAAGCGCTTCTAGCGTGAGAGGAGAGGGCCCGGCACTGGTAGCCATCTTGCTATCTGTGTCTCCAGAGTGAGGAGAGGTTTGCTGCACCTGGTTTTTTACGGCTGCTCGTGTGGATTTACTCATTCTCACGCAGAGTCAACGTGCTAGTGATTAAAACACACTGTCTCACTCAGAGTGGACTTAAAAGATGGACGTAATCAGAAAAAGTTACTGAAATAGGACGGAGGCACACACCACACGTCTTTCCACTACATCGCTCAACCGGCCCTGAGTCGTCAGTTTCTTCATTAATGGAAAACGAGAACGTGAAGAATTAGGAAACTGAGCCGGAGCTGTGTCATGTTACAACAAGTACTTCCTGTACTCAAAAGACCAAGATTCCTTGCGAAAGGGACATGCGCAGAACACAACTTAATGCTCCTTTCGATGAGGATATCCCGATCGGCGTATACATGACCGAATATTCGGGTTAGAAAAGGAGTCGGGTTTTTAAAAACCGGAATATGAGCATATTCCGTTTTTTAAAAAGGTTTTTTGGTGTTTACATGGCTGCACGCAAGCTGGTTATAGCTAATATTCCGGTTATGAAAGGTTTAATGACTGCATGTAAACGTAGCCACTGAGTGACCAAAATTAGGTTTTAATGGACACGCTACGCAACTTCAGTGGGCGACGCGATTATGGTTACAAAGTCGCGTTCGGTGTGAATGCAGCTTTAGGGCAGCTGCATTCTTTTCTGCCCTACAGTTATCGTCAGAGTATGGACCCTCAAATTATGCTGACAGCGCCCTCTGTTAGATCATGAATTGGGAGACAGCATCACCTGCATAATGGCTCAACAGCAGCATCGTGGGAACTCGAAAAGTAATTGATTTATTTCTGTTGAACCAAGAAATTCATAAAATTTTAGAAATGAAGACATTAAAAAATATCAGTACTTGGGGGAGATGAGTTGATATTCAAAAAATTACGCAACTCTGGGGAAGTTATTTTTTTCCCCCAACCCTTCCAAATATTGTGAACAAACTCTTAACAGCCATCAAAAAATGAATATATGAACCTAAGTTAAGGCAAAATATGGGCTCTTTTAAGTTTGGGATGCATAGCGAACTGCTTATAAAAGGTGATTCCATGCTGCTTCAAACATTTTGTTTATTAATTTAAATGTTCAGGCATGTTGATGCTTTCAGTCTAAACAGTCACTTTGGGACTGCTGATTTTGGGAACAATTTACAATTCATGTGAAGCCAAACCGTGAACCAAATGTTTAAACAAAACTTGTTTAAATAACTGGGTTATTATAAATTTAATTATTAAAAACACAAAAAACAAAACAAAAAAAGGATTTGTTTAACAGCTGCATTTTGGTAGATGATCTTTGGAAGACTTTTTTTTATTGTCTTTTCTTCTCAGTGTGTTTTTGTGCACTCTCTTACTTGTCACCAGCTGCACTGTATCACCTTTGGCTTGCAGTGCAGCCCAGACTTGCAGCATCAATTTAAAATATGTTGTCTGTCTGATAATTTAGGATGATGTTTGGTGAATAAACTCCATTGATTTTGTTGCCACTTTAAGTTCCATTGATTTGTTGTTGCAGCCCTAGTATGTAGCTCAGTGAATGTCTTTAACATTGCAGATCATCATCATGCGGATTTCATCCAGTGATCCATGGCCTTTTTTTACTGCTATCTGTATATTACAACACTTTCTAACTAATGTCATTAAATTTTGTTTCCATTTAAAAGACACAGAAGTAAAGGATAGCCAGATCTACTATAAGGCAGGGTGTTGTTGAGTATATTTGCTTTTTATATGTCACTTTCCTATACATTTTTGCTCATCGAAAAAAGAATTTCAAATTCTAGTCTGTTCAGGTTGTTAAACAGTGTCCATCTTTTAAACATCAGCTGCTTTATTATTTACTGCCAAGACATGTTCAAAGTTACGTTATTGAAAGAAACACTTTTATTTTTCTGCTTTAGAAAGAAAAAATGTCACACTATTTGACAATTTGAAATGTAATGCAGTTTTTAACGAGATTGTTGAAGTTTCTCTTGTAAGATTTGTAATGAAAATGATTAGGATGTTACTTTGTGCATTGCTGAACTGACAGTTTTGTTTTAATTCTCCACAGTGGTATTATAAGCAGAGACACCAGTATATTCAAGAAGCACTTTTATTCCTACATAACAGTCATACCAGGGGTAAATTCTCAGAATATGAATTCTCTAGAGGTGTAATCCAAGCTTCTAACATAGTTTTTAAATCTACTTGCTTTGACATAATGCTTTGTTGTGTTTTTTACTGCTTGTCATCTAAGGTCTACAGCCAGATAAGTAACAGAGTAACCTAGCTGGCTGTTTGGGTTCATCAACTGGTTAAGTTAAAAACATTGGCTTTCATCAGCATAACAGCGTCTTCATTCAATCAATGTATTTTCTGTTTCCATTTTTTTTGGTAGTTTTAGAGACAAAGTAGGTTGTTTCATTGTCTTTGCTTGCTTGGAGTTGATATTACTGGTATGGGTTGCTGAACCCACAAATAGGATCCAAAAATTTTTAATTAGTACATTTCATCCATGATGCATTGAACAAGTTTCAGAAAAAGCAGTATTATAAAGACGTTTTTATTTCTAGTGGTGTAAAAGTATTAATTTGATTTACATTTGAAGTGTCAATTTAGCACAAAACAATTCCTGACTTGGGCTATTCTGCCTTTGATTGCTGCCACATATTTTTCTAAAAACTATATAGAAGTAAGTTGACATTGCTTCAGGTCTTAAAGATACTGTACATACACCTAGACCTTACTTGGGTCTAAATTGTTTATATGGTAGCACATTGTAGAGGATGACTTTAATAGAAGGAAAAGCAAAACTTAACCTTTTACCACTCACTAGTGTTCAAGGTTCTAACAGCTTTTTTTTTTTTTTTTTTTTAAAGTTGACAGGAAATTCTTAAAACAATAAAATTAATCTTTCGCAGTACATACTTGGTGCCATTGCTTTGGGTCAATCTTTCCGTAGCAATAGAAATGCTACAGAAAGTTGTTAAGGATTTTCAGTAGGTTGTTTCCTTTTCTTGTTTAAAGGTTGTTGCTGAAGTCATCAGTTTGTTTGACAATCAAGGCCTCTGAACAAACAAATCAACATGTAGTCATGAGAGGAAGAGAAAACATGAATTTCTTTGAGATACTTGCCCAAAACAATAAAACATTTAAAATCCAATGTTTTCTATCCCAAATAAAGGCCTGATGGTTTATTGATTATTTTTCTCAAAAAAAAAAAAAAAATATAATATATAAAAAAAAGTTTTTTTTTTTTTAAAAAAAAGGCCTGATGGTTTAATATTATTTTACCCAAATGTTGTTTGTCACTAAAAGGACAAATGATATAAGAAATTTTAAAGATATGAATCTTTCAGGATATTCTGAGCAGGACTATTAGTCACATACGATAACTGAACTTCATTATTTTTGTCCGTTTTTGTATGGCTATGCTGTGTTTTTGTAGTACAACCTCAAACCATTAACTGCGAGGTCATGTTAGGGATGTAATGGTATGAAAATTTCATATCATGGTTATCATTATTACCGTGGTATTGTTGCAGTGTACTCAAAATTTTCAAAAAGTACTTATTCACACACTTGAAATCATTTAACCCTTTTAATACTATAATTACAACAGGCTGCCTGGTCTTTTTTGTATTTTTTTGTCAATAAATATGTCAGGAATTGTCCTTTTGAGTACATTTTTTTACCCATTTTGCATGAGAAATGAAAGTAAACAATTCTGGCAAGTATTTCTCTTTGTTATGTTACAAATTCTTGAAAGTGTGTGTAATTACATGAAAAATGTTTTTTTTTTTTTTTTTTGCTTTGATCAGGTTTCTCTTTATAAACAATTGTAAATGAATATGTTCAAAGTTTTTGAGATGACCCAAATTAAACTTAGTGTCCATGTGTTATCGACTATGTCCAGTTTTTTCATTGATGATACTTCTTGATAGTGCCCCCGCTCTGCTTCTCAGCTTTCAGAATCTGTCGGAAGTATTTGAAAAGTGTGAATACTCAAAGAGTTACAGTAGTTTGAATCACGCATGTATTTTTCTTACGCCAGCGGCAGCTTCATATTTTAACAAAGTTTTATTTAGTTAAAACTAATGTGAATTTAAGAAAGACCTAACCCTCTTCACCTCTCTGATTCCTGGTTGAGGTAATCTTTCTCAACAGTCAATGAGCATAATCACTGTCAGTTATTGACAATGTGTGGTAATCAAACACCGTTTAATAGTTCTTAAAACAGGAAACTGTAATTCTAACTGTCTGAATTTTTAACGCGGTTTATCATTTTACCGGTAACCGTTACATCCCTTGGTCATATAAAGTATTGGGATGGATGAAATGGTGGAAATGCATTCATTGAATGGAAAGAACCTCTGCAGTTTTATCATGTTTTAAATAAGATACATTTACTGAATAAACTGGTAAATTACTGAAGTTTAAAGAAATGTTCATGGTTTCAAAATAATACTCATTTATGAACCCATGGTATTACTCCCACTACATTCTATGTCAATGTATGCTTATTTTTTTGCATGTTGTGGTTTGCAGTGCAATTATTGGTCGCTCAACAAAAGATTTCAAGACCTTCTTGTTCAGCTTTATCAAATTCATGCCACTCGTAAGTGTTTTTTTTTCCTTAATATTTTTGTTATCTTGTCCTAAAAAACATGCTATGAATTATTTTAACATCACATTATGACTTGTAGTTCTCTTAAAAATATTTGATACCTGAAATAAAAATTGGCATTTTTTGCAATAGCTCACAGTTTTATTTATTACTTTTGAGGATGAAGAAAAATCTTTTAATAAATTAATACACTAAAGCAACACAACTAATGTGAGCATGTTACTAGCAACATTTGAATAATCATAAGCAATTTTATCATGGCATCACAATTTTACATTCGTTGCATTGTAGCACAAAAATTAGTCTTTCAAAGTTTTGCTTCGATATCCTATTTGTGAATACACGCATATGATAAGGACCTTCAGATTGTTCATTTGAAAAAGTCTTTCTGCAAAATGAGGCTACTGTTTGATCAGCATTAACTATTTGTTTGTTGCTCTTAAGCTTGTTCATAAGTTTTGTGGCTTCAGGATTATTTTGCAGAAATCACATTTTTAAAGCCAATTTGTGGTCTGGTATGATGGAACACCCATTCCAGTTTTAAGTTTTGGAAGTGATAGTTTATGTTCCTAATGGGTTTGAGAAGAGTTACATTACAGAAGATTAAAAAAACAAGGCTTTCATGATGTTGGATACATTCAGTGTTTATGGATGATAAGATAAAAAGCTTTTGCGTTGCTCCTGTACAAACATATTGAATATTCTGTTTTTGAAGGACTTCTCAATTATCAATCTCTTGATTCTAGTGTTAAAAGTGAATCAAGCAATCTGTTTAAACAGAAATGATGAAATATATTTTCCTGAATATAACATTTTTTAATGTTAAATGCATTATTGTATTTTATTTGGTCATTCCAGATAGCCTTGGTTAATAACTTCCTAAAGTTGGGTCTGAATGAGCTGAAGCTGAGGTTCCGGGAGAAGCTCACAAAGAGCTTGTACGACCAATACCTGCAGTAAGTGCCACAGCAAAAATAAAAATATCCTCCATGACTGATAATCATTTCCTATTTTATGAAGTAATACAAGTAGTTTGAAGATGTAACAAATTGTGTAACTATATTGTAATATACATTTTAATGATTCTCATGAAATTAATGATTCAAGTATCGTTAAAAGAGATTTTTTCTATTATCATTTGTTCTAGTACAGGCTGTTTTGTCCTTTATTGCAACAAAATGACAAGCAAGTTCAAGCTTCAAGACCAAAAATCAAATCTACAAAACAAGTTGAATAGAGATTTGCAGTTAAAACTGGCTGTTACATATTTTGTAAATTGCCAACTGATGGTTTGCAGCATTGTTGAAAAATTTTGGTTGCTTTTTTACACAAAGCCTTTAGCATAACACAGCAGATGTTTTTCAGTTAGGATTTTCTTTTGTTCTGTAGCTGATACATGTATCAAAATTTGTGTAAATAAACAAATACCCTTATATTTCAAGGGCTACCAGGGGCACCTTTTTCCCCTTGAAGTAGTGACAAATGATAAGTTTTCCTTGATAATGAAATTTGATGTCTTAATGGAATGACTTTTAGGGCTAAAATTGATTATAACTTTAAAACAGTAATATTTCATAAGGGACCATTACAGAAACCATTACAACAAATCATTATTTACTAATTTCCAAAGCATTCACCAATTATTTGGGATAACTTCGGAATAGAAATGTTTGTCATTGTTCAATGCATTTTTTTCTTTGTGCATAGTACTTTTAAGTGAAATTAGACTGAAATAAAAAACACATTGTCATCTACTTTTTTACAATCTTTGGAAATTTGAAACTGACTGACAGGTTGCCTCTGGTGAGGGGAATGGGCCCCAGTTGCTCACCCCTGCCTAGAAGGGAATTTGCAAATCCTTTCAAGAAAAAGTGGAAGGTGATTGAATGAATAGTTTGTCTTTTGCTTTCATTACAGCATCTTACACTCAAAGCTACTGCCTCTTTTTCCTTTAAAGAATGTGGAAAAGCCAGGTGATTTTCTGACCTGGATTAGTTGTTTCAGCTGGATGCTTTGACTTGAATTCTGGTAAACAATTTGCACTTTTATAAAACTTCAGTGTCAGCTTCAAAGCTTGAGTACATGATAAAGGCATAATTTGACAAAAAAAAACCTTGGCCTGATTGTTGGGTAGTCGGAAGCAGGTCAGCAACAACATATCATAAAATGATTGGTATCTATGAAGACACCCTTCAAACCTGAGACAGCTGGAGCAGTTTGCTCATGAGGAGTGGGCTAAATACCTGTTGACAGGTGCAGAAGTCTCATTGAGAGTTACAGAAATCGCCTGATTGCAGTGATTGCCTCAAAAGGTTGTGCAACAACATATTAAGTTAAGGGTACCATCATTTTTGTCCAGGCCAGTTTCATTAGTTTGTTTTTTGAGATTGTTCTATTAAACCACAATTTAAAAGCAATGTCTGATTTTTATTAGTTAATTTTCAGTAATTTTTCATGTATTACTACTTTTGTCAATTTCAGGTTATTTCAGAGAACATTGTGAGTTTTTCTTTCTTTAACCGAAGGGTACCAACATTTTTGTCCACTTCTGTAAGTGTATGTGTTATGCATCTTCTTTTCTTGTTTGAATCTTTACCTGTGATATGCTTACAGAGGTTTCACATACTACAAAATGGGGAACCTGGACAATCGAATAGCTAATGCTGACCAGCTACTGACTCAGGATGTGGAGAAATTCTGCAACAGTGTGGTGGACCTTTACTCCAACCTGAGCAAGGTACTCACTTCTACTGGCTTAAAGATGAATAATCTTTAGTCATGATGCACTTTTATTAAATTACAATTTAAAGTTTAGTAGATTAAGGTAAGCTAATTTGAAATGTAACTTCAACCTTTTTTCAAGTTTTTGTAAGAAACTATTTTCTGCCCCACACGGTGCTGTTGCGATGTATATTTTGCAAGCTTTAATCTATAAACAAAACTTAACGATGCTTTTAAATGCGTCAAGAAATTGTATGTTAATTACTCTGTGGTATTGCTGCCCATGAACATGTTAGTACAGCCCTTATGGAAGCAGAAATGGAAAGTCTTGGCTTGTTCAGAATCAGTGCTATTAAACGGTGCACTCACACTGGGGCCAGTAACTGCGCTTTAGCTAAACCCATGTCCTCCTTGTCTCCTAACCGTACATTCACACCAGAAGCGATCTGAGTGTCGGCGGCGTCCAGCTGCCATTCATTTTCAATGAGAGCCAGCGTCGAGGGGCGATCGAGGCGACAGCGACCTCGAGCGGCGCGATCGAAGCGTTGCGAGCGTCGAGCTGAAGTTGGGAGAAGCTCAACTTTATGCAAATGAGCGGTGGCGCGACCGAGGCGTCAGCCAATTGCAGGCCGATCTAGATTCCCATGCGGAAGACTTTGAGAGGGAGGAAGAGAAAACAACGGAGGAAAATCTTATCATTGCTGTCTCCAGCTTCCCAAGTGTGATCCATGGTGAAAGAGGGAACCGAAGTCCCATGTGCATTATATGTACACTTTCTAACCCCCCAAATAACCTTCCGCTTTGTGCGAACGTTCCATAAAAAGGGGTAAAGTCATAACAATCAAGTAGGCTACTGTTAAGATGTCACAAGCCTGTGCTTATGTCTGTTTACTTGTGTAATTTTAGTGCAATCTTTATATATAGAGGTATATAAGCGTGAAAACAAGAATGACAGTATATGGTCATCCGGAGCACATCTGCACCGCAGCTTCAAAGCCCTGCCCCTTCGGGCGCTCACATCGCGTCGCCTGCCTGTGTGCTGCTGTGTGTGTTTTCAACTACCAAGCGGCGCGATGTGAGCGTCTAGAGCGTCGACAGGCGATTTTGACGCTTTTGGTGTGAATGTACGGTAAGTCCTCCTCTGGCGTTCACTCAAACCATCCCTGCCTGAATTGCGCTTGAGCTCAGTTATGTTATAAAATGTATGTAGACTACAAGACTCAAATTCAGAGCCAGCATAACAAGGAGCAACCTTTTATACCAGACAAAACTTTATTATTGTTGGTATATTTGAAAGCATTTGGTTAGCACAGTCCTCCAACAGTCTGACATAACTTAACATTTATTACATGGAGGAGTAAAGGCGTAATCTCACTTGAGCAGCTGTGTGCAGAGAAATGAAAGAAAAAGGCATCCACTGATCTCCTCCTGTTCATTTATTGAAAAGGATTAATTTCTATATTTATCATGAACCTTTAAATCTATGATATTAAAAGTTTTTGCAACTAATATTGTCCGTGGTATTCTTCCCCCTCTCTTTTTTTATTTTTTATTTTTTATTTTTTTTTATGCATCAGCAACATCTTCATCAGCTGATATAATAACTGAATATTGAGTGACACACATCTCATAATGAGAGTTGTAATACTTGTGTGAGTTTTAAAAATAAGTCTTGAGCAGGGGTTCCATAACCTTTTCTGTTTGGGTTCCAGTTGAGAAGTTTGCTTTCTCCCCAGAACCCAAACTTACCAAAGTACATGATACTGACTAATCTGTAAGATATGATAACAATCTTATCATAACTGCTTTCATCAATCATTATTAGCTTATAGAAAATATTCAGACTGAGATATTGCCAGGAAGAATAGAATATTTTATAAAGAGTGTTTTGTTTTGTTTTAGTGTGGGGGTGTCAAGCCTTTTCAGGGTCATTAAGAAAATATAGATTTTATATTTTTGTATATTAATTAATTAATTATTCAGTTATTGTATATGTGTAATAAGCAAAAAGAAGATGCTGATGTGATGATAAATAAATCAGTTATATGAAGCACTGAACAATCTCCTCAGTGAGGTGTAACATCAAAAAGATGAACTGCACAGCCACACCAAGCGGCTGCTGTATCAAAACAACTCTGCAAACACACTGTCCAAAAAAAGAGAGGATGACACACTGCAGGATACTGTGAGAGAAATGACAGCAGTAGTATTTCTTACCTGAGAAGACAAGTGCCCAAGATTTCATTGGAGCTGTCTGCAGGACACAGACCTTCAGTGCGCGCTATAGCCTGTTCCTAGCCACACAACTGACAACTTTTTTGGCAAATCAGGGTTTAACAAATGTGGGACCTGGTTGCCCACTTAAAACAAAGATTCTCCTTCAGAGAGAGCCACAAAGAGCTGCTCCACAGATAATAAAACACCCCCATCTGTCGTACGGAAAAAAATGTCTCAACATCTGCAGAAGCCTGCATGTTTTTCATACATCCAGAGATGTATCCATCCAGACAGAGACAAAGGGAAAAAAATAAGAATTTATGATAGCAAAAAACCCAGATCATAAATCTGTCTTCATCATATTTGTCTCTGCTGAATATAAATTTGTTTGAGGTTAGCCCCTTGAGATGTGGCATCCTGTTTTTAAGAGGGTACTCATGTCTATATGTTTGTAAAGATATTTATTGTGGGGAAATAATCAATAACAACCATGGATAGAGAGGTCATTCTCATATGAACATTAAACATATATAATGATTACAAACTGGAGAGGAATTATGCTGATTAATATAGCAGTATCAAGTTGAACTGCCATTAAATTGGGCTGAACTGGTCTAAAAGTATGAATTTATGTTAAATGATGTCATTTCTGTTGATAGTTGATGTAGGAAAAATCACATGGAGTTTAGCAGGCCCATGGCAGCTGGTCTTTCATGATTGTTTGTCAAGGCCATACTAATATATGTGTGCTGTTTGCAGGAACTACCATGTAATTAATTTTGTTGACCTCTCTGACAATGGAATTGGGCTAAAGGAAAGGCCAAATATTTGTAATTGTGGTACTTGAGACTGCAAGTTTAACAGTGATTTTACTGTTTTCTTTCTGCTAGAGAGAGTTGGAGCCTCTCAAGAGTTGATCAGACCACTTTGTCACACACAGCTGAGGGACAAAACTCAGTGATGAAGTTAGAGATCAAAATTTCACAGATTGCTGATGCGCGAATAGACACACAAAGACACATACACACAATCTGACACACCCACAGATACAAACGCATGAGGGTGCAGTTGTTCGAGTTTTAAAAGATTTCCTCAGGTGTCATTCCTGTCCATCAATGTGAAACTTTTCTGTTGATGCATTGTGCATGATTTTTCACACGTGACTCACAAAGTTCATGATTAAAAAGTTTTTCGCTTCCACATCGTGGAGGCTGCAGTGAGAATTGTCACTCACATGCATGCACTGCTTTCTCTCCTTCACTCTGTTGAGCCAAAGAGTGTGTGCACATGGAGGGCAAGGAGGGTAACATATGTTATGTCCCTGGTCTAGGGGAACCAAGGGCACAACATGCAGAGCCCTCCCTGCTCCCCCACTCCCAACAAAAGGCCAGCAGACACTGTTTGCCACCAACACAGCAGTTTTATTTACTTCAGCTGGTGTTTGAGGAACTTTTTCGAAAAGTAACAGACCGGATGATCGATGCCACAGTCGTCCTCCTGCAACAGCACTGCGCCGCGCAGAGCGCGCTGGCATACACCTCCAGCTTGAAGGGGCGCACAAAGTTTGGAGCGGCGAGCACCGGGGCACTGCAGAGAAGAGCTTTCGCAGCTTCAAAAGACAACTGACATTTTTCTGACCACTGGAAAGGCATTTTAGGGCTCACTGAGTTCGTCAGTGGAGCTACAATGTCTGCAAAATTATGACAAAATGCACAATAATAACCAGCCATTCCCAAAAAACGGCGCAGCTCACGATGCGTTTGGGGAGCTGGGAATTCCAAAATTGCCTGCACTTTGGCAGCGACCGGAGATACATTACCTTATCCTACCTGTTTACCCAAATACGTAAACTGCCTTCCCAAACTCGCATTTGGCTAGGTTGAGGGTTAGGGAAATGGAACGCAAACGATCAAAAATCTCCTCGAGGGTTTTTACATGTTCTGGCCAAGTGGATGAATAAGCAACAATGTCATCCTGCTGTGCAGCGTTTTCCTGCAGAGTGAGCTGGTGGCACAGGGAACAGGCACAAAAAAGAACTCAAAGCTTCACAATTTTTAACGCCACTCAGAAGGGGGTTCATCAGCCTTTGGAACGTGGCTGGGGCATTTCTCAATCTGAAAGGCATGACCGTGTACTGAAGGAAATGGTCGGGGGTAACAAAGGCACAAATTTCGGAGGCGCGCGCAGTAAGTGGAGCCTGCCAATAACCTTTAAGGAGGTCGAGTTTGGTTACAAACTTAGCAGATCCCACATGGTCAACACAGTCCTCCATGCACGGAAGGGGAAAGGAGTCAGGTTTAGTGATGGCATTTATTTTTCAAAAATCATTACAGAAACGAGGGGTCTGATCTGATTTAGGAACAAGAAGAGAGGGTGAGCTCCAAGGGCTACTGCTTGGGACCGCAAAACCGTGGTCTAGAAGATACTTTACCTCTTTTCGCATTACAACACGTTTCTCTGGGTGGACGCGGTAAGCGTGCTGTTTAATTGGTCTGTGCTCCCCCACATCAGTATCATGTTTCAGTACATTTGTCCGTGAAGGGACGTCACCAAACAGGCTCGGATTACTTATAATGAGCCCGACAATGTCAGATCGGGCTGAGTCGGACAGGTGTGCCAGGGGCACATCCAGGTTTGACAGAATCCCGGAATTTCTGAGGCGCGCACAGGACCCTGAACTACGCCTATCATCCAGCCCATCAACACTAGGGCTGTATGCAGGCGGAGCGGCAGAAATAATGACAACAGGTGAAACCGCCGGAGGAGAGACAATAGAAGTGTCACGGTCAACATACCATTTCAACATGTTAATGTGACACACGCGGCTTTTCTCTCTAAGATCCGGAGTTTGGATTACATAGTTATTTTCACCGAGTTTACGATCCACAACATATAGACCGAAAAACTTGGCTTGCAGGCTGGGGCCAACGACAGGTAACAACACAAGTACGCGGTCGCCTGCCTGGAAGGACCAAGCAACAGACTTTTTATCAAAGTGTTTTTTCATTTTGGTTTGAGCGGAAGAGAGAGCTTCATGGGCCAATTCACACGTGTGGTGAAGCCTCTCTCTAAACGAACTAACAAAGTCTAAAATGTTTTCCATAGATTCTGACTTACCCGAGAGCCACTGCTCTCTTAATAAACACAACAGACCGCGCACAGTGTGACCAAAAACTAAGTCAGCTGGACTGAACCCTATAGACTCCTGCGGTGTCTCTCTCACGGTGAACAACAACACACCCACTCACAGAGAGGAGACATTTGCATGCCAAAACACATTTTCACCCAAGACATGACCAAGGGTCATGACACAAAATTTAAGGAATGAAATAAGCAACCTTTCTTCATGGTCATTTTTGTGATTTTAGTCTGACAGTCTAGGACCCAACAAAAACAGGCTTGAGTCCTATTTTTGGGACGCAAACTTTGGGAAAGGCTGCTTTAAAGGATATTTACAGTCAGGCTCAATAAAGAGAAGAAGAGGGAGACAGAGTGGAGAACGAAGAAGGTATACAAGCTAATGGAATGTAATTTGTATTCTTACACTTAAATAAGTTGGAGTCAATGCATTTAAATTGCCTAATGTTTTTCACATTTGTGTTTTTATTGCAAACTCGAGGGCACCCACATTTTTTCAAAGCCAAAAGGAGAAGGAAAAGTTGTACAGCCTGTCAAAAAGAGAAAAAAAAAATCCTTCCTCCTTGCCCTGGATTTTTTTTTTCCTTTAAATGTCGCAGTGTAGATTTGCTCAGGACATGCCAAAGCCCATCTCCTCCAAGTATGCCAGGGCCAAGTAAGTGAGCCAGGCTTAAGCACAGCATGGAGCAGTACTTAAATGCGTCATAGTACCCCTACCCCTGCCAGCTGTTTGATTACCCTTTTAAGTTCCTTGTGTTGACTCATTTATATTATCATCAACAAAACTGGCAACTGGTGCTGCCTCTCTCTCTCTCTCTCTCTCTCTCTCTCTCTCTAGAGAGTCTTTTGAGAACGTCATGTTACAGCAATCTTAATCGTTGCATTTTGAGACCATATAATCCTGGAAAAAATCACTGGAAAGACTGGGTCATGCCTTTCCAGGTTATGGTTGTTTCACTTATAAAACAAGTATTACTAAAAATGTAAAAACATTTTTAACCAAAACCTTAAAAAAATGTTTTCCAAAAAATTGATGTTAATTTAAAAAAATCTACTTTCAGTGTGTATAGCACTTCAGTCTCTTCCCCTGACAATTTTTAACAAGGATAGCAAAAGATAAGACAAACTGAAAACCGTTGTTGTATGAGTAAAGTGAAGCCTTAGCTCTAACAGCACTTTGTGATACTACAAACTAGGGCCCGACCGTTATGGATTTTTTTGAGGCCGATGCTGATATTTGGCAGAAAAAAAATACCGATTATGAATTAATCGACCAATTAATTTAAAAAATATTTATAAAATTAATTAAAAAAAATTGGTCCCTTAAACACTTAAAACAACAAATAAATTAATTGCCGGCAGAACATTTGACTTTTTTACAATACTTTGTCCTTAAGTGTTTAACTTTACATCAGAGAGGAATTTTCAAGTACAAAACATGCAGAAAAGTATTTAACCTCTGGGAAATGAATTATATAACCTTAAAAAAGAGTCGCTCTATATCAAACTATTTTGAGGAAATCAAAATAGTTTGTGGGACACTGCACATATTGCACAAACTTCTTTAAACAGGCCTGATTTAAGTCCCCAGCTACGATGAAGGCTCCCTCTTAATCAGTCTGCTGCAGCTGGCTGACGATGATGCCTTAGAGAGTGATGCTCTTGTGGGTCCTGTTGAAGCGTTGCATGGAGCGGCTAGTTGGCTTAACAGCCGCATCGGGGACAAGCGGGTGAAGCCAGGTTTCCATAATGATCATCACAGAACAGTCACAAGTGAACCGATCCCCTGCCATCAGAAGGTCCAGTTAATCAGTTCTGTGAACGACAGATCTGGCATTGGTCAGGAAAATGCTCGACAGTGCCGGACTGTGAGGCTGCTTCCGTAGCCAAGCTAGCAGAGAGCCCAGTGGTCTCGCTATGTCCAGCAGCAGTGGTATATTGTGCGACCACGGAAAGTTGCTTGTTATGTCAGACTTGCAGGCAAAACCAACAATCAGCAACTCCGTGTGAGTGTAGGCAAGTTGTTTCCCATACACTTAATACACTCCATCATCCATACACACAGCATCAATAGAGAGCTCAGAGCCGCTGCAGCATCGCACGCCGCCATCTTTCACAACGTCATCATTCTGCTCAGCTTGGACGCTGAACAGCATTTACTGTTTTATGAGAAAGTAAGAATATATCGGCATTACATTGGCAAAACTCTGGCCGATGTTGAATACTTTGGAAAGGGCTATAATCGGCCGATTTAATCGGCCAGCCAATATATCGGTCGGGCCCTAACACAGACAAAGAGATTTAAGTGACTTGCTGAATGGTTAGATTATACGGAGCTTATTAGAGCATGTCACACACACACACACACACACACACACACACACACACACACACACACACTCTGCAACAGTGAAAACTAGAGCATGTGAGTGGAGTGGAGCGGTGAGATTTCCCGCTCCTCGCTCACAGAGCTGTTCCTTGCACCCGCTCCTCCGCTCAGAGCGGATGCGCGCCGCTCCGCTCATTACCGCTCCGCTTATTACCACTCCGCCGCTCACCCAAATTTCTACCCGCTCCACTCAAATCACTCACCGCTCACTCTACAAAAATACCGAAGCACATTGCATTCTCTAGATAAAAAAAATTGAACGATTGCAGGTGACCTGCAATGAGGTTTGAGAGCTTTTGTGCTGTCCTTGGTGCTGATCCAAGTTGTCAACATCCAGTTTCCCACAGAAAGCAGTGTGGGTGGCTGAACAATTAATTACACGCAGATACACTCTGTGTTAGACGTGCTTTAGACGTTTGGTGTGAGCGGTACCAGAGCAAAATTGGAGCAGGATGGAGCAAAAGATAAGGTGACGCTCCAGCTTTTTTGAAAAAATCGCTTCGTGCTCCAGCCAGATTCCTTCCGCTCGCGCTCCCTGCTTGCTCCCGCTCCGCTCACATGCTCTGGTGAAAAACACACACATTTCATCTCTTAGCTGCTTTTATCTTGACCAACAAAAAAACATACAGTATGGGAAAGGTTTTATCCTGTTGCATTTCGTACAGTATCTAGTAAGTACATAAGTGGTCACAAAAATGGTTCCACTCACCTCTTCATCTGAGTGTGTCAGCTGCGCCCAGCTCGCCGATCAAGTGAGGGAACTGGAAGTAGAATATCAACACTTTATCAGATGGACACCATCGTCTTTGGGCCAGGGAAACCCGAAACAACTGGTTCCTGAGTATCTGGTGCCGCTTCCCCCTGCCCTGGGGCTGGAACTGCTGAAACGGCCTCTTCCCCAGTGCCAGCTGTCACCGCTGGCTCTCGTTCTGCAGTCTGTCCTCTGACAGCAGTAACCCCTGACAACACTTGGACCCAGCCTGGGGCAAGGCCTAAATCCTTGGCCAGCTCCACTCCATCTCACCGAGAACCATGGAACCTGGTTGGTGCTCCCAGCAGGAGAAAGTGCCGGTCCCCAGGATTTCCCCCCTCTGGAGGCAGAATCCAGCCTCACTTCCTTTCTCCTCAGTCATCCGGTGTGTCCCGGAACTCCATTCCGCCAATACCTGGGCACTCTGTGGGCACCTGGATGCACCGTTCCACACCTCTCTTCACTTGAGCACCTCGGCGGCGGCAGGCTTTGGCCCCTCTCCTGGCCTGCCATCCTACTGCAGCTGGCTGTCCTCCCTGCTTGTCTTCTGCTCCCCACGATCCGCTGGTAAATGGATTTGATATCCTCGACTTGAAAGACTTTCTCCCGCTGCCTCCTCATGCCAGCAGGCTGGGCGCTCCACTCCGGCGTCAACCCAGCAGCCTGGTTCCCGGAGGGAAACATCTTCCTCTCAACGTCGGCTGCTAAAGGAGGCGGTGCCAAGACACTCTGTTTAGGCTGGAGCATTCCAGGCTGCACTCGAAATGTCAGGGTGACATCTGGGCTGGAAGGGTATCCCTCTTGAGCAAAATCTTTGTGGGCGCCCTCCAAAAGGACCTACTCCACTGCCATTGTCAGCTTTGATTGCTGGGGACTCCATCATCATACAGGTTAAGTCTAGCAAAGCTGTCACACACTGCTTTCCTGGAGCCAAGGTAAATGATATTCTAGTGAAACTGCCCCATGACACCAGCTGTTCCTTTAAAACTACAGCTCTCCTTGAGTCTTTTAATGCTGTTTCAATTGACACCCTTACTAAGGTGATCAGTAAAATGAAGCCCTCTTCCTGTGCTCTTGATACCCTGCCAGTGAGATTTCTGAAATAGGTTTATGAGCCTACCAGTTCATATATGCTCATCATAATTAATAAATCACTTACCCCCCTGTTTGGTTCCATCTGACTTAAAAAAAGCAATAGTTCATCCACCTGTGAAGAAACCCTCACTAGATCCAAATTCCCTACATAATTTCAGACCCATTTCAAAACTGCCCTTTCTTTCAAAGGTTCTGGAAAAAATTGTGGCTGAGAAAGGAATTTCATTTTTAAACAAAAATGAGCCTCTCAAAGAATTTCAGTCTGGGTTTAGGGCCAAGCACAGCACAGAAACTGTGCTTCTGAAAGTTTTACATGATTTACTCATTGCCGCTGATGCTGGATAATCCTTTTTTTTTTTTAGTTCTTTTAGATTTGAGTACTGCCTTTGATACTGACAATCATTTTATTTTACTGGAATGCCTGAGGCACTGAGTTGACATGTCTGGTTCAGTTTTAAACTGGTTTTACTCCTATTTGCTTGACCGATTTTTTATGGCCCTTTTCCACCAGCCCACCTTGGCCCTACTCTACTCTACTTGGCTCTACTCGGTTTGCGTTGCGTTTCCACCGGCACAGTACCTCCTAAAACAAACCAGTTTTCAGTACCTACTCAGCTTTGGTTCTAAGCGAGCTGAGTCGATACCAAAAGGTGACGTCGACCGACTGCTGGTTGGTCAGAGAATGTCGTCACCGATGGGTCATGAGCGTGACGTCCAAAACAGGACTGCAGTACATACACTTTGTTACTCTATGGCAATAACTTGCTGCCATCAAAATGTTAAACACAGGACTTTATCATTACGAGCTAGCTAACAAGCTAGCAGTACCTTCCATTAGCTTACCCACATATGTCTTTTCTTTGCAGCCCGATTGCTCTTGTCCTCGGCTTCAAACTGTTGTATAGCTTCCAAAACTCCTGTACTTCTCAAGGGTATTTCTTCTCGCCACCTGCAGCCTTCTTCTGCTTTCCTCTTTCATTTGGTTTGTAACAAAAAGCCGCAGACCGATCATCAAGTATATTTCACACCTGGGCACATGTGACCACAACACATGCGCTCACTTCCGGCGCTGAACGAACGGCAGTCTCTTACAGCAGCTCCGCGAACTCTACGGAGTTTTCTTTTTCTTACTATGTTTATTGTACGTCCTTTTTCTTCTTTTCAGTATAATGCTTCTTTCTTATACTTCTCTTGTATCCTGCAGCTGCTGTATATTTTGGAATTTCCCCCTGTGGGACTAATAAAGGAATATCTTATCTTATCTTATCTTACTATTGCCTCCAAGTCCTCCATTGTTTTGATTGTTGTGTCGCGCTCAAAATGACATGAACGCAGTGTCGCCCAGCTGTTTCACGGCGACCCCGCCCCTGCTGGGTAGGGAACCAGGCTGGTGGAAAAGCAGCACAATGCGAGTAGAGTAGAGCCGGGTAGAGTCGGGGAAAGCCGAGCCGAGTAGAGTAGGGCTAATGGAAAAGGGCCATTAGTGTGGCTATTGGCAGCTCAAAATCATCCAGGGGTCAGTCCTTGGACCACTTCTCTTCTACTGTACATGTTACCCCTGGGACATATCATTCGCAGCCACAATGTGAGTTTTCACTCTTATGCAGACGATACCCAGCTGTACCCGTCGTTTTATCCCAATGATTTTAACCATCTTAATACACTGAATAATTGCATCCAGGACATTAAATGTTGGATGTCTCAGAATTTTCTGCAGCTGAATTTAGGAAAAACTGAAGTTATGATTGTTGGTCCTGGCTCTGCAGGGATGGTGTCTCATTTGGGCTCCCTATCTGAGAATGTCACTGTCAAATGTAGAAATTTAGGCGTCATCTTCGATGAGAACCTCAATCAATCCAGCAAGTCAACCTAGTTGTGCAGTTTTGTTTTATACAACTGAGGAGACTCTCCAAAGTTAGGTCATTTTTATCGAGAAAAAATGTAGAGACCGTTATCCATGCTTTCATCTATTCACGCTTGGACTACTGTAACTCTTTATACATGTCTTAACCAACAGAGTCTGCGCAGGTAACAGCTAGTCCAAAATGCAGCAGCCTGACTCCTCACCAGATCAAAAAAAAGAGACCACATCACTCCTGTTTTAGCTTCCCTCCATTGGCTTCTGTTACATTTAATTGATTGATTTTAAGATTTTATCGTTGACTTTTGAAGCACACTCTAGTCTCGCACCCAAGTACATCTCTGATCTCCCCATGCAATATGTGCCTGCTCGTCACCTCAGGTCCTTAGCCAAGGCTCTTCTGACCATTCCTCAGTCAAGACTGAGGTACAAAGGTGACCGGGCCTTTTCTGTTCGTGCCCCCACCCTTTGGAACAACCTCCCTGAGGAGATCAGATTAGCAACCTCTTTGTTCTCTTGTAAATGTTTTTTAAAGACACATTTTTAATGATGTGCTTTTGCAAGAGATATTACTTCAGTGTGCTTTTAATCCTCCAACGCTGCATTTATTTCCAATTTTAGACAGTTTCACAGGCATCATCTTTTATTCTTTCATTTTTATCTTTTCATCATTTTAACTTTTTATCCTCTTTTGGTTTTATTTCTTTTCCATCATTTTATTTCCTTTTTCTTTTTATCTATTGGTAGTTTTAGCCTCTTTAATTTGCTTTCTCCTTCGTATCTTTTATTAATCTTTTTTTTATTTTGCTGTCTTTTCTGTCATTTGTGGCTCTTACATGGTTTACCACTGTTCTGTTTTAACTCTGTATTCCTCACATCTGTTTTATTTCTCTTTTATTCTCTTGTTTAGTTTTTATTTTGTCTGTAAAGTACTTTGTAACCCTGTTTTGAAAAGTGCTATATAAATAAAGTTTATTATTATTATTATTATTATTATTATATTTTTTAATATCGTCAGGTTTGTAAGGTTTTTGAATTATCTAGCATTGAAAACCTGAAGGCTTTTATTGAATTATTATATTAGGGCCTGAGCACAGGCATACACTTGTAAGAGGACCTAATTTTTCTTTCTTTTTTAAGCCCCTTGTATTGGATTTATGAGGACCTGAGCATGCATGAAGACTTTTGCAATTGCATCATGTCTGGTTAAAAAATAAATATATCCATGATTTCCAGTACATCATTAAATAACTGGCCACTTTTTGTGTTTATGAAGAGCACCCCCTGGACAGAGATTGCTTAAAGAATTATGAAACTTTGTTGACATGTCCACTCTGAGACTTTGAAAAAAAAAGGTAGGCCTTGTCCACAGAGAGAAAAAAATGTTTTTGTTTCTAAAACATTCTTTGTGAATACTGCATCATTTTTGTCTGTCCATATGAAAATGCTGTAGTATAAATGCCAGGCCTGTAAGTGGCACTGTAATGCTGCTGCAGACATACACCAAAACCAGAAAAGAAGACATGGAGCATGCGCACACATCCTGAGACAGTTATACAAAAACTGGTGTATGCTGTTCTTTGTGTCCTCTTGTTGCTCACTGTGGTTGTAGTGGAGCGATCATATTTTGCTGTTAAAGCTATAACCAGCTCAGTAGCTTCTGCAGCATGAACGCAGCACTAGATTCTAACGTAGTTTCTGTTGTTGTAAGGGTTCGAGCATGTGGTGTTTTTTTTTCCTGTGGTAGTGGCAACTTGGTCAGTAGGATGTTGTGGAAAATACTTGTTTATGTCCCCCAAAAAGGTGAAATGAGTGATCTTGAACCAAATACTGCCTTTGTGAGAATTTATTACAAATAGAGGAAAAATACAATCTTGCAAGAATGGAGACAATCAGAATGATCAGCGACAGGCAGTCCGTCAGCTGAGAAGAAAGTCTGACACTCGGCATAGAATCACATTATTTTGAAGACTTGAAAGTGTGTGCGTGTGTGTGTATGAGTGCTTTGGAATTCTCATGGGAATGTGGTTGTGAAAAACAAGAGTCACATTTCACACAGTATTTAGAATTTTGGTTGGTAAGTGTATCATGCCAGGATTTACCAAAAACAAACTCTGAGGCCCATATTGTAAAATTTATAGGATGCCAGCTATTTTGAATTTTGTTAATAGACAGCTATTATAATCATGGCAAATGGTCTTATTTGAGCTCTGTTCTCCTACGGCTTTTGGGCAATTTACTTTAACATTCGTGGAGAGTAAGAACAGGTTGTTTTCAGTACAACAATTTACAACAAAATGCAACAATTTGAGATGATGTCATGGTTTGACCTGGGTGACAGTCTAGTCCATTTTGTATGTTCTCTGGCCCAATTGTAGCACTCAGTGTGGATCCATCAATTATTTGAGTGAATTGCATGATGGCTGTGAGCGTCCTCATGCTTGTTTAAAAAGTAGGGCTATTTCTGCAATTTTTTAATAAGAAGGTGGGGTCTGCCCTAGAGTCTGCCCTTTTGTCTGCACACTAAAATGAAGAGCATGTATTTACTTTTTCTACAACACGTCTTCAACAATTATTAAACTTTGAGCATTCAATAACCCTGGCCAAACCAGGTTTGTGTAAAATGTCCTGACAAAATATTCTCTTGCTGCCTAACACATCCCACCTAGTATCAAGTGCAATGATAAAGAGGTAATCAGTGGTATTAACTTCATATGTCTGGGTCGTAATTTTAAGCCTGATCTGTGTATTTCTGTATGAGTTAACAAATTAATTTCATTTTTAAACTTTATACTTCATGGTCATTTTGGGAAGTCAAGATTCTGGCTACCTTCCTCAATGAACAGAGGGGAAAACATTGCTAGTTTGAACATCCTTTTGATATGATAATCTAATATTTTCCTTCTCTTTGTCCTGTAGCCTCTCTTGGATATTGGCCTGTACATTTTCAAACTTACAAGTGCTATTGGTGCTCAGGTAAGTAGATATGCATGTTTTATCCAGTTTTTGAAAAAACATAATCGTGAGGGCTTTTAGTATACAAAATCTGATTTATTTTTTTTTTTGTGCAACACACAGTTGTGATTGTTTACTGTAGTTGTTGTCTGAAAAACTGATTGTTTTTTCAGTGTTTTTGAACTGAGGTTTGTGATGAGAACAAATGAGGGTTTTTTTCATTCACTGGCTGAGTGTGCAGGGGACTATGTGGGCTGTAGCACTTCATGTTAAAGATGTAGGATTTAAGGGAGCATAAAATATTAAATTAAAGAATTCTTATGAAGAGTTTTTAATAGGTTAACAAGCAGTAAATCTTTAACAGTACACAGTGCAGTATTGTACAGCTATGATATCAATACTAAGTAACAGTTGAAAAGCTATGCTATGCTATCAATGTTTCCTTCCAATTCTCAAATGAAGTAATGATAAAAGCTTTTATGCATTTCCAGCATAAGGACAGCGTCACCCCTAGAATTTAATAGGTACTTTATTATACATTCATACTGTCTTGTAATTCTGCTTGATTTTCTTTCAAAATGCATCAGATTGATGCTTTTAAATATGAAATATTCAAAATTTTCTTCTGGTGGAGCATGCCCCTGGACCCCCCAAGAGGGATTATTGCCTCCTCACCTTTTTCAACCCCGACCCATTTACATGCCTGATATTGAACAGTGCAGTGCACACAGTGGGAGTAGTCTACTGCACTCAGCAGCCGCATCTGAATGAGATCAGAAAGTAGAATTTCTTTCGGCTCAATATCATGACTTCAAAAACACAAAATGACTTGATTTAGTGATTTCATTAGTTAACAATATTATAAAATGTACAATATCACTTCCCTGAGCCTTTTCCTGCATGACTTCTCAACATTACGTCTGTCTTCTGTTTGGCGAAGACATGCCCCCCCTGCAAAAAAAAATTCAGTCAAAAGATTATTTTTTGCTTTAATCCCTGTAAATTGTGAAAAATACTTTTTTGTGTGCAGCTTAAAAAGTCTTGTTTGCAATCAATGGCCCACATTTGGGGGAGTATTTTGTGGCATAGAAAATGTTGATTTTGAAAGGAAACTAAAGGTTACAAATCTGAAGATCTGAAGGGGTGTACTCACTTATTTGAGCGCTGTATATGTATGTATATATTCACATATGTATAGATATGTACATGTGTATGTAGGGCGTGTACTGACGCAACAAAGGAGGGTCGTCCTTG
This sequence comes from Cetoscarus ocellatus, assembly GCA_037902135.1. NCBI lineage: Eukaryota > Metazoa > Chordata > Actinopteri > Labriformes > Labridae > Cetoscarus > Cetoscarus ocellatus. The sequence continues at coordinate 1,168,142 of JBAMNC010000769.1, forward strand.
GTGACTATTATATTTTTATCAAATTAAATTTGGCCAATAAATTATTCAGACCTTTTTAATCACTCATTATAACCAACAGAGTGGAAAAGATGAACTTATAACAAACAATTCGATAGGAAACATGTCCACATCAAAATTAAGAAAAATAAGAAGAATGCCTCATTCTGTTATGACACAAACACATTAGAGATATAGGTGGTTAAACTTAAATGTATATAAAAAATGAAAGTATAAAAAATTCTGCCTTTAACATTCCTTTGACAATCCTGGCTTAAGAACAAGAAATAGTGAGAGTGCATTTTGAAATAGGCGAACATGGCTGTCTTTCACATTTATCCACAGAGGGGCACTGTTGGTCTATGAAAGATTAAACAACACAATGAACACATTAAAAATATATCCATAACTTCGTCATAATAAATCACACATGAATCAAAATCAGACCATAGGAATACATATTTCACAACAATATATCACATTGTTTAATACGTACAATGTTTTGTGTGAGAGTATAAGTTTGTGGTATTGTCTTGATCATGGTCTGGGCCTTATCACAGAAATGTCTTCACAGCTCAGTCTGAGGTGAGAAAGGGCCCCAGAGATTTGGGGGGAGAGGGTCATGGAACCTTCAGCAGCACAAAGACCTGAGGTGATAAATCTGATACCAGATCCAGGCTTTAGCCATAAAACACTTGTAATTAACAATCATACTATCGACCTCTGTGTCCACTCAGAGGATCACCCTTGCTCTCCTCCAAATGGGGCCTGGCTGAAGTGTAAACAAAGAACACATTTAAGTTGGAGCGATAGATCACTTCCTGGAACTTTGGATAGTCCAGGTGTTGATGGAAGGGGGGGTGGGGGTGAAGCCTTTCTGTCTTTAATCTAAAGAGTCATCCCACTACAACTTATATGCATATACAATATCCAAACCCAACATGAATCCACCATGAGCACAGCACTGGGCCAACCTACAGGAACGTGCATCTTTAGGAGGCTTATATAACCACTGGCAAAATAAAACCTGTTTTAACAGTTCCAAATCTTGAGTGGAGCCAGTCTCATGTTTAACAGCCACCACCATAACTGTGTTGGGGGTCTGAGCGAAGGAAGGGTGGTAGGCAGAGACAAGGGGCTAAAGTAAGAATATAAAGTAGTGACAGATCCATGGACCAATCATAAATCTGTCCTCATCATATTTGTCTCTGCTGAATATAGATTTGTTCGAGGTTAGCCCCTTGAGATGTGGCATCTTGTTTTCAGTAGGGTCCTCATGTCTGTATGGTTGTAAAAGTATTTATTGTGAAGGTATCAGTAAAAACCATGGATAGAGTGATTAATCTAATATTACAGTTTTTCTCCATTGGTTAAGCTCATTTCTTGAAACAGAAATTACATTCTCAAAACTCCAAGATCATTTGGCAACCAGTCTTACAGTTCAGCACATTAGGGATGTAACGGTATGAAATTTTCATATCACGGTTATTGTGACCAAAATTATCACGGTTGTCATTATTATCGCGGTATTGTTGCAGTGTGCTCAAAATGTTCAAAAAGTACTTTTACACACACTTGAAATAATTTAACCCCTTTAATATTGTAATTATAACAGGCCGCCTGGTCTTTTTTTGGCAATAAATGTGTCAGGAAGTGTCCTTTTGAGTTAATTTTTTTCACCCTTTTTTTCACGAGAAATAAAAGTAAACAATTCTGGTAAGTATTTGTCATTATTATGTTATAAATGCTTAAACAGTGTGTAATTACAAGAAAAGAAAAACTGATTTGAACTTTAAACAGGATTCTCTTCATTAACAATTGTAAATGAACATGTACAAACTTTTGAGATGACCAAAAAATAAACTTAACTTCTTTAACATACACGCACACATTTTTGCTTGCCTACAGCAATAGTGTCCATGTTACAGCTCATTATATTAGACCATGTCCACGCATTTATTTACTGACCTATAATCACCTATAATTCACGCAGGTATGGCTCACTGAATCTTCTCACTCTCACTCTGTCCGGCTCAGTCAGCTCACTTACTTGAGGAGTTACAGGAGTTTTATTCACTTGCGTCTTTTTCTTTCGCCGCGGCTTCGTGTTTTAGGCAGGGGGGACCGTCTTCAGGGAAAAATCTCCACCATACGGTCTGTGCGGGCACCGACCGCCGTGGCCAAACTTTCATTTTCAGAGGCCAAACATTGCAAACTGCGCATGCGCGCCTCTGTTTTCTCATAGCCAGTGCCACTAAAATGCAAAGATCCTTCTCATTTGCTTTGGCTCATTTCCTGAAACAGACCGGATGTTCTCAACAATTTTGGTGCTTTTGCCAAAAAAACCTGGATGGTTCAGCAGAACACCATGGTTCACCTGCAAAAGCTCATATCTCTCCTAAAACACTTCAGTCATGTGTCAAAAGGAATTTCCTCTCTCATTTAAATAGTCAGTGCCCTCAAAATCCATGGTCCCTTTGGTATTGTGCAAGCACTGCAAATCAGAATGTTAAGATGTTTTGTCACTATAACAGAGGACCATTCAATTTTTTTTTAATTTAACCTTTATTTAACCAGATAAATCCCATTGAGATCAGGATCTCATTTACAAGGGCGACCTGGCCAAGAGGTCAGCAGCACACGCCAGATATCTCCTGTGTCTACCTCTCAGTCTTTGCCCCAGTCTTTCATTGACAATGGTTACTGTGCTTGCTTTTTTGTCTGACTACCAGAATACAATTGTGTATAAAACTGGGAAATAAATAAATATATATATATATATATATATATATATATATATATATATATATATATATTTTTTTTATGGTTTTTCTGCTAAGGAAATTGTAACCATTATTACAGTTTTTCCAGTTGCTAAAACACAATTCTGCAAACTAGACTTGTTTTATCAAAATACCTAACACAATTCACAAAACCACACACCCAAACTTCAAAATACCTCATAAATTTATGTTCATAATAATAGCAGTGTGTTTTAAAAGGTGAGTAAACCTCAAAATTCTTCAAATAATTTTCATTTTAATGGACACAAATGCATTGGGGACACTGCACATTCTATTTTAAAGCAAGAAGATTGGAAAAAGTAATTGAATTTGATAATATTTTACAGAAAGTAAAGAAATAAAATGTTCAAAAAAATAGCAGTGGGGACATCTTTATTTACAAACTCAAAAATGTAGTGTATAAACTAAGAATTGCTTGATGATTCAACTTTCCTGAGAATCATAAACTAATATTTAGTTGCATAACCACAGTTTCTGATAACTGCTTCACATCTGTGGTGCATGGAGCCTACCAACTTCTGGCACCAGTCAACAGGTATTGAAGCCCAGGACAATTGTACTACCTTCCACAATTGCTTTTTTATGTCAGCCCACAAGTTTTCTATGGGATTAAGGTCCGGGGATTGTGCTGGCCACTCCATTACTTGAATTTTGTTTGTCTGGAACCATGATTTTGCTCGCTTGCTGGTGTGTTTGGGGTCATTGTCTTGTTGAAACACCCATTTCAAGGGCATTTCCTCTTCAGCATACCGCAACATGACTTCTTCCAGTATTCTGATGTACTCAAACTGATCCATGATCCCTGGTATGCGATAAATAGGACCAACACTATAGTATGAGAAACATCCCCAATCATGATGCTTGCACCACCATGCTTTACTGTCTTCACTGTGTACTGTGGCTTGAATTCAGTGTTTTCAGGTTGTCTGACGAACTGTCTGTGGCCCTTAGACCCAAAAAGAACAATCTTACTCTCATAAGTCCACAAAATATTGCGCCATTTCTTTTTAGGCCAGTCAATGGCCACGGTTACATGATGTTTTTTAATTCTGAATTAATTATTCTGAATTAAATAATTCGGAATTAAAGTTTTCTCCTTTGTGTTTACATGGAAATAGTAATTCCGAATAAAGGTTTACATGGAAAACATGTTTATTCGCCTTTATTCAAGGCCTGAGGGTTGGTAATGGTTCTGATTGGACAGGGGGTGGACGTGACGTATTTACGTCTACCCGAAGAAAAACTCCGGTTCAGCATCTCCAGCGTCTATGTAAGGGAAATCTCATCCAACTTGGACGCTACAGCTTTAAAAAGGTCCACATTTTTATGCTTATGTCCATCCACTCTTCTCATTATTTCCAAATCTTCTAAGGCTCTAAGTAAATAAATTATCTCGGCTTGAGTCCAATGCTTGCTTCGGGCGGCCGTCCTCTTCCGGTCAGCGTCCTGTGCGTCATCCCGACAGGACAAGGGAACGAGCATGCGCAGAACGACTGGAATGAATTTAAAGCGGAATGAACGTATACATGATAGAGAAATTATTTAATTCGGTTTTGAAATCAGAATAAACCAGCCACTTACCTCGGAATTAAGTTTTATCCGGAATTATCATTTTAATTCGGAATTATATCTTTATATGGTCATTTTTAATCTTTTTAAAGAGGATTTCAGTTTTATTCGGAATTAAAGGGGAATTAAAGCTCTCATGTAAATGTGGTAAATGTGTTCTTTGGCAAATTGTAACTGCGTCAGCACATGTCTTTTTTTAACAATGGGACTTTGCGGGGGCTTCTTGCTGGTAGCTTGGCTTCACATAGATGTTGTCTGGTTGTTACAGTACTCACAGGCAACCTTAGGTCTTCTTTGATCCTCCTGGAGCTGATCATTGACTGAGCCTTTGCCATTGTGGTTATTCTCCAATCCATTCGAATAGTTGGTTTTCTTTGTCTTCCTCGCCTTTCTGGTTTTAGCTGCCACTTTAAAGCATTTGATATCATTTTAGCTGAACAGCCTGTCATTTTCTTAACTTCTTTATAGGTTTTCCCCTCTTTTATTAACTTCTTAATCAAAGAACGCTCTTCTTCTGAACAATGTCTTGAACGACCTGTTTTACTCTGTTTTTTCAAGGACAAATGCACAGCCAGCATATGCAGCATCAGTTGCCTTGATCCTTAAATAAGGGCCACCTGTTTAACAGCTGTTTTTTTCACACAATCAATTACCTCACTATTGGAACTCAGCACTGCTTTTTTTTTAACACGCCCCTTTCAGTTAATGATTCAGTTTCACTGAATCAGCAGCATGCATGTCCTGCCTGTTGGGTCTGTTGGTTTTCTATACCTTTACTAAACCTTCTAGAAACTTATTTGCACTGTAGAAGTTAAAATTCTAACAAAAACAGTGTTTTATCTTGCTAGTAATGTGGGACTACTATTATTTTGAAAACAACTGTATGTCCTACAAAATAAAGCACTGCAACCAAAATTAAATATAGCATTATCAAAATCCAATTTTTGCACCAAATGGCACACACGACATTCATATTACCGGATTTTTGATTAACCAACTACACACTGTTTGGCATAATGAAATGCACTCTCATCTGTTGTATGCTTTGCCGTAATACTAAAAAAGTGCAAGTTGAAGAAAAATCTTCAGAATTTTCACATGCACAGAAATATTTGCAGATATACATACATGCATGCTGTTGAAACAATTATATTTCTATTTTCATCCTTCAAGTCAGTGCATCATATGCACAGCAAATAAATCTACATTGGAGTGAACAAAATATGCTTGCGAAATATAGTAAACTGAAAAAGAAAACTGCAGAAAAATATTTAAAGCAAAAAAAGAGGCAGGAAAAATAAATAGACAGCAGTGTTTCGAAATGGCAAACATGACTTTATGTGAGATTTTTGTCTTATGCAGAGAACTGTGTTTTGTGCATTTACAGTAAAAAGTGCCATTCTGAATTGCAAAATGTGTGTAAAACAGAAAATGTGTTTAGAAAGACAGAGGATGGGAAGGAGCAGTAGCCAGCATGTAGTCATATTTTTATTTATATTTATTTACATTTTTGTTTATATCTATCTTTTTATCTGTTATACTTACTGCTACTGGAATCCTAATTCCCCTGAGGGAGTTTTCCAAAGGGGTTAACAAAGTTCTATCTAATCTAATCTAATTATGAGAGAGTTATAATTATGAGATACTAAGTCATAATTATGAGATATTAACGTTGTTTTTTTTTTTAACTTTTACTTTTTTTTAATGCAGGCTTTCATCAGGTTGTGTAACAAAGTAAGGCACATTAGAGCTAACTATTTTTGGGGGTACATTTGAACACGTTAGCCTCATGCAAATTGCAGGGACTTTTAATCTCACATATTCTCAGGGCTGCTAGACTAAGGGATGGCCCTTATTTATGTGTATTGAAATGGAAAAATGTGGGTTTTTTTACTATATGACTAATGAACAAGCACTGACTTCCATTTTGTCCACATCCCCATCCAGGGTCCAGCCATCATGATGGCCTACTTGCTGATCTCAGGTCTTTTCCTGACCAGATTAAGGAGACCAATAGGCAAGATGACTGTCACTGAACAACGCTATGAGGGAGAGTACCGCTATGTCAACTCGCGTCTCATCACCAATAGGTACACACCAGCTCCAGTCCTTTTACTGTAAAGCTGTTATCTGTAAAGTTTATGATTTTTTTTTTCTTCTAGTGAAGAAATTGCCTTCTACAATGGGAACATGAGAGAAAAACAGACCATTTATGCTACCTTCAAGAAACTGGTAAGTAAGAGTTAACAGCTCACTTTTTTAAATAGGTACAAAGTGTCAAATTAATCCACAAAGATGATGCTCTAATTATTTTTCAGTATTTAGTAGATAGAGGCTGAGGGATTAGTAAAACAGACCAAATACATATTATGACTCAGAAACCGTTCTTTTTTTCTTGTAAGCTTTTGGTTGTATTTTAAGATGTTTTTAATTTCAAAAACTGCTGAAATTGCATCCTTGTCTCCTCTCATTTTGCACTTTTATTCACTGTCATTTACCTCACACCTGACTTACACTTGATGCATGTTTTATTTTGCAAAAACACTTGCAATTTTGAAGCCCTTGATGTACTTTGTAAAATGATTCTCAATTTAAATTAAACATCTCAAATAGATTATCTTGTGGTCAATACGTAGTGCTGGGTGATAAATAGACTACAACAGATAGATTACAATTACAGCCAACCACAATCACAAAAGAACTAGAAAAGCACTCAGAGAGCGCAGACCTCTGCCAAGCAGCTTCAGTCCACCCCTAACACACATGCATACATTTATTAGACAGATACATGTATGCACATGTCTGTATTCCCTGCTTTGGAAATCCCCCAGTCTACGGTTACCATGACAACGGAGCACTTTCTCTCCCTTGAAGTTTCACACAAAGGTGTACTGGTCTTTAATTGGCCCTTTGGTCTTTGATGGCCTTTGATGTTTGGCCCTTTGATATTGAATTCTGGAAATGCACCCTCACGATTTCTGTGGAAATTGTCTAGTTACCTCCACAATGTTAGGATTCCTTTAAAGAAGTCCTGGATTCGGATGGTGATTCGGATCAGTCCCAAAATCTAATCATTTCTTCCTTATCCCATGCCACACATTTCCTGAAATTTTCATCCAAATCCGTCCATAACTTTTCAAGTTATCTTGAACACAAACAGACAGACAGACAAACCAACGCCAGCAAAAAGATGACCTCCTTGACGGAGGTAATAATCGTCATCATTTGGTCATCAGCCCTGCATGTTGAGCTGGCTCTGCCATTAGGGCAAAGTGTGCTCCCTCCTTCTCTTGCCGCTCGTCTGCTCCATGGTGTTGAGCCTGAGTGCACTGAATAAATACGCTCATATTTGATGAATGATGGAAAAAAAACAGCTCAATGAGACATGAGTGTTATTCCCTGTAAAAACAGAAAACCAGTATTTGTGCTTCGAGTGACACTGAGAGTTTAAAACTGTGTGTATGCTGAGACGCACCGCACTGACCTGTCAATATGTTCAGTGCCTTAACACAGTGGTAAGACCTTGTGGTGTAATTCAAAGTAGAAGCCCTGTCTGTTGTATTCAATGGTAAGGCTTTCCTTGTCTTTACACAATGTTTTTATTTTGGAAGTGTTTCCGAGCCAGTTTTTCAGTTATTGCAGTGACTTACAAAGGCATGGAGCACATTTCTGTGCTCCTTTAAACTTTCCTTACAGCAAAAAATCAGTTTTGAATTAAGAAGGCTAAAATGATTGTTTAAACAAAGTTAAATGATTGTTATAGTGTTTGTGTTTAATTATGTATCTCCCTCATCACTCCCTGTCTGTTTTTCTTTGCCTGCATGTTTTTTGTACCTGTGCCAATTAGATCATTTTACCAAAGCAGAATACCTGAAAATCTTCAAAGCAACTTATACCACCTCTGTAAAGATATTACAAACACTGCTGTTCATTCTGCAGCCTGTAAAATGAAAATTGATTAAACGGTTTTTGTATATGAACTATTATTTAGTTGACAACATTGCTCTTCAATTTTCAGTCCTATTGTATTAATCTTGCATGAAAGAAAGATTCCAGCTTTCAGCTCTCTAGAGCCCTCTATGGTCGTCGAGTGTAACTGCGCTGTCGTAAAGCAGAGCGCCTCACACCAACGTGCATTTGTTGACATTTAGAGGGAGGCGAAGCGAGCCAACAGGACATCCCAAGAGACAAATAAACCATGTGGACTGGTAAGGTACAGTCTGATCATGTTTCTTTTCGAATAAATCATCATGTACTTACAAGTCCAACAATAACAGGGCAAACTTGACATTGGTCGGACATCCCTCCTCGTCTTTCAGCTCACACCAGCGAATGAACGTCGGGCCGATGTTTATCCCTGTCCGGGTATTTAGCTTGTTACTCTCCCGCTTTCTTTTTTTCATCTCCTCTGGTAAAACTTTTCTTTTCTTTGGGTCTTTTGCTACTTCTGCCATGATAACCACTCTACATTTAGCTTTCTTCTTCTTGTAACGGTGTGTGGCGTCCAACAACAGAGGAGCATTGCTGCCACCAACTATTGGCCCTTTTCCATTAGCCCTACTCTACTCGGCTCGGCTTTCCCCGACTCTACCCGGCTCTACTCTACTCGCTTTGGTCTGCTTTTCCACCAGCCCGGTTCCCTACCCAGCGGGGGCAGGGTCACCGTGAAACAGCTGGGCGACTCTGCGTTCATGTCATTTTGAGCGCGACACAACCAAAACAATGGAGGACTTGGAGGCAATAGTATACTTGCTGCTCGGTCTGTGGCTTTTTGTAGCAAAGAGGAAAGCAGAAGAAGGCTGCAGGCGGCGAGAAGAAATACCCTTGAGAAGTACAGGAGAGTTTTGGAAGCTATACAACAGTTTGAAGCCGAGGACAAGAGCAATCGGACTGCAAAGACGTATGTGGGTAAGCTAATGGAAGGTACCGCTAGCTTGTTAGCTAGCTCATAATGATAAAGTCCTGTGTTTAACATTGTGATGGCAACAAGTTATTGCCATAAAGTAACAAAGTGTATATGTACTGCAGTCCTGTTTTGGGCATCGCGCTCATGACTCATTGGTGATGACATTCTCTGACCAATCAGTAGCCGGCAGTCGGTCGACGTCACCTTTTAGTGTCGACTCAGCTCGCTTAGAACCAGAGCAGAGTAGGTACTAAAACTGGTTTGTTTTATGAGGTACTGTGCCGGTGGAAACGCAACGCAACGGGTAGAGCTGAGTAGAGTAGAGTAGAGTAGGGCCAAGGCGGGCTGGTGGAAAAGGGCCATAAGCAGGAGTGTGAGCCAGAGGTCCCTATTTCCATTAGGAAAATAAGTGCATTTTAATTTAACCTGTTCAGCCCAAGCCCCTTTTTTAAGCCTTCTGCTTGAAACCCATACCCATAAAGAAAGAGTGTATCTCTGCAACCACAAGGTCTATTTGAATAATTTTGGTGTCATAACAAAAGTTACACTTGAGAGATTTTTCCAGATGTGTAATAATCAGTATATGTGTTACTGGGACAGAGTAGATGAAGATAGAAGTCAGAATAATTTGAAAATCTCATCCTCGCCTAAAACAGAAACAATTTTTTATTGTGAATATCTCTCTTAGAAATGATGCTGGAGTGGCTGTGAAACTGTAGCCACTCCAGCATGATCCAACTCTTTTCTCCTGAGCCCAAGCAGACCCAAAATTGGGTCCTATGGGGCTGAAGAGGTTAAACTAAATTCTGTTCATTAAATCTGTTTTAAAATCCAAAAACTGCTTTATATTCTCCTTTTCCCAACGTTTAGCTTTCACCTCGAGGGACGAGTGCCAACTGCCATAAAGCAGTCAAAGCAGTAAAAATGCGTAGTTTTTTAGTGTGGAAGTGTTCCTACCATCCACAACGAAGTTACATTGTGCCAGTGAAGGTGATACAGACCCCCTCAGACCATTACAGAGGTGTCATTCAACCTGTTGTAAGGTGATGTACCATCACAATGACACTAGAAATATTATATTAGGGTGGAAAATCTACATAGTGTTAGTTTAAGGAATTGATTTAACACAGTTTTTAAGATGAAATAATGTCCAGAAATTTTTATAGCTGTAGCTACATATAAAAATAACAATTTCTGGACATTATATATGCATTACATGTTTTACAAGTAAAACAGGGCAGAGCATATAAAAGGGAGCATGTTAAAAAAGGCAGGAAAAGTAAAATAGAGGCGGAGCATGTAAAAAAAACAGGCAGAGCGAAAAAAAAAAGGATATGTATATGTATATATATATATATGTATATATATTTATGTATATATATATATATATATATATATATAGCCAAAAGTATTCGCTCACCTGCTTTGACTCGCATATGAACTTAAGTGACATCCCATTCCTAATCCAAAGGGTTCAATATGATGTCGGTCCACCCTTTGCAGCTATAACAGCTTCAACTCTTCTGGGAAGGCTGTCCACAAGGTTTAGGAGTGTGTTTATGGGAAATTTTGACCATTCTTCAAGAAGCACATTTGTGAGGTCACATACTGATGTTGGACGAGAAGGCCTGGCTCTCAGTCTCCGCTCTAATTCATCTCAAAGGTGTTATTCGGGTTGAGGCCAGGACTCTGTGCAGGCCAGTCAAGTTCATCCACACCAGACTCTGTCATCTGTGTCTTTATGGCCCTTGCTTTGTGCACTGGTACACAGTCATGTTGGAAGAGGAAGGGGCCAGTTCCAAAGTGTTCCCACAAAGTTGGGAGCATGGAATTGTCCAAAATGTCTTGGTATGCTGAAGCATTCAGAGTTGCTTTCACTGGAACTAAGGGGCCAAGCCCAGCTCCTGAAAAACAACCCCACACCATAATCCCCCCTCCACCAAACTTTACACTTGGCACAATGCAGTCCGACAAGTATCGTTCTCCTCTTCTCAACTGCCAAACCCAGACTCGTCCATCAGATTGCCAGATGGAGAAGCGCGATTCGTCACTCCAGAGAACGCGTCTCCACTGATCTAGAGTCCAGTGGTGGCGTGCTTTACACCACTGCATCCGACGCTTTGCATTGCACTTGGTGATGTATGGCTTGGGTGCAGCTGCTCGGCCTTGGAAACCCATTCCATGAAGCTCTCTGTGCACTGTTATCGAGCTAATCTGAAGGCCACATGAAGTCTGGAGGTCTGTAGTGATTGACTCTGCAGAAAGTTGGCGACCTCGTCGCATTATGCGCCTCAGCAGCCGCTGACCCCGCTCCGTCAGTTTACGTGGCCTACCACTTCGTGGCTGAGTTGCTGTCGTTCCCAAACACTTCCACTTTCTTATAATACAGCTGACAGTTGACTGTGAAATATTTAGGAGCGAGGAAATTTCACGACTGGATTTGTTGCACAGGTAGCATCCTATCACAGTTCCACGCTGGAATTCACTGAGCTCCTGAGAGCGACCCATTCTTTCACAAATGTTTGTAAAAGCAGTCTGCATGCCTAGGTGCTTGATTTTATACACCTGTGGCCATGGAAGTGATTGGAACACCTGATTCTGGTTATTTGGATAAGTGAGCAAATACTTTTGGAAATATAGTGTGTATATATATAGTATATAGTGTATATATATGTGTGTGTGTATACATGTATGTATCTGTGTATATACAGTTGTCCTCAAAATTATTCATACCCTTGCTAATTCTTCTGATTTCTTCATGTAGTGATGAAATGAATGCATGTTTTCAAATTTGTGTATCAGTTACATGTGACCAACAATTGAAAGAATGACAACAATCCTGAATTCATAAAAAAATAATTATGTCTGGGGAATTTTATAAATGGAGTCCCAAAAAATGCCATGTTCAAAATTATTCATACCCCTGACAATATTTCAACAAAAATGTGCCAAATATGGTAGTTTTTGTCCAGTAGTTACTTCAAGATGTCACAATGGAATAAAAGCCTTTATTTAACATTGTTGGCCGAATGTTTAAGCGAAAAAAGAAATCTTTCCAGAAGAGTATAAATAGGGCAAAAAGGCAGACCACAACCAAGGCCCTAGTTGAAACGCTTGACCAGGCAGGGACAAAGGTGTCACAGTCCACCATCGAGCGAGTCTTGCACAGAGGAGGTCTCAATGGATATAAATCTCGGAAGACGCCGCTGCTCAGTAAGAAACATCTGGTAGCTCGCCTGGCCTTTTGTAGAGGTCATCTGAAGCAAGATCCCAGCTTTTGGTCAACCATCTTGTGGTCTGATGAGACAAAGTTGGAGTTATTTGGACATATGGATGCTCAATATGTCTGGAGGAAGAAAGGAGAAGCCTATAGGCCAAAGAACACTGTGCCCACTGTCAAGTATGGTGCTGGTAGCATAATGCAATGGGGATGTTTCTCCTCCAGTGGCACAGGGAATCTCGTCAAGGTCCAAGGTATCATGAAAAAGGAGGATTACATCAGGATACTTGATGAAAATTTGAGGGAATCTGCTGTGAAACTCCAATTTGGCCACAACTGAACGTACCAGCAAGACAGTGATCCTAAACACACTGCCAAGGTAGTGAAGAAAAGGTTCAAGGACAATGATGTCAGTGTCCTGGAATGGCCAAGTCAAAGTCCTGACCTGAATCCCATTGAGAACTTGCGGCATCACTTGAAGACCAGAGTGATGGCGAGGAAACCAACCAACCTGACCCAGCTTGAGGCATTCGCCAAGGAAGAGTGGACCAACATCCCGCAGGAGACATGCAGGAAGCTTGTGGACACGTACAAGAATCATCTAGAAGCAGTCATAAAGAATAAAGGCTATGCCATTGACTATTCAATACAGACAATGGACTAGGGTATGATTAATTTTTAACATGGCATTTTTTGGGACTCCATTTATAAAATACCCCAGGAATAAATATTTTTTTGAATTTTGTATTGTTGTCATTCTTTCAGTTGTTGGTCACATATAACTGATACACAAATTTGAAAACATGCATTCATTTCATCACTAAATGAAAAAATATCAAGAATTAGCAAGGGTATGAATAATTTTGAGGACGACTATATATAAATATATATGTATATCTCTTTCTCTCTCTCTCTCCCTCGCTCTCTCTCTCTATATATATATACGTATATGTGTATATATATTTATATATGTATATGTGTATATATATGTGTGTAAATATGTGTATATGTGTGTATATATGTATATGTATGTATGTATATATGTGTGTATGTATGTGTATATATGTATGTATATATGTATGTATATATGTATGTATATGTGTGTATGTATGTATGTATATATGTATATATACATATATGTATATATGTATGTATATATATACATATATGTATATATATACATATATATGTATGTATATATGTGTATATATGTATCTATATATGTATGTGTATATATGTATGTATATGTATGTATGTATGTATGTATATGTATATATGTGTATGTATGTATGTATATGTATATATGTGTATATATGTATGTATGTATATATGTGTATGTATGTATGTATGTATATATGTATGTGTGTGTGTGTGTGTGTGTATATATATATATATATATACATATATATATTATATATGTATATATATATATATTTATATATGTATGTATGTATATGTATATATGTATATCGTGTTGCCTCTGGGACCCTGGGACTGTTGCCCTAATGCTCGTGCCCTCGGTTGTGAAGTAATGACAAACTATTGAGGATATTTACGTTCGAGAGTCCATGCGGTGTGTTTTATTTTGAAAGTTCCGGATACTCCACAGGTTGACTTCCTGTCGGGTGCTTTCTCAACGACAGTGAATTTACGAGGTTTTGAATAGACCTGAAGTGAATCTCCATCGCCGTGGTGCGCGTCGCTGAAGCGCCGGTGAGCAGTCAGTGGAATTTGTCTGATGGACTAGAGTGAGTTCTAAGTGCTCCGCAGTACGATTCAAGAGGGCGGCGCGGCACTTTCACGTTATGTGGAATTTGGGGGTAACAAGCTAAGTGCCCGGACAGGGATAAACACTGGCCCGGCTAGAGCTTAAAGACAAGGCAGGATGTTCGACCGATGCTAATTTAGCCCTGCTACTATTGGACTTGTAAGTACATGATGATTTATTCAAACAGAAACTTGATCAGACTGTACTTTATCAGTCTACATGGTTTACTTGTCTCTCGGGACATCCTGTCAGCTCTGTATGTCAACAAATGCACGTTGGTGTGAGGTGCTCTGTTTTACAACCGTGCAGTTACACTCAACGACCATAGATGCCCCTAGAGAGCCAAAAAGCCGGAATCTTTCTTAGTGCTGCTTTAATAAGCAACTGTAATGATAAAGGAAAATGTGTTAAAATAGCTAAATATTGGCAATTAAAGTAGTTGAAGATATACAACTCCAAAGCAGCAGACTATCCACACCAGCAATCCTAAGCAACCTTCAAGACAACCTGCTGCTAAAAACCTAGTTGTGGTTATTGATATATTCAATATGACTTTATGGCAAAATTTTGGAAATTAAAGTAGTTGAAGGTATGCAACTCCAAAGCAGCAGGCTATCAACACCAGCAATCCTAGTCAGCCTTCAAGATAACCTGCTGCTAAAAACCTACTTGTGGCAACTGATATACTCAATATGACTCTATGTCAAAAGTAAGCTAAATAGGCAGATGGGTGTGGCATATTACTGGCCTTTTCAGCCAAAGCACAATGGCAAAGCAAAGACATAATAGAAAATGTTACAGCCTTTGTTCCACAAAATCAAGAATGGCATGATGTTGGCATGCAATGAAATAGTTCCTATAACATAGTAAGTATTTCATCTAACAACAACCTGTGATAAGTGCAGATCTGCTGTCTTCTGACAACGAAAAACAAGATGGGTATAAAGAACACTGAAGAAAATGTCAGTGAAATCTGAGAAAAAGAATTCTACCCTGTCAGCTTTAGTGTTACTGTTAGCACAACCTTGACATACAGGACAACATCCATTACACAGCTCTAATCAGAGCCATGAAACAGAGTGTCACATAAGACCTCAAGAAGAGGTATGCCAGTGTGTCTTAGAAGAACATCCTCTACACAGCAGCAACCCTTGATCCTTGATTCAAGACCCTGGTGTTCCTTACCCTGGATCAACAGCCAAAACCCAATGCCAGGGTGGATCCATTATTCTTGATTAGAGGTAGCACAGGCCTGGAACCAATCCAAGCCACCTTTGGACAAGGGGAGGATACACTCTTAACTTGTTACCCGTCAATCACAGGACTGACATATACTGACAGACATGCATTCATGCTCACACTCACAATGATTGATTAAGAGTTACCAGTTAGCCTAATGTGTATGCCTTTGGTCTAGGGGAAGAAGCTGGACAACCTGAGAATGCACAGGGAGAACATTTAAACACTGCTGAAAGGCCCTGTCTAAGATGGATTTGGACCAGAAACCTTAGTTTCAGTTAGGCAACAACACTAAGCACTGCACCACCATGCAGCCCTCCCTGAAATTTTGGTGGTATTTATATCTTAACTACTTAAATAGGGACTTAAAGGTAGACTTTGCGACTTTTTGGCCGGTAGGCGTCGCGCTAGAGTAACTGAGCAAAATCAAAACAAAGGGGCTGTTCCGTGTATAATGAGAGGCTGTTAGCCACACCTCCTCCACTCCACTTCACTGCCCCCCGTCCCCCCATCTCCAGCAGAACAACAACGTGAAGAAGAAACAGACATGACTGCCAGCAGGACGATGCTGTTCATGAACATGTCTAACAGAGGGGTGAGTTTACAGAGCACGTACTGATTAATTCTGTGACTGTTGTGTCTCTGAAAAAGTTTACCTTTTGTCGCGAGCGGTATTTGTGGTCTTTGTTCATGATTTATAATTCTGCTGGAACAGCTATAGCTAGTTAGCCAACACTTAAGTAAAGTATACCCCGGGTGGTGTGATACAGAGCAGAGAGCAAAAACAGAACTGGAGTGGTTACTGTAATCTGCCTAAATTAACGGCGACGAACCTAAGCTCAAGGCTGCAGAGGCCGCGAAATGATGGTACACACCGACGGACAAGCTAACTAGCAGCTAATAGCTAATAGCTGCTATCAGTGTTGTTTTCTTTGTGATATGGCTATAAAGAGTTGTCTCAGTAATTTTTGTTTAGAGTAAATATGTTTGTATGTGACCCGCTGAGTCAGCAAATCCATATCCACTTCCTGGTTGGCTCTAATGCTAAAGTCAGTTGCCAAAGTAAATAACAATGAAAGCATTTCTGAGATCTATAATGGTGTAAAGTTAGTGATCTTGACAGTCTTGTAACTTCATTAATCCGCCGGCTCTCCTCTCTTTCCCGGTTCATGACAGGCCTTCACAGAGCGGCTCTGACCCGCTGATGAGGCCGGGGAAGGGGCTACTAGAGCCGGGGACGGAGCGGCAGAGGAGGAGACCTCCTGTACAGACAAGTAATCACTCAGTGCTCAGAGGACATCACACTTCATACAGTGAAAATATGATAAAACTGTAGTTATAGACGTAAATTATTATTATTTCATTTTAATAGGCTGGGGTAGAATGAATAAAACATTGTACTATAGTAAAAGTACTCAAACAATTTTCAAATCCACAATTGCAGGTAAATGAATCGCTTTAATTCTCTTTTATTTATGAATCTACTCAAGTAAAAGTAAAAAGAATTGGATAAAAAATGTACTCCGAGTATTTAGTATTCTGAGTGCATTTTCTGTGTAGTTCAAACAGAATATAAGACAAACTTTGAAGAGTTATTTATTTATTACATAACACTTTAGTAGATAACATTTAATAAAAATAACATGATGTAACACAATATTCGTGATTCTTCCTGTTACCTATGAAATTAGATCAGAAAAATGTCATTGATTTTTTTTTTTAAACCACGATTTTTGATTTTTAATAACCTCTATTTCACTTCTTAAAAAGTAACTTGTACGTAAATATCAACTTAAAATTTGCCATTGGCAATATGAAATAAAAACCGAGTAAACATTTTTTGTTGCCAAGCTGTATTTACTTCACATATTTATATAACCACTGACTCTGGTGTGACTGAATAAAGCACACAAAGGAGCTACTCAATCACTGGTACCTGAGTTAATGTAGTCATTTATTATTTCATATCCATAAATATACTTTACCTAACAATCAGACAAAATTTGTTGTGTTCATGTTTTTCAGGTGATGCTACATAAGATGACCAAAGAAGTGAGAGCTATCAACAGCTGCTTTGAACCGGCAGCCAGGCCTGGAGTCTGATGCCCTGATGATGCAGCAGCAGAGAAATAGAAACAGAGGGCTGCCCAGTAAAATAATGTCTTTAGGAATTACAAGACAAGTACTGAATAGTTTTTTAAAGTTATTTCTCAGTTTATGTGACTACTGGCTAAAAGTACATATTACTTCATTACACAGAAAATGTTTTATTAGAGAATGTATTTTTATTGTCCTTTCTCATGACAAATAATTGCATCCTCTGTGGATGAAACATCTGAGAACGTTGTCTTTTTATCATCACATAAGCTTTGTATCTTTAAAAAAAAAAAAACATCTTATTTGGGGAAGAAATATACTCATTGTTTTATTGTTGACAAATGATTTCCATGTTTTGTTAAGCCACTGGCTCCTATTCCAGTAAGAAACTATGTGCCTCTTCTGTCTCTCCACACCTTGTGTTTTGTTAGTGCAAGGATGTTTTTTGCTGACAAAGAGCAAAAAAATTTCACTGTCAAGAAATGTAAGTTACAGCTGTATTAATGCACATATATTTTACTTTAAGACTTTAATTATAACTACTTTTAACTTCAATTTTCTTATTCTAGTATACAACATGATGTTTGGAGTATAGGTGTTACAATTTTAAGCTTCCTGGCATTTTGAAACACTAGAAAGTACATTTACAGATATTGTATTTATTGTGTGCCATAAAACAATGACAGTTAGGCACATTGTGGGCAGGATATTAATAATAACGAATATTCAACTAATGGGATATGTTAGACCCATTTGTAGAAAAAAGCTAACTGAAGCAGTTTCTCAAAATCATGTTGAGTAAATCACTCAAGTTATAACCAAGTGTGTCACTGGACTAAAGGCACAACAAATGGGAATCCAGACAAATACAACTATCTGCAGTGTATGCAAATTTTATATATATATAAACCACAGTATTTCAAAGTGATATTTGGATGTCTTATAAAATACAACATTCACAGAAATGTACTTGTCACTCCTTATTTTTATTTTGATAATGATTGTTTTTTTACCTGCCCTGAGACATACAACTAAATATGACAGAACGATAGCAACAGGTCATGCTGAACAGCACTGTAAATGCAAAGAAACATTTTCTGAGATTAATTTAAGAGGTAATTACTGTAAATGTGTTGTGCTTTACAGGTGGCTGATTCAGCTTTGTCATTATAACAAACAGCAGTTTGGTGTTTAGGTTTTTACGAGTCACTGTCAGCACAGCGTAGCCGTCTCTGGCCTTCCTCTTTACAGTCGCTGAATGTCCAGGTAGAAACTGAGTAGTAATGTCTACAAAACCCAAAACCAGTGAAGTTGGCACGTTGTGTAAATCGTAAATAAAAACAGAATACAATGATTTGCAAATCCCTTTCAACCTATATTCAATTGAATACACAGCAAAGACAAGATACTTAACGTTCAAACTGGTAAACTGTGTTATTTTTTGCAAATATTAGCTCATTTTGAATTTGATGCCTGCAACATGTTTCAAAAAAGCTGGCACAAGTGGCAAAAAAGACTGAGAAAGTTGAGGAATGCTCATCAAACACTTATTTGGAACATCCCACAGGTGAACAGGCTAATTGAGAACAGGTGAGCGCCATGATTGGGTATAAAAGCAGCTTCCCTGAAATGGTCAGTCATTCACAAACAAGGATGGGGCGAGGGTCACCACTTTGTGAACAAATGCGTGAGCAAATTGTCAAACAGTTTAAGAACAACATTTCTCAACGAGCTATGTTAAGAAATTTAGGGATTTCATCATCTACGGTCCGTAATATCATCAAAAGGTTCAGAGAATCTGGAGAAATTACTGCACGTAAGCGGCAAGGCCGAAAACCAACATTGAATGCCCGTTACCTTGGATCCCTCAGGCGGTACTGCATCAAAAACCGGCATCACTGTGTAAAGGATATCACCACATGCGCTCAGGAACACTTCAGAAAACCACTGTCAGTAACTACAGTTCCTCGCTACATCTTTAAGTGCAAGTTAAAACTCTACTATGCAAAGCGAAAGCCATTTATCAACAACACCCAGAAACGCCACCAGCTTCGCTGGGCCCGAGCTCATCTAAGATGGACTGATGCAAAGCGGAAAAGTGTTCTGTGGTCTGACGAATCCACATTTCAAATTGTTTTTGGAAAGTGTGGTCGTCGTGTCCTCTGGACCAAAGAGGAAAAGAACCAGCCAGACTATTATAGGCGCAAAGTTCAAAAGCCAGCATCTGTGATGGTATGGGGGTGCAATAGTGCCCAAGGCATGGGTAACTTACACATCTGTGAAGGCACCATTAATGCTGAAAGGTACATACAGGTTTTGGAGCAACATATGTTGCCATCCAAGCAACGTCTTTTTCATGGATGCCCCTGCTTATTTCAGCAAGACCATGCCAAGCCACATTCTGCACGTGTTACAACAGCGTGGCTTCGTAGTAAAAGAGTGCGGGTACTAGACTGGCCTGCCTGTAGTCCAGACCTGTCCCCCATTGAAAATGTGTGGCACATTATGAAGCGTAAAATACAACAATGGAGACCCCGGACTGTTGAACAACTTAAGCTGTACATCAAGCAAGAATGGGAAAGAATTCCACCCGAAAAGCTTCAAAAATTGGTCTCCTCAGTTCCCAAACGTTTACTGAGTGTTGTTAAAAGGAAAGGCGATGTAACACAGTGGTAAAAATGCCCCTGTGCCAACTTTTTTGCAATGTGTTGCTGCCATTAAATTCTAAGTTGATGATTATTTGCAAAAGAAAATAAAGTTTCTCAGTTCGAACATTAAATATCTTGTCTTTGCAGTGTATTCAATTGAATACAAATTGAAAAGGATTTGCAAATCATTGTATTCTGTTTTTATTTACGATTTACACAATGTGCCAACTTCACTGGTTTTGGGTTTTGTAATAAAGAGGACAGAGGGCTTAGACATCAGCTCTTCCACTGTTGTAATTCTGGCAGTGTTGGACCTGCAAACATGCACAGAAAATGTTATTCTTTTGGTTTCATAGTACTTGCAACAAAAAAAGATTACAGTACAATTATACATTTTAAGAAAAAAAAAAAAAACATACCAAGACGTGATTCCCAGCCATTTCTGCAGCAGGAGTGAGTGTGGTGGGTACCAGTGGTTGAAGCTTTCTGGTGACTCCTGGATGTTAGGCCTATTAGTGCCCTTCATTTCCACTCTGTGAGGAGACAGCATTTGGTTCAAAAACTTGAGAACAAACTAAAAGAAAAATGCCATGTCTGCATAATAACACTAAACAAATAATACACAAGGCTACGCATGCCATTGCGCCACCTCCTCCTCTGTGATTGGTCAGTTGGAGCAGGAGGCGGCCTGGGCTTTATACGCAGAGGGAGGGTGGGTGGAGAGAGGGAGAGAGAGAGCCCCTCCCCAATCTGGTCTGGACAATGTTTACATTGAGCTGATATCAACACAGGCAGAGGGGGGTGAGCTTAGCTTTCACTCTGAGGAGCATGAACTCAGAGAGTTACTATGATGCCACATACTTTGAATCCGATATAAAAATGTGTGAAATGTCGGATATTATACCTTTAATATTTATTGGACTGCTTATCCTGCTGCAAGAGTCATTATTTGCGGTTATTATAGAATTGAGGATACAGTCCATCCTGTTGTTTCAGATGTGATGCCTGGTAATTCACTGTTATAACAGAGTTTATTGGAAGTTCTTATAACTTTTTAATTTTTTTTATTTAATTTTTTTTGTCTTTCAGGTTGACCACCTACATAACTTCATCTTTTTTCGCTTCTCCATGGGATTTGTGGACAGCATAATTGCCAAGTGTTAGTAATTATTTTTTTCTTACCATAAATTGCATCACTTTGTCCAATCCCCTTTACTCATTTGTCCTGAAAAGCTATACTATGTGTGATTTGTCTGGGGTTTTTTTTATTATGATGATTGATTGACACTCCAGCTAATTTGTGATGTATTTTCGCTGTTATAATAGTCCATCCATCCATCCATCTTCTTCCGCTTATCCGTAGTCGGGTCGCGGGGGCAGCAGCCTGAGCAGGGAAGCCCAGACTTCCCTCTCCCCAGCTACTTCGTCCAGCTCCTCCCGGGGGATCCCGAGACGTTCCCAGGCCAGCTGAGAGACATAGTCCCTCCAGCGTGTCCTGGGTCTTCCCCGGGGCCGCCTACCAGTGGGACGTGCCCGGAACACCTCACCAGGGAGGCGTCCAGGAGGCATCCTAACCAGATGCCCGAGCCACTTCATCTGGCTCCTCTCAACGCGGAGGAGCAGCGGCTCTACTCCGAGCCCCTCCCGGATGACCGAGCTTCTGACCCTGTCTCTAAGGGAGAGTCCGGACACCCTGCGAAGGAAACTCATTTCGGCCGCTTGTACTCGGGATCGTGTTTTTTCGGTCACGACCCAAAGCTCGTGACCATATGTGAGGATAGGAGTGAAGATCGAGTGGTAAATCGAGAGCTTTGCCTTGCGGCTCAGTTCCCTTTTTATCACGACGGACCGGTGTAGAGTCCGCATCACTGCCGACGCCGCACCGATCCGCCTGTCGATCTCCCGGTCCATCCTTCCTCCGCTCGTGAACAAGACCCCGAGATACTTGAACTCCTCCACTTGGGGTAGAATCTCATCCCCGACCCGGAGAGGGCACTCCACCCTCCCCCGGGTGAGGACCATGGACTCGGATTTGGAGGTGCTGATTCTCATCCCAGCCGCTTCACACTCAGCTGCGAACCGATCCAGTGAGAGCTGTAGGTCTCGGTCTGACGAAGCCAACAGGACCACATCATCTGCAAAAAGCAGCGACCTGATCCTGAGGTCACCGAACCGGAACCCCTCAACACCCTGGCTGCGCCTAGAAATTCTGTCCATAAAAGTAATGAACAGAATCGGTGACAAAGGGCAGCCCTGGCGGAGTCCAACCCTCACTGGAAACGGTTCTGATGTACTGCCGGAAATGCGGACCAGGCTCTGGCACCGGTCATACAGAGAACAAACAGCCCGTATCAGGGTGTCTGCTACCCCATACTCCCGGAGCACCCCCCACAGAATCCCACGAGGAACACGGTCGAAAGCCTTCTCCAGGTCCACAAAACACATGTAGACTGGTTGGGCAAACTCCCATGCACCCTCGAGGACCCTGTGGAGGGTATAGAGCTGGTCAATAGTTCCACGGCCAGGACGAAAACCACATTGCTCCTCCTGAATCCGAGGTTCGACAATCCGGCGGACCCTCCTCTCCAGTACCCCTGAATAGACCTTCCCAGGGAGGCTGAGGAGTGTGATCCCCCTGTAGTTGGAGCACACCCTCCGGTCCCCTTTCTTGAAAAGGGGAACCACCACCCCAGTCTGCCAATCCAGTGGTACTGCCCCCGATGTCCACGCGATGTTGCAGAGTCGTGTCAGCCATGACAGCCCTACAACATCCAGAGCCTTGAGAAACTCCGGGCGGATCTCGTCCACCCCCGGAGCCCTGCCACCGAGGAGCTTTTTGACCACCTCGGCGACCTCAGCTCCTGAGATAGCAGAGTCTACCACAGAGTCCCCCAGGTCTACTTCCACACTGGAAGACGTGCTGGTAGGATTGAGGAGGTCTTCGAAGTATTCTTTCCACCGATCCAGGACGTCCCGAGTCGAGGTCAACAGCGCGCCATCCCCACCATAGACGGTGTTGACAGCACACTGCTTCCCCCTCCTGAGACGCCGGATGGTGGTCCAGAATCTCTTCGAAGCCGTCCGGAAGTCGTTCTCCATGGCCTCGCCGAACTCCTCCCATGCCCGGGTTTTTGCCTTGGCAACCACCGAAGCTGCATTCCGCTTGGCCTGCCGGTACCTGTCAGCTGCCTCCGGAGTCCCACTGGCCAAAAAGGCTCGATAGGACTCCTTCTTCAGCTTGACGGCATCCCTCACCGCCGGTGTCCACCAGCGGGTTCGGGTGTTGCCGCCACGACAGGCACCGACGACCTTACGGCCACAGCTCCGATCAGCCGCCTCAACAATAGAGGCCCGGAACAAGGCCCACTCGGACTCAATGTCCCCTGCCTCCCCCGCCACATGGTCGAACTTCGCCCGGAGGTGGGAGTTGAAACTCTTTCTGGTGGGAGACTCTGCCAACCGTTCCCAGCAGACCCGCACAACACGCTTGGGCCTGCCAGGTCTGACGGGCATCCTCCCCCACCATCGGAGCCAACTCACCACCAGGTGGTATCAGTTGACAGCTCCGCCCCTCTCTTCACCCGAGTGTCCAAAACATGCGGCCGCAAGTCCGATGATACGACTACAAAGTCGATCATCGAACTGCGGCCTAGGGTGTCCTGGTGCCAAGTGCACATATGGACACCCTTATGTTTGAACATGGTGTTTGTTATGGACAGTCTGTGACGAGCACAGAAGTCCAGTAACAAAGCACCACTCGGGTTCAGATCGGGGGGGCCGTTCCTCCCAATCACGCCCCTCCAGGTCGCACTGTCGTTGCCGATGTGAGCGTTGAAGTCCCCCAGAAGAACGAGGGAGTCCCCAGAAGGGGCACTCTCCAGCACCCCCTCTAGGGAGTCTAAAAAAGGTGGATACTCTGGACTGCCGTTTGGTGCATAAGCACAAACGACAGTCAGGTTCCGTCCCCCCCACCCGAAGGCGGAGGGAGGCTACCCTCTCGCTTACTGGGGTGAACCCCAACGTACAGGCGCTGAGCCTGGGAGCAATAAGTACTGCTACCCCTGCCCGGCGCCTCTCGCCATCAGCAACTCCAGAGTGGAAGAGAGTCCAGCCCCTCTCAAGAGGACTGGTTCCAGAGCCCAAGCTATGTGTCGAGGTGAGTCCGACTATATCTAGTCGGAACCGCTCGACCTCGCACACCAGCTCAGGCTCCTTCCCCACCAGAGAAGTGACGTTCCACGTCCCTAGAGCTAGCTTCTGCAGCCGGGGATCGGACCGCCAGGGTCCCCACCTTCGGCTGCCACCCAGCTCACATTGCACCCGACCACCTTGGCCACTTCCACGGGTGGTGAACCTATGGGAGGGGGGTCCCACGTTGCCTTTTCGGGCTGTGCCCGGCCGGGCCCCATGGGCGCAGGCCCGGCCACCAGACGCTCGCCATCGAGCCCCATCCCCAGGTCTGGCTCCAGGGTGGGGCCCCGGTAACCCGCGTCCGGGCAAGGGAAACTGGGATCCAATGAAATTATTCTCCATAATGGTCTTCGAGCCACGCTTTGTCTGACCCCTCCCCCAGAACCTGTTTGCCTTGGGTGACCCTACCAGGGGCATAAAGCCCCCGACAACATAGCTCCTGGGGTCATTGGGGTACGCAAACCCCTCCACCGCGGTAAGGTGGTGGCTCCAGGAGGGGCGTTATAATAGTCACTTGAGGTATCTTTAATGAATATTGTTTTTTCATGGAAAAAAAATTAAAGTGGTAGACACATTTTAAATATAGCTACAGTACATAAGGACACACAATAAACACAGAAAATGTTTCTTTTCATTTTAATATACCAATTAAGCTACAATACTGGGGTTTTTTCTGTAGAATTTAATGGTGGAACTCCATGCGTAGTAACAGGAACATTTCCTCCCTTATAAACTGATTAATGATTCCAATGGGCAAAGGGTTTAGTATAAACAATGGACAAAATTTTAGACTTCCCAAGAGGCTAGAAGCAAAAGCCAAAAAAATGCTGACAGTTTTCTTTGTTATGCCTTTTAGGACTTTGGGGAATCATATCACTCAAATAATGCATATTACTGAAATGATTATAACTATTGTAACCACTGTTTTTCAATGTGCTTGTCATTTGAAGATCTGGCCACAGTGGTGGGCTACCTGGTGGTAAGCCGTCCTTTCCTGAACCTTTCACATCCCAGACACCTAAAAAGCTCTCACTCAGAGCTGCTGGAGGTAAGAGAGCTCACTCATGCATACTTTCACACACACACAAACACATTAAAATAGACAAGATAATTCTAATTTCCCTTGTAATAACAACTTATACTATCCTATTCTGACATACCAATATGTAACATCTACTAAGGCGGTTAATTGTGGCCCAGATGATGAAGCACATAGCTCTCAATCGGAGTGGAACGTATGTGCCTGTCCCTTATCAGTGTTTATGGATATGTACATATTTTTAGCTTTTTCCCATGAAAGCCTGTATGTGTAGTTTATTTTATATAAAAAATAAAGGTTATGTCAAGAAGTAGTGATTTGGTGGTACATGGTCCATGGCTCGATGCATCAAGCTTTCCTTTTCTTTAAGTTTCTAGACTTAAACCAGAAAAACAAAGTAGAATTCCTTTGTGCTATGTCTTTGGTTGTTTTTACAATAAAACATATTTTTATGTAGATACGTATATATGTTTTGGATTTTTAATAAATATATGTCTTATCACAGTGTTGCCAATATTGAATTACAAAATTTTCACAGGTAACCTAGTAGAAACAAATTTCTAAATTCAGTCCACTTTACTTTTAAAGGTTTTCTGAAATTTTATTGATGTGATTTGACCCTTGTGGCTTGCAGGACTACTACCAGAGTGGGAGAATGCTCTTGAGAATGTCTCAAGCCCTTGGCAGGATTGTACTGGCTGGCAGAGAAATGAGTCGCCTCTCAGGGTGAGTGTTAAAAACTAAAAACAATAGACATTTAAAAAGTATAAAAATGACATACAACCTTCTAAAGTTAAATAATAACATATGCAATAGCAACACTGTGTTTTTCCTCTCGCATTATATTGTTGTAGAATTAGAAATACACCAGATAAATGCTTTTTTTTCATGTATATTATTTAAATTTTCAGTTGAACAGGTATACCTCTATGATTTGGATCGTAACCTGTTTTTTAATTGCTGATTGCACACCCCCATGATGTGTTTGCTGTAACGTGCCCGTCACAATTATTATGGCAGGTCCCACTTGCCCGTTCAAAAGACACACACATTCTCTACCTTGCAGGAAACCATATCAAATAATAGAGGTGGGGGTCACCAATGGTCCCAATGTACAATATTATTTCCATACTGGAGTCCTGATTTTTTTTTTTTTTTACAGCAATTCTTTGTATTGCGATATGGTTGTGATTTTTAACCCTTAATTGTCTGCATTTTCAATTTTATAATTCAAAGAGGAAACATATCTCATTATATTCATCCTTTCACCTCAGTTTTGTTTAAAACTGGAGTAAAACTAACAGACTGATGTCCATTTGTAGCTGGTTAATGCAACCCACTCTGCTGTACTCAGGCTCTCTTCTTTAGCGTCACTGTTCTGAAGAGCTTTAGTGCTGCTGTTGTTTAAGTAATACTTAAGAGATGGCAGCCAGCATGTAACATAAGCTTTTGTTTCCCTCAACATGGTGAGGCCTTAGGTATTTGCACATGAAGTTAGTGATCGATTGTGTTATTTTCTCAGACTGCTCAGAACTGGGAGGCCGCTTTGACAAGCTAAGCATGTCAAGTGTTTTCTGGTTTATCAGTACCGTTAGTTTAGTATAAGCTTAGCATTAGCTTTACTGCTGTTGGTTGTTGCTGTCCCTGGGTAGTGCCAAGTGAGGTGAGCCTTATGTCCATTGTTTTACTCTCATGCGTCCCTATGTGTCATGTACATCTCTTATGTCCCTTTCAAAGTCTAAAATAAGTCCACACAATGGATTTAAATGCAGATGGTGTATTTTTTACGTTCCCCTCTCTCCTGTGCAGCGATGATTGTTTACTATCTGACCGGGCTCAACAGCACTATTGTGTGGGCTTAATGAGTAATTGATTTTATTTCTTCTGAACAAAATGCATCATTAAATGTTGAAAAGTAATACATTAAAAAATGGTGGTAAATGACATTCATGAATTGACATGTGGAATTTTGCAATACTATAGTGTGTCATTTCTTTCCCCCATCTCTAAATAAGTTTATCTGAAGACCAAGATTTTTTGGCAGGAAGAACTTCACTTTTGGAGAGCTGAGTGTTCTGAAGAGCCTTATTCAAAAAAGCACATACTAATGCAGGGGTGGGCAACAATTTCATCAGCATGCCCAGTTGACTTTTGAATTTAAGCAAGCTGGGCAACTGAATGAAAATATGTAAAAAACGTATGATTTTGTTACAAACCACAGACTGTCTTACAGCGAGACATTTGCCAACCCGTGGGGTCTGCTCCCAATTTTTTTTTCTTTTAACAGCTTTCCCTTGCACATCTCATGTAAGATGTATGCATGGTCAAACAGATGGACAGACTGTTGAGAAAAGAAGTTGAAATTAGTGAAAATTTGGATAATTTTCACAGCAACTCTCCCTCTTTAACTCTCTCACTTCACTGTCCTTATCACACATTTAGCATGAGGAAATTCACACGTGTAAAAGTTCAAATGGAAAATAATTGTCAGAACAAAGAAGATAAATCATAAAAGATAAATCTAATGAGCAATTTAGTGCTCATAATAACATGAAATACAAATTAGTTCTTGATTTTTCTCCTCATACTTAAAATAATATGCTCAGTTGTGTCAAGTCAGTCATTAAAAACATTTCTAAGGTGAAATAGTAATGAAGTAAGGCCTATTAGTGCTGACTAAGTAAAATTTATCTCTGCTACATCACGTGTTTATGGAATTTCTACTTCAAATTTGCATAAGTCAAGGAAAATTGCTATAATAGTTGGTAACATCTAACTCAGTATCTTAATTGTTAAAGCCACTGTCAAAAATGTGTCAGTGTGTTGATTTTGGCATACTTCGTAAAAGTATTGACATATCTATAGTTTATACTGGTCTTGTGCTCCATTGTTGACGTGGAGTTACAAGAAAATATTTGTAAGTCTTTAAATTTGTTATTTAACTTACTTTTTACCTTTAGTGTGTACATTGTAAAAGAACAGACTTCTGGTCTGCATGCATTAAAATTTCCTTTTGCCACTGATCCTTTCATCAGACCTGCCAACGTTTTCAGTATAATTTTGTCAATTTTTGGCAAGGCTGTAAAATTGTAGCCTCAGTTTCCTTTTCTCAACTTTTTTCTTTTTTTTTTTTGCTGTAGCCCATCTACTCCAAGATTCAACATATTGTGCAATCAGAAATGGTCCCTTTTATACCTTGGTTTTAAGGAGTTTATTACAGCTAAACTCCTTAAAACCAAGTTAAATTACTGCTGCCAGCTGTGGTGGCAAAATGTGTGTTAACTATGTATTGATTAGTGTTAATCACGTATTTAATGTAATCTATATTATTAATCAATGTTTTAATGACCATATACACACTGGATAGAATACAGGCTTCATGAAGACCTGTCGGCCTCATAAAGGCCTGAGATGAAAATGAGTTTTAGACAGTACTTCATATATAAAACCTCACAATAATCATAATAATCACACAAAATATGTTCTTTCTAAGAGTTGTAATTCTGGTAATTTAGTTTATTAAAGTTATTTTTTCATGCACAAACAAAGATGTATTGGTGTAATGGGAAGTACCTAAAACTCCAGATAGAGAAATGGGGTCATAGTAGAAAAGTACCCAGATTTCCATAAGAACAGAATGGGATAATGCAGAACATTGGACAGAGCAGGTAATACAACACCATTCGCACAGAAACACACACAAGAAATAGTGAACAGAAATGGACACCATTAGAATGAGAAAAAGGCAACAAATGGGAAAATATACACCATAAAAACTGGGGACGGTCTAAAGTGAGTTTTTAAAAAAGAGGATGGAACTTTCTAGAAAAGGGGAGGAGCTTCAGCACTTACAGTATATAAGACAGAGCACTCAGACTGGCAAACCAGTGTTGACTGTTAGCAGACAAAGCTCACTTGTTTGCTGAATCTTTAATAAACATTATTGCACCGGACTCTCCCTGCCTCTGCCTTTTTTCAAGGAAGCATAATTTTTAGGGAAAGATGTTTTTTATCAAGTTTCTGCAACCTTTTTGAGGCTGATTAAGCCAATTCATGGACTTTTTAGATAACCTGTGATACACAACCCTGTCTATAATCTTAAACCACTCTGGCCATTCTCCTCAGCCCTAGGAAATCTGCAAGGCATTTTTGCCCAGAGAAGTGCCACTCTTTGGGTATTTTCTATTTTTCTCTGTAAACCTAAGAGATGGTTGTGCATAAAAATCCTAGTTGATCATAAGTTTCTGAAATAATCAGCCACGGGGTGCAATTTGTTAAGAAAGCAAAGTGTGTGGACAGCTGGTTTAGGCGCTCCCACTGTCTGGACTTGCGCCAGTGCTTTACCTTTGGCTGCTGACTGGTAATCATCATTACCCCATAGATGTACCTTGCTTTCTTTTTCACGTCTCTCATTATGTTGAAATGCTGAGTCAGCATTTCAACATATTGTTATCCGACTTTATTCTTCTTCTTCTTTTTCTTCTTCTTATTCTTCCCTCAACTATTTGGACCTTTTCACAGCTTTCAAATTTGCACAGATTTTCACAGAAAAAAATTGAGCAGTGCAGCATGTTCAGGAGAGGTGGGCTTGTATTTTTCACATGTGTAACTGTTATAGTTTTACAGTAAAAATGATTTTCTGCAGATTTTTTGCATTGAAGTCAATGGGAGATTTTTGCAGGTCTGCTGAAAAGTGCTTGAACTTTCAGGCTGTACAGCTTCGGCATACTTCCACCTACAGACTTCATTCTTGCTTTGACAGATCCACTGATCTCTCAACTATTTTTACATGTGTTCAGCTTTTTGCTGTCTTCTACAGTTTT
Organism: Cetoscarus ocellatus; assembly: GCA_037902135.1. NCBI lineage: Eukaryota > Metazoa > Chordata > Actinopteri > Labriformes > Labridae > Cetoscarus > Cetoscarus ocellatus. Next base: position 1,198,443 of record JBAMNC010000769.1, read on the forward strand.
TGAGATATCACTGTTTAAGCAACACTAAGTTTGGAGGATTTCTCTGTTCTTAGAGCGTGTCACGTGACCTGTTAGAGCGTGAGCTTCGCCTAAAAATTCAAAAATTTCTAGCGGATAAACTGCAATAAAAGATTCAAACTTTGTTCCACAGATATGATTTATACATCAAAATAAAGGTACACTTCCCCTCTTTCAGCTGAAATTCGTTTCAACCTCGACATTGACATTGTTTTGTCTCAGTGAGCTTCAGAGCCACGGGTATCCCGCAAAGTCCTCCGTCTGCTCCAATTGAAATTTTCTTCCCCAGAGAGCTGATCGCTTCACTTTCAAGCCCGTTTTTAAACTGCTCTCCCGTCAACATTTTCTACAGTACAGACATGAAACTTACATCAATCTTTTCAGGACATTCTTGGGATGCTCACGGTGCAGTCCTTTTTTTAATAGCTAACACGGTTTTGGCACAGCATTAGCCCGTATACCCGGAAGTACCCAGCTTAACTTCACCGCTCTGTACACGCTTACAGCATCATTACATAGTCTGCTCTGTCTCCTCATCTTCTCAGTGTACAGCGTCATGACACAGACATGCGAAAAGGATTCTGGGAAATGTAGGTGGATGTACGCCGACACTATACGACAGCGCCGAGTCCACTCCAAGCACTGCTGTCAAACAAAACCCTGCTCGCCATGTATTTTCACATCGACATTAAATGTGACTCCAGCTCTGTCTCTTCATGTTACTGCTTTGCAAAGTCAGCTGGCCCCCGTCCTCACTTTACAGTGTAATAACACGGACATGCGCAAAGGAATGTGGGAGATGTAGGCTAGCGTACGCCGACAGTTTCACTTTCAAGCCTGTTTTTAAACTCCTCGTGTCAACATTTTCTACAGTACAGACATGAAACTTACATCAATCGTTTTGGCTGATTCTTGTGATGTTCACGGTGCAGTCCTTTTTTTGATAGCTTTCACGGTTTTGGCACAGCATTAGGTCGTATACCCGGAAGTCCCCAGCTTTATCATCGACCCACATAAAATATCACACTGCCTCCGCCTCTTCATGTTAGTGCTTTGCAAAGTCAGCAGGCAGAGCAGCTCCTCTTCCTAGTCCTCAGTCTACAGCGTCATGACAGAGAAATGGAAAACAATGCGCAAGGTTAGTGGATGTAGGCTTTAACATTCATTTCACAAGAAAATACTACGCGGCAGTGTGCTCGACTATGACAGCTCTGACACCCGCGGACATTCTGCGCGGACTCTGCTCTACAGTCTGTCAGACTCTGGCTGCATACGCAGGTATACGCCATATACCCACTAGAAAATGCCCCGAAATACCATATAACCACTACAAAATGCGCAAGGATACGTATAGCAGCATGCTTGTGTGACTTTCACTTTCTCTCAGCGTGTGTGTGTGCGCTCCTCCGTCTGCCGGTGGGCGTAAAGACGCAGATAGACGCGCATCGCAGGGACAGTGAGGGATCATCAGTCACTCTGTGTGATTTTATCATTCACACGGTGTCTTGACAGCTCATGTGCCCGGTTTAAGTGAAACCAGAGACTTCAAAAACTGACGAGTGAGCCTTTCATTAATCAAAACTCTACATTCTTCAGCAGTCCAGCTCTTGTTTTCACTCACTCACTGTTTGCTAAATAATAAATTCATCCTGAGGGATCCTCCATCACTTATTCTCCATGATATAAGAACAATCTTTGAAGGATCAAGCTTCAAATACAGTCTACTAGTGCAGCGGTTCCCAACCTGTGGGTTGAGGCCCATTGTGGGTCTCAGAGCTGTTTTCAGTGGACCGTGTATTAATCTGGTCAAATTGCGGTAAAAATGTCTTTAGTGTATGGAGGCCCTAAGAGGACAAATATCATCAGAGTATGTCAGATTATACCCACTAGAATAAACCAGACTACACCCAAATATTACGCTGTTTTACATTTCTCTACTCAGATATTCCTGTCCAGATTTACAAATTCATGTATGTAGCCTATTATTACTTTGAGTTTGATGTTCAAGTATAGATTTGTTGATTTAAAAATGAAGTAGTGACAACTTTGACTTAGATGTTAACTTGAGCAGATCAAGTTTCTAATGACATTCTGACCGTTAATGTCCACTCCTTATTGTCCTCCAATGAAAATCACCACTGTTTACATTAATTTTCAAGTCAGATGCTTTTATACTGAATAGTTCATAGTGTTGTGGACTTGTCGCCTACAAATTGATGCCAAAACATTTTTCATTTACTAAAGGAAAATGTAATCTAGGCTAATTATGCGTATTCAGTTGCACTTCATAATTTAACCCTTCAAAGCCTGAATGTACAAATAATAGCCAGAACATTCATTTTTTTGGAGCTGAAATGTTTATTTCACTTCCTACTGAAATCCAACAAAATCACAATTTCCATAACATTTATCATATATATAGTTTTTAGCGGCAAAGTTGCTGACTCTTCCTCCGGTGGCCCGGGTTCAAATTCTGGCGAAGGCAGTTGTACTTTTCAACTGTGTGTCCAATACAGACTGCTGATTACTACAGCTCCTTGCTGTATGCATCTGGCTGCTGTCCTCTCAGTCTGGATGTCACAGGTTGTCAGTCATTCAACCTTTCACTTCCATACAACTTTATTCTTTTTTTTTTCTTTAGAATGCAAATTTGATAACATATTTCACACTTCTGCTACTGATTACCATCTTTGTCATTTTAGCCCTTACAAATTTTACTCTTTTAATCGTAGATTAGAACTTCTTCATGGTGGCCAAACATTTATACAGCTTTTTGCAATTTCCTTTCATATTTATTCATTTTCAGCTTTCTTTCACAACTGTAACCATTTTTAGTACACATTTCCCACATTTGCAGCTGTGCTTCACTGCTTCCAACTATTTTATGTCACATGTGCACATTTTCAGCTTTTTTTGCATTGCTTTTAACCATTTCATTTCACAGTTCCAGCATTCAGACTCAGCATTTCAACGCATTTGCTGCAAGGAAATGCAATTTTTCTAGTTTATTTAGTTCTCCGAAGTATGATTCCATGCTCTGTCGGCCCATTTCCTTGCAGAGCAGCCCGATAGCGCAAATAAGCATGCAATAGGTTCCATGACTTCTGAATTTTTATGTCTACTGTCATGTGATAAGAGTCAAGTTGAGGTCAGCTAGTCAGTGATGATGTCATGTACAAAAGCACACAGAAAGGTTCAATCAACACCATATATTTGCAAAACACAATGCATAAACTGTTGCTTATATACATGTTTATGAGCAGATACAAACCGGTTGTAATTCAGCTGCGATATGTTGGTCAGTTTAACTACAACATTTGTGTGTGCAACATTGACCATTTAAGTGCAAAACACAGTGTAACACTTAATGTTAACTTGAACTGTACCTCTGAAAAATATCGCTGGCTGACCTACTCACTGTCATAGTCCTGCCCAGTCAAAGTTTTGTCTTACAATCCTGATTGGCATGTAAAGAGATAAGGGCATCAACATGTGCTGAATGTTGAAGTTTGTCCTTCTGAGACAGGAGGCTGATTTTGTGACTGTGTGATGACACTGTGACTCTGGTTCCTGCAAGACCTGGTATGATCTAACATGGCTGCGTCCTGTCGCACCTAACTCATCAACACAAACATCTCTAAAGTGTAGGATACAATATCCTAACTGTCCTATACTACACCTGACAACTTGGACAAGCTAGACCACTACATGGATGACTGCCAAGCGCTGCTCTGCACGATGGGAAGAATAAAAGGATAGACAAACTCTCAAAACTCCTCTCTCTCCACCCAGCTAACCAGACTGCTGGATATTTTCATAGATTCACTGAGCTAGACTGATGCCTCTCACTGCTCGACCAAGGTGATACAAGATACATCTTTGGATGCGCTGGGACACATCATCAGTGATGTGCCTGAGATCATCGGACGTTTCGGGTCTTTCAACATCAGACGTTCTCCCTCAGGTGACCCAGCCAGGATTGATCAGACACTGGCTTGTGTCCCAGCAGCATTGGCCCACTGATTGCTCCTCCTGATCCAGAGCCATCTGGAGGCTGTCCCTACTGCCTCCATCTTTATGGCTCTCTTTTTTGCTGCCCCTGTGATGCCCAACAGAGTGTAAACTTTGCACAGTGAGCAGCCAGTGAAGCTTCTGCACTTCATTGGGCTCACAGCGTTCTCTCCAGCCCCTTCCTTGGCACTGCTCCACCAGCTCCTGGTACTTGGACTGCTTCCGCTCATTCGCCTCCTCGATGCGGTCCTCCCAGTGCACTGTTAGCTCTATCAATAGGACTTGCCTTGAAGAGACTGAGGAAAGCACGATGTCTGGCCTCAAAGATGTTGTTGTGATGTGGGCTGGGAACTTCAGTTGCTTGCCCAAGTCTACTCTCAGGTCCCAGTTTGATGCTGACTTAAGGAGACTTGTTTCCTGCTTTGGGCTGTGGCTGAGGCTGCTCTCCAGCCCTGACAAAGGCGATGCTCCTCTTGTCGTGGTGTTGCTTGGAGTTGATTTTGTTTACGGTACTGGAGATGGTTTCAGCAGCTGCCTTCAACACCTGGTCATGCCACCACCGATAGTGGCCCTCCGCCAGTACTTTCGGGCATCTGCTGAAGCTGTGCTCGAGTGAAGCTCTCCCAGCACATAATGAACAAGCTAGAGAGTCGCTCTTGCCCTAGAAACGGAGGTATGCAGGGCTGGGTTGGACATTGTACACAGCCAGGACTATGAACTTGATGTGCTGGGGTTCTGCCTGCCAGATCTCCGCCCAGGACACCCTTCTATCCAGCACTCCCTCCCACCTCATCCATGCTCCCTGCTGCTGCATGCCCACCATCCTGCTGGTCTGTTGTTCCTCAACTCCTGCCTGCACCTTCTTCAGGACTAGTTGGCATTTGCCCTTACCGTGTGCCTTCTCATTGCGAGGCTAAGGGCAGGCACCCAACCCTGCACGCCCAGTTGCCACTGTGCCCATCAATGCCCTGTGCCTCAGCTGGGATTCTGCTACTGTACATCCAGATCTTTCTGGGCTCTCCACTTCCTGCCTGTTTGCACCGTGATGCCCGCTTATGCTACTTTTGAGTCCTTGGAGTCCCAATAGAGCATAGCCTCTCTCGTACGAGAGACTCTGAACTCCTCTTCAAGGCTACAGGAAGGGAGCTGGAGTTTGTTTGTCTTCCCATATAGTGCTGTGCTTCGTGGTAGACCCAGTGACCTGGAAGCTGGAGGCTGCTGTTTTTCCTCTCCAGGGTTTCCACCATCGACAGGGCCACCTTGCACACCAACAGAGGCCAGAGTATCTGAGGTAGGACGCCATGTTGATAAATCCATGCCTTAAATCTCCTGGGCAATCCAGACTTGTTGACCGCCAATAGCCATGTCTCAAGCTCCGTGATGGTTGTCTGGGTAGCTGCAGTGTCCCTGAAACTACAATGAAAGACTTTACCCAGACTCTTACTGGTTTCCCTGTTATTGATGGGATTGCTGTTCCACCTACATAGAAGTGAAACTTGTCTATGACTTTGCCCTTCTTTGGCACCATGGCCCTGGATTTTGCTGGTTTGAAACTCATTCTTGCCCAGAAGATAAGTTTTTCCAGGCCCTGGAGAATCCATTTCCCACCTGGCACCGATGTTGTGGTGACAGTAAGGTCATCCATGTAGGCTCTTGTGGGAGGCTGCCGAGTGCCAGTCCTGGACAGAGGTCCTCTGCATTCTCCTTCAGCTGCTTTGGCCACCATGTTCATGGCAAGGGCAAAGAGGTTAACTGACCAGTTATAATCCCCTTTTCGAGCTGATGCCAATCTGATGTTGTACTCCCAGAAGTGACTCTGAGCCTGAAGTTCCTGTAGTAATTCAGGATGAGGTCCTTGATCTTCCTGGGGACATGGTGTCAGTCCAGTGCAGAGGTCAGTGACACCCCTCTTTCTGTTTACAGTAAACTCTCTGCCTTGGACATAAGAATATCTATCACTGAGCTGCTACACAAATAGTTTCAAGGACAAAAATAGAGTCTTAAATTCAGCTAGGAAGAAATCTTCACAGTCATTGCTGAAAACAAACCATTAAAATCATCATTCCAAATAGTCACTGATGAAGTAGCCTCTGGTTAAAAGAAAACCAATATTTAAAAGAAATAATCCGGGACTTACAAGAACAAGACAACCTCATATTTACCATCATCCCAGAGCCAATGGACCACTCCCCCGACACTTAAGACACACTGAATAACTGTCTCCCGACTCGGCTCAAGACAAGCCATCATTGTAGCTGATAAACTTTAGGAGGATGGGCAGCAGGATGCCAGCTCTGCGACTGTGAGCTGACACCCTGGCTTCTTTGACTGTACTAGAAAAACAAAATGATGAAAAAAGAATAATGTAACCTAATAATAACATGGTCTCAAAATGCCTACCAATCACAATTTTGTTTTTGCTTGATTTTAAATACTCCACACTGTTTCACCTTGTTGTTGTGTTATGTCACCAAAGCTCCTCCTCTTTCTACTTTTTTTAATTAAAAAAAGAAAGATATATAATTAGAGCTCAAGTTAGAAACTAAGATTAAAGAAATCGAAAACATTCACTCCACAAATCCAACAAAAGAACATCAGGAACTGAGAAAATGCAAACTTGAACTAAATTATCTCATACACAAAAAGTCAGTACCTTATTGAAGGACTTAAACTTGATAAAAATCAGCTTCATAACAAATCAAGCAAATGGATAGCTAATTTAACTAAACAAAACAAAGACAAATCAACCATCACAATGATAAAGGACTCAGCAGGGAAGCTTCTTCATAATTCTCAAGACATAGATGATGTTTTCCTCTGACTATATACAAAGACTGATGACATCCATCATTTCTTGAGTTCCATCAATTTCCCATGCTTAAAACATGAACAAACCAACCATCTTGCCCCAGAAAAATCCTTCAGAGCTCTCAATAACATGCCAAACCACAATGCACCCCAGTCCAAATGGCTGCTCTGCTGAGATCTATGAACTTTTTTAGTCAGCCACTTCCCCCCCTGCCTACGAATGATTGAAAAAAGTCACAACCACATACAGTATACCTCCCACAATGAATGATGACGTCTTCTAAAACCAGGCAATCATCCCACCTCCTCGTCCAGCTACCACCAGCTACCAGCCACTTTTAGTGATCACACAGACATGGAAATCTTCAGCATTACACTTGGCTAGAATTAAAAATGTCTTTCCACTTCTCAATCATCCTGTTCAGACCAGTTTTATCAAAGGCAGACGGTCCTCCCGCAAGTCATGCAAAACATTTAATCTCGTGCAGCACTCAACAAAACTCAAACATAGTATTTCTCTCACTTGATTCAGAAAATGCATTTGACAGTACAGGCTTGACATTTTTATTCACAGTATTGCATACATTTGGTTTTGGAGAGTCTGTTATTAAATGGATAAGGGCATTCTACACTTCACCTATGGCCACTGTCACCTCCAATGGTTTAATATCACAAGACTTAAGTATTTACAATGGCACTAGACAAGGATGTCCTCTCTTCCTCTATGACTTTTTTGCCATGTTCATAGAACCTCTTGCTGCCGTTATTAGACAAACCCAGAGAATCAAAGGTATTCAAACTTCTTCCACAGATCAGAAAACAATCCTTTATGCAGATGATGTGTTCCTCCTCCAACAAGACCCTCACTAATCCTGTCTTCAGGTCATACAACCAAACAAATGGAGGCTTTTTGGCAAGATTTAACCATGTCAATCAAAGACTTTTACTTTGGGGCGTCTGTTGCAATAACGTCTGTGGCCCAGTCTGATAGTACTTGGCCAGTAGTTGGAAGGTTGCAGATTTGAGCCCAGCTCCAGCAGTCACATGGTAATGTGTCCTTGGGCAAGACACTTAGCAGTGATAGGGACCATAGTTAACAGATAGTTGATTTTTGGTGAAACTGACATTTTAAGGCATTAGGACTATGTGTGTGTTGGACCCTATTTGTTTTTTATTTGTAAGGAAATTTAATTGACTTCAATGAACTTTTGAGAGCCTGAACATGCTGAAGAACTCTTGCAGGATTATCAGTACTTGTGGAAATAGTCACATGTTGAAGTTTTCTCATATGGCTTTCCAAGATAGTGTTAACAGCGCACTCAACAGCCCCTAATGCTACTTTAAATTATAACTCTGAAATTCTGTACATGCACATTCACTCACTGATGGTTGGAGTTTCTATGTCAGTTGTGCATCAGTATCAACTAACACATTTACTCCCTTTCATACCCATTTACATGCCACTGATGCAGCAATGCGAGCAACATGGGGCTAACACCTTGTGGTTCAAGTCCGTCAGTTCAGCTATATCTTTTTCTACTGGACAAATAAGTCCCCTGTATGAAACTTTATTTGAATCTAAATCCTGTAGTTTTTTAGAAGCTCCAAACTTTGAATCATATCTCCTTGCAAATATTTTGCAATATATAATAAAATTGCTCAACCCATCATAACATGATTCACACTGGTTAAAAACTGAACAAGCATTATGTAACAACATTCACTTATCAGATCTCCTATTCAGTAGTAAATCATTCATTCATTCATTCATTTCTATACCGCATATCCCTTTTGGGGTCGCGGGGGGGCTGGAGCCTATCCCAGCTTTCATTGGGCGAGAGGCAGGGTACACCCTGAACCGGTCGCCAGTTGATCACAGGGCCACATAGAGAGACAGACAACCATTCACGCTCACACTCATACCGAAGAGCAATTTAGAGTCACCAGTCAACCTAATGAGCATGTTTTTGGTCTGTGGGAGGAAGCCGGAGTGCCCGGCGAGAACCCACGCATGCACGGGAAGATTAGTAAATCAATCAAACAAAATACCTGCTTTCACAACATCACCATAGCAACAGCTATGACTTCTTGGCTCCAGAGTAGCACCATCCACCCTCTCACCAACCTGAGCAATGTAGATTTTACCATCAATAAAAAAACTACAAATTTCGCAAACTGGAAAAGTAAAAGTAACACAAATATAATAAAATATAATCCGCTATTAAACCAAAACTTCACAGTGTCACAGACAATGAAGTACAAATCACATTAAAAGAAAAACTTGTAGAAATACCTATCACCAAAAAACGCATGTCCAGAATCTATATCCACCTCAGCAGTTTAGAAACCTGAACTTCCCTTCATACCTCCAGGTGGGAATTAGATTTTGCCATCACTTTCAGTTTGGACTCCTGGACCAAAATCTTCACAGACATCTTCATCCACTGTAAAACCAACAACCTACAACTTATCCAATATAAAATAATTCACTGAACACATTACATAGAGGCTAAGCTTTGTAACATGGGTATCAGTCAATCAGCACACACTGCTCACATAACAGCACACACTGCTCACATAACACATTAGACAGTTACTGTACATGCATGCTCTTTGGCACTGTACACCAGTTAGTCATTTTTGGATCCAAGTCACAAATCACTTATCTCACATACTGGACTGCCACATCCCAGGGCCTCAAACTCTGTATGTTCAGGGATATTTCAGAATTGCAACTTCATAGCCATAAAGCCAGTGCACACCTCACAACCCTGTCTATTGCAAGGAAAACAAACCTCCTGAACTAGAAATAAAAAATAAAACCTGATATGACGGAAAAATCTTCTAATTTGGCCTATATCAGCCACCCTCAACCACAACACTACTCATTTCAACAAAATCTGGTCCACAATCTCTAACAAAATCATGTCAGTTATTGCCTTATTTCCAAACCAAAACCCAACCACAATCCTCACTCCCCAAGACATAAAATTCCACTGACAACACACATGCACACAGAACCCCACATTATGCAGTCTAGCACTATAAAGGCTATAAATCCTTGTACAAAACCTGTAACATTAATGTGACCGTTTTTTCTTATTATATTTTTTTTATTATAGTCATAAGTTTTTTCCTTGATTCAATAAAAATGAGGGGGTAAGAAATGGTAAAGAAAATATCAATTAACCAACATACCTTTTTTTTATCATTATTGAAAATGACATTGTTCCAAACTTCCAAACACACGCATAGACAAACACAAACACTGATACATGTACCTTTAACATCATCATATCTCTCTATAAAATGTCAAATCTTAGTTTGGGCTTGTTTTGTTTTTGTGTTTTCGTTGTGTTTTGCTTTTGTTTGTTTGTTTTTGTTTATTAATTGATTTATTTTTGTTTATCAGTTGGTTTATTTTGTTGTTTTTTTTTATTGTTTCTTTGACTGGCCCTATTTTTTGCACCTGCTACTTTTGTCATGTTTTCTCACACTGCATGTTGTTTTTGCACAGTCCTGCATCACCTAAATAGAAGTTAAACAGACCTCCCTTTATTGCCAGCTGAAGCGTGTGCCCGGTGCATCCCAGGTCTTCTTAAAACATGTCACACAATTCCGTGGCTAACCTCCTGCTGCTGGCATTGTTATAGCACTGTTCAAAACACCAGAATGCCCCAGTCCTTGATAATCACAGACAGATGGGCAGCGATGTTGGCTGCAGTGTGTCTCTCTAACATTATAGAGGTGCACAACACTCAGGCCTTGAGCTCTCATTTATTGGTGACTCCATGGTGGAGTGTGTCCATAGGTCTGTTGTGTGGGATATACGTTGGCCTTTGCATTACTTCAACACACTTTCATGGAGGCTGTCTTTCTGATGTTTGATATTATTCTACAGTGTGTTGTAAGATAGAACAACGTAGCCAGGCCTCAAAAAACACAGCATCAGTCCTTTTGGATTAAATTGTAATTTTAGAGAGCTGGTCCTGTGAAAATTGCAGTGTGATGTTTCACTTGGTTTTCCTCCTCCCTGCACATTGTCAAACAGTGCAATATATGTAGTATTTTATTCAACTTTTTCTAATAAATATTTTAATCCTCTTCAGTCTCTGATAATAACTACTAAGTATTCAATTAATTTTACAGTTTTAGTCCTGTAGATATCAGTTTGATCTATTTGATAGTCAATTTTAATGTTTAAGGTGCCTGTATGTTCAATATATGGAATGCAAATAATATGTAATTTTTTTTTGGGGGGGGGGGGGGGGGGGATAATTACAGTCTTGGACATGGCAGTGATTAGTAAAAACACTGGTTTTGTTTTTTTAATTTCTGAAAACGGGACATTTTTGTCCCCTCCTAAAATACCCTAAAAGTGTCTAATGTTAATATTTTTTTCCAATTTTTTATGAAGAATATTTTATTCAATTGCTGTCCTGATCATAACTACTAGGGCTGGGCATTGTTAAAACCTCAATTCGATTTGATTTCGATTCTTTGGGTGGCGATTCGATTCAGTATCGATTCAGTAAGAAGTAGAAATACACAAATAATTAGAGTACCTGTTGACAGTTATTGACTTTTTTTTTATTTTGATGCCAATGTGAACATATGTGGTATGTCACCTCATATTTTTGAGCAAACATCTGAAAATAAAAATTTGCACAGTAATAACTTATTTGTGCATATGGAGTACAAAAGTAAAAAAATGACAGTTAACACTATAATTACTAATGTCCACCTGGTCTTTTTTGTCAATAAATGTGTCAGGAATTGTCCTTTGAATACATTTTTTCACGAGAGATAAAAGTAAACAATTCTTGCAAGTATTTGTCATTATTATGTTGTAAATACTTAATACAGTGTGTAATTACAGGAAAAGAATAAAAAATGCTTTGAATTTTCAACAGGATTCTCTTCATAAACAATTGTAACTGAACATGTAGAAATTTTCTGAGATGTCCAAAAATAAACTTAACCTATTTTACATAAACTCAAACATTTTTGTTTGCCTACAGCATTTAGTCTCCATGTTACAGCCTGTTATATCAGACCATGTCCAGGCGTTTTTTTTTTTTTTTACTGATGGTAGTCCCTGAAGCAGTTCCTGTCCAGCTGAAGACAGAGATCTCGAACTTTTCTTCCTCCAATATTTCTAAAATTACTATTTATGGAATCCATAAAAAACGAACTATGATCAAAATACTTTAAATGCCAAAAAAAGACAATAAAACACACGGAAAATACGTCGGAAATACAGCAAAGAAATGAAAAGAAAACGCTCCAGAATGATACTGGCACAGCGCCCCCCACTGGCCAGGAGGTGAGTCAATTCAGAAGGTTTGCTGAATTGATATTGAATTGGGAGGGGAATAATTGCAATGCATTGCTGAATCGATATTTCTGTCCACCCCTAATAACTACGAAGTATTCAATCACAATTTCACAATTTTAACCCTTTAAATTCCAGTGTATGTGATGATAACACCAATTTCTGTTAAATACACAATAAAATTGAAATATTTTTAATATTTTCAATGCAAAGTGACATTTTCACTGGAGATTATTACAGTCTTTGATATGTCAATAATTAGTTATAACATTGTTTTTTTGTGGATTTGTAGTTTTTCTGCTTTGTCAGATTAAAGCCCCACTGTGTAGTTTGTTCTCCTATCTAGTGGTGAAACTGTATTTTGCATTCAAACCAATAGTGGCTCACTTTTTCAAATGTTCGTTGCAACCGCTGAACTCTATGATAGCTGGCATGTGCCTAGAAGCTCTGTTAACATGTCATCCAGCACTTTGAGTTTTCTTTCTGGTGAAGAGTTGCCTTCTTTCAAACAAGCTGCAAACTGCTTTTAATCATTAGTGTTAGGCTTTCAAATTTGCACGGGCCAGAGACAAGGGTGTCTCGCTCTGCTCCTTCTCCGTTTCAGCCACGCTGGCTCTAAGCGAACACACATTTAGCCTTAGCCAGTAGTGCTATGTAGTGCTTTATGTCCCTCTCGGCTGTTCATAGTTTTTATAGACCAGAAGGACATGGAAGCCTCTATAGGTCTTACCAGTTCTATGTAAATACAGATAAGAAATTCTTCGCTCAGGAGGACAAGTCCAATTGTTGACAGAGGCAATTTGACACAAATTAGGACGTATTTATGAATGTAGACATTGTTTTTAGCTCATAAATTACCTAAAACGCTAGACATTGTCCCTTTAAAGAAACAGCTCCTATAGACATCCATTATAATAAATTGGGCAATAGGCAATGGTAGATTATCCCAGACACATGAACACACACACACACAGACACACACACACACACAGCTGGATTTGCAATGTTGTTCATGTAAAAAGTTTAAAGGTCCAAGTCCTCTCTGCAGTAAAGTTATAGGAGGGTTTGAGTTAGAAATTGCCTCTCATATGTGATTTATAGCCCTCTGGTGGGTGTCTCTGATGTGACATGATAAAATATGTCATGCAAAGTCCCTTGTTCACACAGAGACTGATGTAGATGTCAGCATGAGGAGCAACGAGCCCTGAATCAAGTTCTTAAGGAGAGCAAGTCTACATACTCCTCTGCCTCTGATGACTCATCAGCCTCCAAATGAAAGGCCAGCAGTCTCATCCATTTCCTAACATCCTAACTGTCAAAATCCAAGATGAATGGAGAGTTGGGGGGGCCTTAAAATTTCTGGTTGCAGAGGTGACTTGGACTGCAATTTACCTTTTTTTTAACATCAGAGGTGGAGAAAATTCAGCTCTGTGTATGTGTGTCTGCATGTTTACATGTGTGCTTATGCATATTTGTTAACCTCCCATTACCTATTCCTCCATATATTGTAATGGATGTCTATGAGAGCTGTTTCTTTAATCTGACAAAGCAGAAAAACTACAAATCCATAAAAAACAGTGTTATTACAAAGCATTGACATGTCTAAGACTGTAATACTCCCAACCAGAAAATTTCACTTTGCATTAAAAATATTGAAAATATTTCAATTTTATCAAAAAAATTTTAATAGAAATTGGTGATATCATTTCATGCACTGGCATTTAAAGGGTTAGAAATTGAGAAATTAATTCAATTCTGGATAGTTATGATCATGACCAAAGTTGATCAAAGGGTCGATGAAGAAAAAAGTGCAACAAAATTTTAAAATATGATACTTTTAGAGTGTATTGAAGGAGACATAAATGTCCCCTTTTAAGAAATTAAAGAGTTTCTGCTATCGCGTATGAGTGTTTAATGCAGAGCTGTCCCAGCAAGTTACAGCACTGATCGCTACATTTTCTGAACATGCTGAGAGGCAATAATGGCTCCAATAAACACTGCACCAATTGCAAACATATAAAACAGAATGGAGAGCTAAAGATAGAGATAGCCTACTGTTAAAATTGTCATAAGTCTAAATAAAGAAAGCATAGGCTATGTCATCCTCATGAACAATCAACAACAGCAACAGAACTCAGAACCTCTGAAGGCCATAATGAACCATACAAACATATTTACGGAGACACAAAGTTAAAAAGTTACTTTGACAATAACCTCTCAGATAAACACATATTAACCCTTTAGGCGCCAAAATCGCAAAATTGCGACAAGCAACATTGCTGGATTAAACAGGCCATAGCTGCATATATAGTGCTGAATAGTGTTGCCACTTTTCACCAGGAGATAGTGGACATGTGTCACTTTAATCTGAGGAGCATTTGTGGGCGTGTTTCTATTCAAAGTTTTGGCATAAACTTAGTTTGAAACACACACACAAGATCAGGGAGACGCGCGAGTGGCTGTAAAGCGGAGCAGAGGGAGAGACACGCACAGAGAGAGAGAGAGCGAGATAGAGAATGAGTTAGAGTACTCACAATGCCGAGAGTACTTCGTCAAGTACTGACTGACTGATTCTGAGGATATTTACCCTCTGAGATGAGGTTCAGTCGTCCAGTGAGGACGAAATTGGCGGCGCGTGTGTGCGTAGCAGCACCAGCTCCGTGAGCCATGACAGTCCCCAAGCAGCACATACTGAGGCCGATGCTTTGCCTCTCTGTGGCTGGGGTGAAAGTAATCGGCGAGTGCCGAGGAGGGGACGTGGTCTGGGAAGCAGGGGAGCTCAAAACACCGCGAAAAATGACGTAGGTTGCGGGAATGAGAAAAACCGTGGAGCCGGCAGCCGAGGGAGAAGCCGGGAGATGAAAAGTACTGTCAAAATAGCGGTGGGGCGTTCATGCTCTGCCCGTAAATTACAATGATGATGCCCTGGGTTTACTTAGGGATGAGGAAGAGTACCAAATGTGGATCAGACATTTTGATGAGCCTGTTGGGTATTGTGGAGACAGGGATCTGACAAATTTTGAGCCCGATGACTTCTTGTCTCTTTTTTTGGATGGTGAATTCTGGAGCCTAATCACAAATGAGACAAACAGATATGCCCACCAGTTCTTAGAGAGGGAAAACCCAACCCAAACTCCAGATTTCATGACTGGTATGATGTTACAGTCCCTGAGATGAAAGCTTTCATGTCACTTCATTTGCGTGCATTTTCCAATATGGCCGCCATCTGATGACATCATAATATGCAAATTAGATGAGTGAATTTACTTCCATCCCAAATTTTGGGTCATACTGAAGATTTTTCTCACTGACAGTCTGCCTTTATCTCTAACCACTTTCAAACTGCAGCCTTTTCAAATATTGATGGAAAATTTTAATATTTTCTTGAAAAACTCTGGCGCTTAAAGGGTTAACATAGGTCACAATCTACTGCACATTCAGCTGTCCAGCAGAAGAAACAAGTCACAGACCAGCTGAAAATGACTAGTAAATTAAGTATGGCTTTACTCACCAAAACAGCAAGTCACACAGAGAGAAAAGCAGCAAAGCTGTTCATTCCTCCGTGAAAAGCTTGATTATAGCCTTAGTTCAGTGTAAAACATGTTATAATCCGAATGAGCAGGTTACCTCTTGTTCTCCATCTGTTGCTAATGCTGCTCATTAGAGTGCCTTTTGTCTACACCCCGTCAATATACACATCAGTGTTTACTCTCCAAAGGGATCTGTTTCACAGCTCTGTCCGAGTAACTCCTGTTTTAAAACCTGCCCTCTAGCACATATAATCTCTACTACGTACTGGACGCTGAAGACAGTTTACTCCCATCTTCACAGTACTGTTGGCCTCTTGTCCTCTCATCAAACACTGCTCTGTAATAAATCAATGGTCTTCCCCGAGGTCTCCTACGGGTGAGATGTGCCCTGAACACTTCACCAGGGAGGCGTCCAGGGGGGCATCCTGATTAGATGCCCGAGCCACCTCGTCTAGCTCCTCTCAATGCGGAAGAGCAGCGGCTCTACTCCAAGCCTCTCCTGGATGACCAAGCTTCTCACCCTATCTCTTAAGGAGAGCCCAGACACCCTGCAGAGGAAACTCATTTCGGCCGCTTGTACACCGCGATCTTGTTCTTTTGGTCACTACCACAATTCGTGATCATAGGTGAGGGTAGGAACAAAGATTGACCGGTAAATTGAGAGCTTTGCCTCTTGGCTCACCTCCCTCTGCTCAACAGACCTGTGCAGAGTCCTCATCACTGTGGACGCTGCACCAGTCTGCCTGTCAGTCTCACGCTTCATCCTTCCCTCACTCGTGAACCAGACCCTGAGGTACTTGAACTCCTCCACTTGGGGCAGAATCTCATCCACGACCAGGAGAGGGCATTCCACCATTTTCCAGTCAAGGACCATGGACTCAGATTTGGAGGTGCTGATTCTCATCCCAGCCACTTCACACTTGGCTGCGGACCAATCCAGTGAGAGCTGCAGGTCACGGTCCGATAAAGCCAACAGGATCACATCATCCGCAAAAGCAGCCACCCGATCCTGAGGTCATTAAACCTGACCCCCTCAAGACCCTGGCTGTGCCTAGAAATTCTGTCCATAAAAGTTATGAACAGAACCAGTGACAAAGGGCAGCCCTGGCAGAGTCCAACCCTCACTGGAAATGAGTCCAACTTACTGCTGGCAATACAGACCAGGCTCTGGCACCAGTTGTACAGGGAAAGCATGGCTCGTATCAGGGGGTGCACCCTCAAGGACCTTACGGAGGATTTAGAGCTGGTCCACAGTTCCACGGCCACGACAAAAAACACATTGCTCCTCCTGAATCTGAGGTTCGACCATGACCTTACCAGTGAGACTGAGGAGTGTGATCCCCCTATTGGAGCAGACCCTCTGGTCCCCCTTCTTGAAAACGGGGACCACCTCCCCAGTCTGCCAATCCAGGGGCACTGCCCCCGATGTCCACACGATGTTCAGCCCCACAACATCCAGGGCCTTGGAGAACTCTGGGTGGATCTCATCCACTCTTGGGGCCCTGCCACTGTAGAGCTTGCCTTTTCACTGGAAGACATGCTGGTGGGATTGAGGAGGTCTTGGAAGTATTCCTTCCACCAATCCACAACGTCCTGAGTCGAGGTCAGCACCGCACCATCCCCACTGACAGTGTTGACAGCGCATTGCTTTCCCCTCCCAAGAGGCCGGATGGTGGTCCACAGTCTCTTTCAGGCCATCTGGAAGTTGTTCTCCATGGCCTCACCGAACTCCTCCCATGCCTAGGTTTTTGCCTTGGTGACCACCGAAGCCGCATTCCACTTGGCCTGACGGTACCTGTCAGCTGCCTCCGGAATCCCACTGGCCAAAAAGGCCTGATAGGACTCTCTTCTTCAGCTTGACAGCATCCTTCCCGGCCGATGTCCACCTGCAGGTTCAGGTGTTGCCGCCACGACAGGCACTGACCACCTTATGGTCACAGCTCCGAACGGCCACCTCAACAATGGAAGCACGGAACAAGGCCCACTCGGACTCAGTGTCCCCTGCCCCACCCAGGACATAGTCAAAGCTCTCCTGAAGGTGAGAGTTGAAGCTATTTCTGCCTGGAGACTCTGCCAGACATTCCCAGCAGACACGGCAGACCCCGCACAACACGTTTGGGTCTGCCATGTTTAACCGGCATCCTCCCCCACCATTGGAGCCAACTCACCACAATATGGTGATCAGTTGACAGCTCCACCCCTCTCTTCACCGGCGCGTCTCAAGGCCCATTGAACCCTTGAACTGGATTAACACTAATGCCTAAAACTGGATGACCTCGAAGACTTCATAGAGGAAACCTACAACCGTCTCTGCATGATGAGCAACCCCGACAAAAGATGCCGCTTATCAGACTCTGTCCTTCACTCACCCGAGAAAATCTACTGCTCTGAGGTCAGTGAAATCCTAATTGCCATCAACAATAACTTATCCTGATTTGATGCGAGAATCGCTTTAGTTGAAGTTCTCCACAAAGAATTCCAAAATCTCAGCGACAGCCTAGAATTCACCCAGGAACAACGTACCACACTCACAAAGGATAACTTCCAACATTCCATTACCGAAATAACAACACAACTCCACTCCATCGTCAAAGAAAATAAACAACTGAAAGAAACAATCCTCGACCTCCAATCACGAAGGATGAGGGATAACCTCATCTTCTCCGGCATCCCTGAGCAACACGACGAAAACCCCAAACAGTTAATACAGAACTTCATGACAAACACACTGAAAATCCCCCCGGACACTGTAAAGGACATAACATTCCATCGTATTCACCGCATTGGCCCCAAAACCCCCACAAACAAATGCCCACGGCCCATCGTCGACAAACTCGAACACTTCAAACAAAAACAACTGATCCAATGACACAGAAAATAACGTGAAAGGCACATACTACGGCATATTCCGGCATATACGACCAATTCCTCCGCAAAATCATGGACAGAAGAAAAACACTTCTCCCCATCAGCAAGAAAAACATTCTAGAAGGAAAACAAGCTGTCATCTCCGTTGACAAACTGTACATCACAGGCAAAGAGAACTAAGGTATTCAACCATTGACAGAAATTAAAAGCTGACATATGCATTCTTCAAGAAACATACACATCTGAATGTGATAGCCACATACTAATTACATCTCAATATAGCCATATCTTTTCATCACACTTCAACTCTAGACGAAGAGGAGTTACCATCTTAATCAGCAAAAGCATTTCATTCACCCATAACAACACAATTAAAGATCCTGAAGTAAGATTCATTTTCATTAACATCTCCATACACAATAATACAGTCAGTATTGCATCAATATATGGCCCGAACAATGACAGCCCATCCTTTTTTATAAACTTTTTCAACTACTTCTATAATATCTCTGACTCTTCAATAATTATCGGTCCTGAACCCTATCCATAGATAGAAAAAAAAAAAAAATACACTCAATACTAAACCCTCCCACTCTGTAGAAACTAATCCAGTTCATGAGGGGTCTTGGCGATGGTTGGTGGCTTCAACATTCCAATGCAACAGAATTCTCTTTTTACTCATCCGTCCATCACACTTGTTCTCGTATCGATTTTTTCTAACCAGCAACTCCTGTATAAATAAGATTTCCACACAGTAATACACCCCATCACTATATTTTTTTTCAATTTTATTTATAACCTTTTATGTTACAGTACAAACAGATCAAGAGACAGACAAAAAAAAAAAATAAATATATACACACACTGCCACACACAGTACAGTGAGAGAAGGCCAGAAGGCCAAAGTCCATGCCAGACCAGAAACAATGATTATAGGGGATGACAGACCAATATTTTAAGTCCAAGATTGCATTGAGGATCCAGGTGTAGAGTCCATAAAATTAATTCCAGGGAGGGTTACAAAGTATTCGCAGAAGCCCAAAATAACAATGAGACAATCAGGGGATAGTTTTTTTTTTTATAAATAACACTGTACAATTGAAAAATGTCTAAAGCTTTTGAGTCCGGACATGACCAGAATAGATGAGCCAAGGTCCCATCATCTGTTTTACATCTATCACATTTGGGAGATACACTGGGGTAGATTCTATTTAATTTGGTCCTAGAGTAGTGCAGACAGTGAATGACTTTAAACTGAATAAGTTGCAGTCTAGCAATAAGTTTTTATTCCATTCAGTCCTTTTGCCCATAGACCATCTGAGATATCTACACCAGTGTCTTTCACCCAGGCGTCCTTTATGTAAAGAGATGAAGTTGCAGGAGAAAAAAGTTTGACCAAGTTTGTAATCAACTGCTTTGAGGTGGCAGATTTTTTCAGAAGATCATAAAAACCATGTTGTTTTGGCATTGTGTCAAACTGAGGGAGGGTAGATCTAATAAAATTTCTTATCTTGAGGTAACAATAAAAATGCCCCAGTGGCAAATTGTATTTAAACTGCAGTTGAGCATAAGATACAAAGCAGTCGTTGATGTACAGGTCCTTAATAGTTGTCAAGCCTTTATCTGGCCATTGGGCAAATGCAATGTCCATTAGTCCTGGCTTAAAGGAGGGATTATAACAAATAGGAGAATAAACTGATGTTCCGGAGAGACCCAGCACACCCCTGATTTGGTTAAGAATCTTGAGAGAGTTGCGGAGAATGAAATCACATTTCAACTTTTTTGAGGTATTTTATTATTGGAAAATAATACAGCAGACAGTGATGCATCTGTGAGAGATATAGCTTTGTCAGATTCAATAATTGGCCAATTAGGAAAGGAAACAGTAACCTGCTCTGTTCTAAATGGAACATGATTCCAAAAGATCCACGCCCCAGCGTTACATGCCCAGTAATAGTGACGGAAAATTGGAAGACCCAGTCCCCCCTCACTTGATGGTTTTTGTAATTGTATTTTGGAGATACGAAGAGGTTTGTTGGCCCAAATAAAAGGTATTATAATAGAGTCAAGTGTTCTGAAAAATGAAGACCTAAGAAAGATAGGGACATTCTGAAAGATGTAAATGAATTTGAGAAGCACCACAATCTTAAATTATGTTGATGCGTCCTATTATGGAAAGAGGGAGGAGTTTCCACTTCTCTATCCTATTTTTTAGTTTATCAATCTGATCCAAGTAATTAAGTCTGAAAAGACATTTAGGATTTCTGGCTATGTTAATGCCTAGATAGATTGAATTATCTTTAGAGATTTTGAAGGGTAGGTTGTTAAGAAAACTGGGGTCAAGACCATTAGAGAGGGGCAAAAGGAGACTTTTCCCCCAATTCATGGAAAACCCCGAGAGCTGACCAAAATTCTTGATCAGATTAAGAAGGGGGAGGACGTCTGTGTAGATTCTCATTCATCCAGGTCATGGTCATTCTGAAGATTCAAAAGCAAGGCAACTGGACTGTGTCAAACTCTACACAGTCCAGTTGCCTTGCTTTTGAATCTTCAGAAAAAAGGGGGAGGACAGATATTTTAGCATCAGACAGAGTCAGGATAACATCGTCTGCATAAAAACCTATAACAGAGACAGAGGAACCACACTGTATACCAGTAATTTGAGAATTCATCCTAACTGAAATAGTGAGGGGTTCAAGTGCAAGGGCAAAAAGCATTGGAGAAAGGCAGCAGCCCTGTCTGGTTCCACGATGTAATAAATATGGGGGAGACTTCTCATGATTGGTAAGAACTGAGGGTTTGGGACAGGCATAAAGCATTTTTAAAATGTATATGAATCTTTCACCAAAACCAAATTTTTTTAGAAGTTGCAAACATATACTTCCATTCTATTTGGTCAAAGGCTTGCTGCGCATCCAGTGACATAATGGCAGAGTTTGGTAATTTAGTTGAATACATAATATTTAATAGTCTTCGTGTGTTGGAAAATTTCTGATCATGCTCTCGTCTCCCTGACTCTGAATAATCAATCTCACAAACCCCCAGGTAGATGGCGTCTCAATCTCTCACTCCTCAATAACCCTGACTTCGATTCATACATAAAGAGAGAGTGGGCATCCTTCCTAGATATAAATGACTCACCGGAAATCACACCATCACTACTTTGGGAAACAGGGGAAGCAGTATTAAGAGGTAAAATTATTTCATACTCAGCTCACCAGAAGAAAGAAAACTATAAAAAGCAAAGCACTCTAGAACAAAAAATAAAGGACATAGAAAACAAAAATGCACACAACCCCACAGCAGAAACCCAGGCCGAATTATGCAAAATCAACCTACAACTCAGTCAGCTCTTAAATAAACAGACACAATTCCAACTACAAAGACTCAGGTACGAAAACTTTGAATATAGCAATAAATCTGGAAAATATTTAGCCAACCAAATCAAACGAAATAAAGAGAAATCAACAATTCCATCAATCTTGAACTCAGCAGGGAAGCTCATCTATTCATCAGAGGAAATCAACAACACTTTCTTAGAATTTTACTCCAGTCTATATACACCAAAACATAAACCCACTCAAGAGAATATTGACACCTTTTTAAACAACAAAGATCTACTAAATATCCCTCCAGACTCAGCAAATTCCCTTGATGAACCACTTACAATATCAGAACTCCACAATGCACTCAAACTCATGCCTAATAATAAATCCCCAGGACCGGACAGCTTCCCTGTTGAGTTCTGTACTACACTTCTGGGACATTTTTATCACCGATCAGTCATCCCATCAAACATTCTCCCAGACCAAACAGGATTCATTAAAGGATCATCTAACAACCTACGCCGACTAATCAATTTAATCCATTACACATACCACACCGACTCAAGAACAACAATAGCATCCCTAGACGCAGAGAAAGATCAGGTCAACTGGATCATCCTCTACTTAAGTAACCCATCATTATCCCTGCCAGAAGTTATCAACCTCATCAACACATTCTCCAAAATCTCTGACTACACCATCAACTGGTCCAAATCCACCATCCTCCCTGTTAATCACAGTAATTGGGATGTGGCAGCCAGAAGCTCACCTCACTCTCTCCGCTTCGCAGCTAACATCAAGTATTTAGGGGTCACATTTCCCCCAGGTTGTTAGAGTTAGTTAAACTCAACTTCAGCCCACTCCTCAAAACAATAGAAGACGATCTTTAACTCTGGGTGAATCTCCCTCTCTCACTTTTTGGCAGGATTGCATTAATCAAAATGACCATATTACCAAAAATAAACTATCTCTTTTCTATGATTCCAATCCAGCCCCCTCCCCATTGGTTCAAATCACTCAACTCAATCATAACACAATTCTACTGGAAAAATAAAACACCCAGAATTAAGTTAGAAACCCTTCAAAAACCCAAAACCCTAGTAGGTTTACAAGCACCAAATTTTGCCTACTATTTTATGGCCCATCAACTTGAGTACATTTACAAATGGATCCACCTCACCGCACTGATATAGAACAAACCCTCTGCAAAGACATCTGTATCTCTGATCTTCCATTCATAAGCCCCTCTATCAAACACCATCCATGTTTCAAGAACCCAACCATAGAAACAACTCTGACAGCCTGGTGGAAATTTCACCAAATCACTAACCCCACCATTTCTCACAGCAGGCTCACCCCAATCTGGGACAACCCTGATTTTTTAATAAACAACAAACCAATATGCTTTTCAACATGGGTAGCTAAAGGTATCACACATCTAGAACATATCATACAAAACAATACCATGATGACATTTTCACAATTGGTCCAGAAGTACGACATCGGGGAGAACCTCTTTCTAGAGTTCCACTAAATATAAATCTGCAATAACTAAATCTGGTCCTAAAATAAACAACTTAGAGCTTCCCAAACCAACTTCAAATCTCATCAACATCAGCTCCAGGAAAAAAATTCTCTCTAAAATTTATAAAATCATTTCTAACTCTGACCAAACACTTTCCATTCCCTCAATAAAATAGGAAGAGGACCTACCGATCAGCCCCGATGCCAACTTCTGGACCCAAATTTGTAAAAACATCTTCTCAATATCAGCTCACACAAACATTCAGCTTCTACAATACAAAACGATTCACAGAGCACATTACACAGGGGAAAAAATGTTTGAAATGGGTTTCACTGACTCTGAAATATGTCCATATTGTACATTAAACACTATAGATAATTATTTACATGCCACATGGGTCTGCACTCCGGTAAAACAATTTTGTTTTAACAACATCACTGACTTCCTCTCCACTATCCTAAACTACCACATCCCTCCATCTCCCACACTCTGCCTGTTAGGAGACAAACATCAACATCAACATCACAATCCACAGAATACTCCCCATAGCCCCAACCATCGCCAAGAAAACCATCCTCATGAACTGGAAATCAAGGAAAAAAATCAACATATCCATCTGGAAAAACCTTCTGTTTGAACACATAACAATGGAACTCCATCAACAAACAAACTGCTCACTTTAATACTATATGGAATCCAATAATCGATGCAATAAACTCTTAATATCATAAATCAATCATATCATTGGTATCTCTTTGCCTGTGCACCAACAACAATAACACACACCATCACTCTGCTTTCATTCCCACACTCTCCTACACACTCTGGCACACATATACACTATCTCTCACCTACACACGCACACAAACATAAGGTGTATGTGTGTACATAAGGTGGGAGCTGGAGGGAAGGGAAAAATGGTATGGTAGTGACTTATTAGTGAATCTATTACTATTATTATTAATTATGTATTGATGATGATTATTATTAATATTGATTATTATTTTGTTTCATTATTATGAGTCTTATTACTACAGTTATTATTAAAATTGTTATCACTACTAAAATTGGTGGTGATGTTGACAGGGATGATTATGGTGGTGATGATATATGGTTTTTATTTGTCTCTATTTTTTGTCATTATTACTATTACTACTTCAAATTTTGTGTTTAAAACTCAAAAAGACAAAATTAATGACTAAACTATTCACAGTAGTTGTGCATTTTCACAAATGCTTTGTTTGTGGCAGTGGGCTGTGTGGCTGGGCTGGGCTGGCTGGTGCCAAATCGTGTGGCCCCCCATTGGTGTGGTGGGGCCCCCTTGTGGAGGAGGGGCAGGATGGGGGCTGTGACAGGGTCTGGAGACCAAAACCCTCCTGTCTCTGATAGGGACAATTAATAATACCCCTTTTCAGACTGGCCAAAAAAACATTTTAAACCCGGTAACAGTCGGCTCTTGTCGGCAGTTTGAAAGGGTCTAATCAGCATTTCGACCTGGGTCGACTGACCCTGCAAGCATCACGGGTTTTAACAGCTCACCTCTGATGGGCTTCAGTGGGAACATCACGGCATAATGTGCCCACGGAATAACATCGCGCCCGTCCCCTCCATCTGTAACGTGCGTGACTCTTTGCTGTCTCACCAACAAATTCCATCCACCTTTGTATCATCAGCGCTTGAATGTTGTTCAGTCTGCGCCGAGTTTGTACATTTTTAAAGAGGGACAGAAGTACAAAGTACGGAAAACAGCTGACCAACATGTCCATGGCTTCCATGCTCCTTTCCATTGTGGACGCATTTCGATGCACGGATGATGTCATCACTGTGATGACATCAGCTTGATGCACCAGAGGAAAAAAAAACAGCCACACAGCTCGTCTGCTGCCGATTAGACCCAGGTCTGCTGGGAGTGGGAAAGGCGTCACTTGCCGATAGGGGTGTAAATCACCAGTTTCATGATGATACAATACGATATCGATTCTTTGGACAACGATACGATATTTGCCAATGTCACAAAGTCTGCCATGATTCAGTTTCAATTTGATACAATTCAGGGGCCTTTGATCGATTTAAGACGATATTATGTACTCATTTAACACAATCAGCTACATTTCACCTAAAGCAAGAAAGAAACCCAAAGCAATCCTGATGTTTTGACATTTTTATTATGGAAATGTGAAACGATGTGCTGACCTTTGGGTGTGATAGTTTATACTATAACCATCTATATGAACTAATTGTGTTTTAAAATTAAAATTGGGTTAATTAGTAGTCCTTTTTTCGCCCCCACAATTACCTAATGCGTGTTATTGTACATTGTGATTTTAGTACATTATATCAAGTAATGATGCAAAACAATAATACAAAATATTGAATTATTATTTTATTTTTATTATAATTGACCTCCAACATTTGACCATCTTTTAAACTAAAAATGTGTAATTTTGATTTTAATTAAAGCCAAGCATTTCTCATGTTCTAAGTAGAACTATTAACTAACTCAACATTGATGATTTTGTTTTAATGTGATGCCTGGTAACCACAGTTTGTATGTCAGTGCGATTAGACTTTGCTTTACTGTTAAATGGTAGGTGTGGAGGAAGAATAAGAACAAGCTCTCATTGTTTTCCATTTAGTAAAATAAGTCATTTCATTAATCAGCATGCTACAAAATCAAATGATGTGATAACTTACTACACTCGTGTGATTAAGCACTCCTGTCGTGTGCATGCAGTATGCATCCTCTGCGGTCAAATCGACCGTATCTTACCTGGATACAGCAGCGTTATTTACTAATTTGGCTGATATGTCAAGCTCCCGTTTAGCTCTGTGACACTCAGAGCATGTTGCTACATGTTCCAAAGCGCATATATAGCGGTGTTTATTCGGTGGGTGCTACACAATACATTTTAAAGCGGGAGAAGTACCAGGTGTGGCGTGTGAGAGAGCGAAAAGGTTCAAATGCATGTCTCATACATTGAATTAGAGATCGACTGATATGGATTTTTTAGGGCCGATGCCGATACCGATTTTTTTTCCATGACCCTTAGCCGATGACCGATTTTCTTGGGCAGATATTTGTGGCCGATACTGCTTTTGCTCCCTCAATTTACATGAAAAAAATGAAAATGATAACAAATATTACAGGTCTCAAGTTTAAACAAAGAAACATTTATTGAAATGTAAACATTTAACAATTTAACAACGCCTACTGAACACAGTAGGATTCAGTTTTGTTCAACACACATCCTTTCAAGTAAAAAAGTGCAAATGTTGCCACACTGGGTTTTTTGCGTTCAGCCATCTGTATAAAGAATAAATAAAAACACAGATTAGTATCCATCAGTATCAATCTTTTGGCATCATCTTACATTCATATCACCCAATATCATCATCCTTTCATCAATATCTACAACACAGCCTTAATGATGCATTGCTTGCTGACATACTTTAAGGCAGGTATAGTCTACTCATCAGAAACGTCCTTTGTCACACATTTGAATAATTTAAGAGAAAACAATAAACCTGAAAAGCAGCCATTAACATAAAGTGCTTGGTTTGTAACTTAAGACTGTCATGGTTTCATTTTTTTCTGCACAAAATAAAGTGACCATGTCTTAGGCTACTATGCTGTCCAGAGGGGGAAGTAATTAATTACAAATACTCAGATTACTGTAATTAAGTAATTCTTGGAGGTACTTGTACTTTTATGAGTAGATTTTCAAGTCTGTACTTTTACTTGTACTTAAGTATTCATTAAACCATGTAATCTACTTACTTTTAAAATCATAGTTGAGTACTGAGTACAATTTTAATTAATATCCAAACCTTTTATCTGCATTTTTGTAGCCAGTAAGGTGATTTGATAGCAAACAAGCCAATGAAAACCAGGACATGAGGATGAAAAACAAAACAAAACAAAAAAAGGACGTTAATGATTGAATCATTTCAATCATTAACGGAATTTAAGGAAATAAAAACTTAAAATGAGAAAAAAATGGCAAAAATAACCAATCAAAATGAGGGGAAAATCACTTGTTTTGTATCTTATCAATTATTAATGATTAATTGATTGTTAGCATTTTAACTATTGGTAAAGGAAAACACACAAAATTTCAAACCCTAGTCTGGAGAGGTGACAGTGACATCACCAGTGAAAAGTAACTAATACTCTGAATAGTTTGTTTTTGATGAATAACCGTGATGTCAGAAGCACATTAAGCAACAAATTGTTCAAGTTTAAGTTTTAAACAGCATTATCAACTTTAAAAGGAATAAATATTCAACCATGTACAAAACATTTCTCTTGTAGTTTAAGTGTTATCTCCCATCGATGTGATGGCTGCTCCACTGCAGTGAGACGCGCACCCCCTCCCCCCTCCCCCCTCCGCACACACACATCAGCTGAGTAGACGCTGACTGAAAAACTCTGCTAACGCTGGATTGATAACGGCAGCAAACAGCTCTACGCACGTTTTCACGAAACACTTACACAGTTTAGTACTACATATAAAACATTTCTCTCATCATTAAAGTTCGTCTAGTGCACGCCAAAGACCTCTCTGATAGCAGACATGGCTGCTCCACTCCGCTCTGAGGGAGAGAGCACACACACATACACACACACACGACACGCATTTAACCTCAGCCCGGTGTTCGTTGAATTAAACTCCTACAAATACCATGGAACTGAATTGTCAACGTTGACATTACTTAATCCTTAAACCGGTGTTCGTAACAGCTGTACATATTAGCCTACAACTACATCAACAGCTCCCTAAATACAATGGTAAGCAGTTTTAAAGATGAAGCATTCAACAGCATTCCCGTTTTGCTGATCCACAAACTTAACTATATTTTCAAGCACGTATATTACATGCACTTGGCATTCATGTTTCCTATTTCAAAGTGGGTGGCAATATTTAAACTAAGTTTAACTGTTAGAGGCTAATTGAAAGTTTAAAACTTACCGTTGTTGTGAAGCAGCCTTCTAGATGCTGCTTTCACCACTCTTGCAGTGGGGGAGGGGTAACACATCTGCATGTGCTGCAGGGTCTTCCGGCAACACAGAGCTGCCCATGGATGCCTGTCTGTAAATCATGCTGCAGAAAAATACATTGGCGAACCCACGAGCGAATCGGCCGATAACGATTCAAGTAAAGAACGCAAATATCGGCCCAATATATCAGCCTGCCGATGTATCAGTCGATCCTTACATTGAATGCATGAGAATTGAGAGCCCTGGAAACTTCAGAACGAGGCGGGATTTGGCAGAAACTGTGAAACGGATATCTGGTCAGAATTTCAAAATAAAGGCATATATTAAAGATAACGATGTTGATAGGTGTTTTGAGTTTCCATCGATTTGATTGGATCAGTGCTTAACCAATCGATGTATCGATCCAGATCGATGGATCATTACACCCCTTCTTGCCAATTGTTAGCAGGTTAACCTGCGTCGAAAAAACCTGTGTTGACCCGCTAATTTTAGTGTGAAAGCGGTATAAGAAAGAAAGGAAATTAAGAAAAAAGGTGGCTTCTCTGAGCACTCCTGAGTAATCAGGCCCCCTCCTCGTGGTCTAGGAGTAGACCACATAGGGAAAAAGTTGGGGCCATTGCTCTATTATGGGTCTAACTGTGGCCCTACAGAGGACAGACCACCCTGCTATACTTAATATGAGGGTCCTTTGATAGCGTTGTCTCCCACCCACCAATATGTTTGTGGCTGCCGGCTGAGCTCTTCTTGGCTGGCCCGGCTTGGCCCTACAGCTTAATGCTATAACCAGGCAGAAACAGTGTCATAAATATTGGGTGGCTACATCAAATTGTTATTCTCATAACTGCCTATGGTGTCTTTATGGCACAATACATTGTTTGTATGTGTATGTATGTATATATACGCGTATGTGTGTGTGTGTATATGTATATATGTTTCTTTTATGTATCCAGATGTGGATATACTGTATGTATGTGTGTTTATGCATATATGTGGGTGTATGTGTATATGTATGTACGCATGTACAATGCCATGAAAAAGTATTTGCCCCCTTTCTGATTTCTTACTTTTTTGCATATTTGTCACTCTTAAATGTTAGATCATCACACAGATTTTAACATTAGACAAAGATAACCTGAGTAAATACAAAATGCAGTTTTTAAATGATGAATTTAATTATTAAGGGAAAAAAGCTCTCCAAAACCTGCATGACCCTATGTGAAAAAGTAATTGCCCCCCTTGTTAAATCATGAGTTAACTGTGATTAACCACATTTTTTTGAAAGCTGAGTTCAATGTCACTGGCCACACCCAGACCTGGCTACTGCCAGACCTGTTAAATTAAGAAATCACTTAAATAGAAACTGTCTGACAAAGTGAAGTAGGCTGCAAGATCTCAAAAAGAAACACATTATGCCACAATCCAAAGAAATTCAAGAACAAATGAGAAGCAAAGTGATTGAAATCTATCAGTCTAGAAAGGGTTACAAAGGCATTTCTAAGGCTTTAGGACTCCAGTGAACCAAGGTCAGAGCCATTATCCAGAAATGGAGAAAACTGGGAACAGTGGCAAACCTTCCCAGGAGTTGTCGGCCTACCAAAATTACACCGAGAGCACGACAACTCATCCAGGAGGTCAAAAAGAACCCAGAACATCATCTAAAGAACTGCAGGCCTCATTTTCCTCAGTTAAGGTCAGTGTTCATGACTCAACAATGAGAAAGAGACTGGGCAAAAATGGCATCCATTGGAGAGCTCCAAGGCCAAACCACTACTGACCAAAAAGAACACAAAGGCTTGTCTCAGATTTGCCAAAAAGACATCTTGATGATCCCCAAGACTTTTGGAAAAATATTCTGTGGACAGACGACACAAAAGTTGAACTTTTTGGAAGGTGTGCGTCCCGTTACATCTGGCGTAAAAACAACACAGCATTTGATAAAAAGAACATCATAGCAACAGTCAAACATGGTGGTGGTAGTGTGATGGTCTGGGGCTGCTTTGC
Organism: Cetoscarus ocellatus; assembly: GCA_037902135.1. Lineage (NCBI taxonomy): Eukaryota > Metazoa > Chordata > Actinopteri > Labriformes > Labridae > Cetoscarus > Cetoscarus ocellatus. The sequence goes on from JBAMNC010000769.1 coordinate 1,228,864, forward strand.
TGCTTCAGGGCCTGGATGACTTGCTGTGATTGATGAAACCATGAATTCTGCTGTCGACCAGAAAATCCTGAAGGAGAACGTTTAGCCATCAGTTCTTGACCTCAAGCTCAAGCTCACTTGGGTTATGCAAAAGGACAACGACCTGAAACACACTTGCAAGTCCACCTCTGAATGGCTTAAAAAAAAATAAAATTAAGGTTTTGGAGTGGCCGAGTCAAAGTCCGGACTTAAATCCTATTGAGATGCTGTGGTGTGACCTTAAACGGGCAGTTAATGCTTGAAAACCCTCCAATGTGGCTGAGTTAAAACAATTCTGCGCAGAAGAGTGGGCCAAAATTCCTCCACAGCAATGTGAAAGACTCATCACCAGTTATCTCAAACACTTGATCGCAGTTATTGCTGCCAAGGGTGACACAACCAATTATTAGGTTCAGGGGGCAATTACTTTTTCACATAGGGTCATGTTGGTTTGGAGAGCTTTTTTCCCTTAATAAATAAAATCATCATTTAAAAACTGCATTTTGTATTTTCTCAGGTTATCTTTGTCTAATGTTAAAATCTGTGTGATGATCTGAAACATTGAAGTGTGACAAAAAAGTAGGAAATCAGAAAGGGGGCAAATACTTTTTCATGGCACTGTATGTGTATGTGTGTATAGATATATATATCCTCACCACGATTATCAACTACCTTGTCAAAAGAATTAACTACGACAATGTACTAACATTTAGTAATTTAATTTATTTTGATGTATTTATTTGTTTTTGTTTTGTTTATTTTGGTGCGTTTTGCTCTGTTTCTTTTTTTTTCCCTTCCTCTGCTCTTGTTTACTTGATATTCGATAAGAAAATTTACCTCCCCAGTTCTTTACATCAACCACAAACTGTTGTAGCCTTCCTTATTTGTATGTCTATATTTTGTCTGACTGTTACCATTCATTTCTTTTATTTTATTTTTCTTTCTCTGTTGTCTCTCTTGTATCACTGTTTATGTTACTATTTCACAAATAAAATCTAAAAAAAAATGCACATATGGACACCCTTCTGCTTGATCATGGTGTTTGTTATGGACTATCTGTGATGACCAGCAGTCCAAGTGAAAACAAAATCTTGTGGCTGATGAGCTCCGAGGCACTTC